>CM070013.1:11111703-11711703 GCA_036247105.1 Cirrhinus mrigala | reverse complement strand
AGATGGGGAACATTATAACACTGCGTTACAATGTGCCCCGCTATTATTATTAACTATATTCTATGACATTAGTGATGTAATTATACCATTTACTTCTCTGAGTTTTAATGAGAAACCACAAGAAACAGGTAAATAAAGAGAGAGAGGATTTTTATTTATTTATTTTTTTTCATTAGATCAGAAAACAACTTAAGCTGTCATACGGTCAGGTGCCCCTCCATGTTAGAATGTACCCCAACTACGGGCTTGTTTTCACATTTTACTTCTATTCTTTTGAGGTAAATAATGAAACAGATATGCACTGTAATTATGAAACAATGCCACATATTTGTAATAGATGTGTGAAATTAATGTTGATATATATATATATATATATATATATATATATATATATATATATAGGCACGCACAAATCATTCAAACCATAGACTGTAAAAAAAAAAAAACATGGATGTAGTGTCCGTGATGTCACGCATAGGTTTCTGAAGAGCATTTTTGAAGTGGGTGGAGCCGACAGCCACCATCTTGGCAGCACGTCACCGCGCGTCACTCCCAGATAAAAGGCGGGACGTGGGTGAAGCTGAGGTGCCTGGTTGCTGAAACCACGCTCGCCTAGCTCGACAGTAGTGACAGCACTGCTGCCGTGAGACAAGCCCAGGAGAAACCAAGGCAGAATACAGTATAACATCACCCCTCTTTGACCTTGTTTTGTAACGCTCAAATTGAGTTATGGTGCTCTGCATTTGTTTAGCCATTCATCAATATTACTGTGCCGCCCTGGAGTTATACGGTATTCTGCCTTTGTTTTACTGTCCATTAAAGTCTGCCGTGGTTATATTACTGTGTAGCCTAAGTTGTGTACTTTCATACATCTGTCTGCACTTCATTAGACAAACAGATGAGACAGATCGCGATTGTAATGAGGACTCGTGAGAAGCGTGTAAGATCCAATCACGAGCTTTATTAACAGATCGTAGTCAAGACAAGCAGGGTCGATAACCAAACAAACAGGAATATCCAGGGCAAGGCAAGAGCGTAAATCCAGGAAACAGGCAGAGTCCAAAAACCAGAGAGAGCAGTCCGAAAAGTAACAAATGAACAAGGAAATGAAACCAGACAGAACTATGGCAATGAACGAGGCAAAACTATGACAAGAAACCAAACCGTGATAATCAAAAAAAAAACAGGGCAATGAAAACAGGAAAACACCTGGTAGAGTCCGCATGAGCAAAACAATACTTCACAGCTTCCTGTTTGATGTAGGCCTCCTTTTATTGCCACCAAACAGGAAGTAACCAACGAAGCAGCAGAGGGAGCAGCAACAGTCAGTCAGTGGGTGAGGGCTCCCTCTGCTGGCGTGGCGTTACAGCGATCTAACAAACTGCTCCATGTAACAAAGCACTGTAAGTAAACAACGACTAGATAACTTGGCAACAATAATTAATCGTAAATCTTCTTTAAAGTTTTTTTTTTTCCTTTTATAATGCAGATTATTCACTCTGTGCCAGCTGTCAATCTGAGGCTGCCCACTTCTGCACGTGTGAGGACTCGAATGCTGTGTCAGCATAGCATATGTTTACATATAAAATCAGTAAGAGTTAGCAATTAAATCCCTTTCCTACCTTTTCTTGTAACTCGATAAAATCCATGGCAATAAATGTCATTGGAGATATTTAATTTACAATCATTCTGAGCATTATTTCTACTTGCTGACATTCACATCAATCCTCAAGTTGTTGTTATTTAATTTTTAAATTATGAACCTTATGTCAACCAATGAGAAAACAGTTGCAATATAAAAATACAAATTAATAATAATTAAAAAAATAAAAATTACAATAACAAAACAAATAAAATACTAGACAGGGGTATAAAGGTAAACAAAACACATTGCATTCTAAATAAAAGAATAAACAGCTTACAGATTTAAAGCCTTCTTATTACATGACATTCTACACTTGACATTTGACATTTATTTATATAAAATTTTGTTAACAAAATAAGGAGATAACGGAAGTAGAATTTGTTTTAATTTAAATGCACTTTTTTTTATTTATTTATTTTTTTTAATTAACAAAACCAAACAAGACATTTTCCCAAAGTAAAGAAAAATCTTTATTAATATTTCCAATAACAAATAAAGAGAGGTTTTTCCATAACAATTTAGGGTAATGGCAGTGGCAAAATAAGTGCACGATAGTCTCTGGGTGCTGTTTGCAAAAGGAACAGTTTGTATCAATATATTTTTTATATTAAAAAAAGATAATTCAAAAAGAAACTTCTTTTATCTTATTAGGTATTATGTATCTATTTTGAATCAACCAAACTTTCCTCCAGGCAATATCAGAGACAAAATCATTCCAGTAAACTGTAACATTTGCAATTGATACAAAATCATTAAGAAATAACAAACGTATTGATTTATTAGAAGAAGAGGCAGAAAAGCACTGTTTTCCCACCACTGAAGTAGTAGGATCTAAAGAAGGTAGAATAGAAGGATAGGGGATCATTTGAAACAGTCTAATAACTCCAGACAGTATGGCATCAAAAACAATAGCAAACTCTTTAGGATTAATGGGAATATTAGAAATAAGAAATTCTTTATAATTTGATAAGTGGCCATTTTTATTAAACAACTGGTTTACAAGTAAAATATCTGCCTCAAACCAATGCTGGTAAAAAAGAGTTCCCTTCTGAGGGAACTTCGAACTGCGTCCTCTAGAGGTCACTATGGGGAACAGCTCCTACATGCCCCGTATCTGAAGCCTATATACACAGTACTGACTCATCGCTGCCAGCGTTTCATACCAGCGCGACCGCATGGTACAAAAGGGCGCCGGCCGAACACATCATCCTCTTCTTCATCTTCATTTCTGACCTTTTGTCTGTGTGCATTTCTCTCACCAGAACGGCTCATCTGTGACAATGTGTGGTAAAGAGAAAGCTCCTTCAGCTCTCGAGGGAGTTTATTGCGCTCTTTGTTTGTCTCTTGCGAGAGGCAAGCATGCTCTGATACCCATTGCTATGCTCTCGAGGGAGTTGAATGCGATCATCGCATTTAATGCTTGTTTCTTGCGAGTCTTTGGGGCAGCTCCCTCTACTTGGGTGGAGCTGGTACTTAGTGCTCACCTTTGGTGTCTGGCTTGCACTCCCCTCAGCATGGCAGCGTGGGTATAACCATTCCCCATAGTGACCTCTAGAGGACGCAGTGTCTCGTTCCCTGAGAAGGGAACAAGACACTGCGTCCTCTAGTCTCATCACCATGCTTCGGACACAAGCTGCAGACGAAGAAGCAGATGACCAGCAAACACATCATCCGGTCGCGCCGGCAGTGACGTCATAGGCTGTCGCCGGCCAGTACTGTGTGGTTTTTGTATATAGGCTTCAGACGCGGGTAATGTAGGAGACATTCTCCATATCGACCTCTAGAGGACGCAGTGTCTCGTTCCCTTCTCAAAGGAACCATAGTTACAACCATGGAATCATGGTTACACTTACGTAACCTGAGATGATTAGTTTTTATACAGAATATCACGGTTGTTCCAAATAAAATATTTATGAGGGGAAAAGTTGTGCTTGTATAACAGAGCCCAGAGGAGAAGAACCTGCTTATGAAAATTAGATAGTTTAGCCGGTAATTTTTCAATATTATAATACAAAGTAATACAAAATTAAAACCTCCAAATGTGGAGAAAATGTAATATGGAATAAAGTTCCAGACAGAGGTTGGATTTTTAATAAAGTATTTGGCCCAATTGACTTTAAGAGTATTATAAAATGTACAAAAATCTAACATATTGAGACCACCATTTTCATAGGTATTTAAAACCACATATTTTTTATGTAATGTATGTCATTTTTCCATATGAAATTAAATAACATTTTGTCAATATTCCTGAGAGTGTTCTTATCAACATGGAGAGACTAAGCAGCATACGATAGTCTGGAAATACCCTCCCCTTTTGCAAGTAATATTCTTCCCCTCAGAGATAAGTCTCTCTGCAGCCATACATTTCATTTTCTCTCTGTTTTTTCAATGATAGGGGAGAAATTAGATGCACATCTGTCGTTTTGATTTTTACATAAAGTGATTCCTAAATAAGAAATCTTATCTTTAACTGGAATATTAATTGTGGATAGTTTGCATTCTTTAATTGAAAGTAACTCACATTTAGATGAAGAAAAATATTTCAACAGTGCTGATTGCGACAGGGACCCAAGAGGCATCTCTAAAAAAAAGAGCAATATCATCTGCTAATTGGCTGATCTTAATTTCCCTATCCGCAATGAGAATGCCTTTCAAGATATAGGCTGTGCGTTCCAAATGAGATATATCGCCCTCCGAAGGGCACTTCGGAGTGAAAACAAGTGTGGCCGCCATATTGAAGGGTAGTTCCAAACCGAAGTGCTCAAAACTGGCCACTTCAAAGGGCCCTTCGGAATGAAGGATTTCGAAGGGTACAACTGATGGACACTTCGGGCCTCCATGATCCTTTGCGCTGATTCTTTTCATGATGACAGCGCCTCTGTGTGGTCACGGGATGATGACGCAGAAGGGCACTTCAAGAAACAGTTGTTTGGTCCCCTACACCCTTCAACCCTATGAAGCTCTCACTCCAGAGGATAAACCCTTTGAAGGGATTAGGGCATAGGGATGAGACCTTCTGAATGGAACACAGGGAGGGCTGCCGCTTGATTCAAACACACCTCATCAGAAACACAGCATGTTGTAATCTGTGATGAATGCAGGCGAGAGCCAATGAGCGTTCAATTTTCCTGCCGTAAAACCTGTCGTTTCTTGATGTGGCAATATTTGAATTTGTAAAATGCACTTCATTGCAGGTTTATTGCTCTTGCTTACGGTCGCTGGGCTCGCTGCTCGCGATGTAAATGAAGATTGCCGGATAAAGGCTTGAATTTGGGTCTGTTCCTCACAATCGTATGGATTCTGATGATTTCGATTACAAGCGCACAAATAAAATTTTTCATTTTGTAATTATGTTGCATGTTCTTTGTATTTTATGGTTCTATTGTTAGTCACAGCTTGTTGGGAAAAAAAAAGGCTTTTGTGTCCCTCCACGGCAAACAAAGCAAATATTACATGAATGGTTAAACGATTGCAGAAATGTTATTTCTTTTAAGGGTTTAAAGTGTAGTCTTGTTTAACATTATGTAGGCCTATTCTTGGAAACGAGCTGGCAGCAGAAATCACACAGCACAGAACTAAATGTTATCATTTCATATTAAGTAAACAATTGAACAATTTAATAATGTATTTGAAAACATAAGGCCACTGGTATGACAACTAAAAACAACAATAATAATGAAATTAATGTAATTAATTAATGCAATTTAAATTTTCATAAGGATTCGTTTTAGGTGTTCTCAATACGTCAGTATTGTACATTTAAATGCTGAAAATAGGTAAGTATTTGTACCTTTAGATGCTGTAAATACATCAGTATTGTACATTTTAGTGTCTGGAAAAACGTAAGTAAATGTAAGTTTTTATGTAAAATACATACGAATTATCATGAGATCGTGTTGATTTATTAGTGCTCCATGTCTGTGTTCGGCTAACGCATCCATTATTGTTTGGGTCTATACTACCTAGCTGTGGCCGTGGATAAGTAACATAAGTGTAAAACTTTTCCCCCTCTGATTCTTTTTTTTAGAACAGAGTGGAGCACTACCATGAAATTCTCTGTTTATACATTGTGTAATCTCTCCAATTATTGGTCAACGGTAACCCAGTAATGGTGATAGGCGTTCTGTTTCTGACATGTGCTGTACGCATAGACTGGGTCATTGGACCAATCAGAGCAGAGTACACGCAAAGTAGGGGTTTGAAAAGATGAATCTTCAAACGATTTGTTTGAGAGTCCCTGAGAAATAAGGTCAAATTATATGCATATTATAAGAAAGTCTTTTTTTTTTTTTTTATAAGGTGTGTAATCTGTTGTAGGGGACTCCCAAAACCAAATTATGAACGTTTAAAAGTGCATAATAGGGGCACTTTAAAGGAGGACCCAAGCCATATCTATGAAAACAGAGATGAAATGGATTTGAGTGAGTAAGCAATCAACCAGTAGCCACTGTGAAAACCCTTCCAAAAAATCATAATGGACAAAGTGAACATTTTGATAATTGCTCTATTGATTTTTTATTTTTTTTCTCCATTTATAAGAGAAAGCACTTCACAGGGAAACAGGAAAGCACTAGACCCATGTATATATATATATATATATATATATATATATATATATATATATATATCAGAGCAGGGAAATACCAAAATGTCAGACAGACTTAGAGGTTTTTGCATCTCAACTCTTCATATGTATAGTCTTCTTACAAACAGTTGCATTTGATGATGTGTTGTGGTTATGATAATATATTCCTGTGTAGGTAAAATTATGCTGCTAGTCAGATCACGTATTGTATTCTGGGAACATGCTAATGCTCTGTTGTTTAATAACTGATTAGAGCATTGCCAATGACATGGTGTGTGGGACACACTGACATTTTTGTTGCAGAAGAGCCAGGAGTTGCTGCCTAAAATGTAATCTTCAAAAGCATATCATCCTCAGTGTGTGTGTGTCTGTGTGATAGGTTGGGGGTGGACATAATTTAATTTCATTCTAGTGCTCACTACACTGAAGGCCTCTGATGCTTATTGTGTAGTTACAACTTTGGCAACAAGCATGTTGACCGACCTCAGAGAATAACATATGTGAAACTGTCTGCTACTAAAATTAGTGGGTCAGCCTTACATAGTTAATCAAGTACAAAATACTTTCAAAATAATTCTCACGTATATTAAATAATTATAACTTCCACCCCAAAACATGCACAGAACAGCCTGGCAAAGCCAACGCTATCTAACGACCAATTTGTACATATAATTTACAAGGTGGCTAATTTGTACGAATTCGTACAACCTCACTCGTACGAATTTCAGAGACGGGTAGGTTTAGGGGCGGGGTTAGGTGTAGGTAATTCGTACAAATTCATACGTATTGTGCAACTCGTAAAATATGTATGATTTCGCTAAAATTGCATGAATTCGTACGAGTGAGGTTGTACGAATTCGTACAAATTAGCCATCTCGTAAGAACTAGTCAGAATTAGCCACCTCGTAAAATATGTACGAATTGCTGTGAGTTCAGGCTGGCAAAGCTCCTGCAACAAACACAACACACTAACATTGTGGTTGAAGCTTACCGTACACAAAGGATTCATGTAATATTCTTGGAATGATCGCAGATTTAGAAGGACAGCAGTTTGTACTGCTTGAAAAATTCAGATCACAGTGCTGATGTGATCTCTGTGCCGCAACGAAACATTCAATAACATGGTTACAATGACTGAAACTCAAGTATTTTAGAGGATTATATTTGTATACTGATGCTACTGCAGTTTTTTCCCCTAAAGATGGGTAATACAGACCTTAGGAAATTACTTTGCAGCTGAGAGGAGGCTAAATGGAGTATTTGCCAATATGTGGACATTTGAGTATAAAATACGAAGAAAGAAATTAAAAAGTTATGGAGTGGCATGTTGCAGTATGTTTGACTGGGTGTCTAGGACAGAGAAAAAGAAAAAGAACTATCTCCTTAAGAGATTTGTAAGTGGTTACATTGATTAAAGAGTCTGCAAGTCTGCGCTTTTCAGTGTCCCTTCTTTCACTGCTACTTTCTTTTGTATGAGAGGTGGCAACATGAGCAGCAGAGTGCTGATGATGCAATAAAGTTAAGCAGAGTTTAACTTCATGCAAATGCATAGTGATGCAACGTAACAACTACCTTCCTGACTCTGGGAGTACAGACTCCTCCTAATCCTTCTCCTGGTACAGTTGGATACTTTGGTTAAGAGCTGCTAGGGTGACTAACAGTACAGACACTTCACAACTTTTAGCCATTTTAGCCAACTTTTGGATTAGGGAGAGTAGAGGCAACTCACCATGCACAAAGGATTTTTGTAATATTCTTGGAATGATCTTCCATCGCTTAACAGTTTGACCAAGAAGCTTAAGCACATCAGTCTCAGGCCCGCCAGTTTGCAGCCCGACCATCTAATCCAGCTTGAATCAGCTAATCACCATTCAGTTTGGACCAGATAGAATTATTATGAAAACTACTGTAAGAAGCTGGTTTCAGCTGGATTTTCCAGTAAGCATACTATACAGACAGACACTCTGTTGCTCTCCCCATCCCCCAACTCTGACTCATTTTTCACTGTTTCTCTATAACAGTGTTATTTGTTTGTTCATTGTTTGTCTGTCACTTGAAGTGGTGCTCTTTTAAACAGCTGCATTATTCATGTTTTTGCATTTATTTATGCATGATGATCAGCAGACAGATGAACAGTGGGTGACTGCTGCTCCTTTTAAAGCTCACAAAAGCTCTTTAGTAATATTAGTGACATGTAGACGTGCACACTCACATTTACACACTATCCATTTAGAATGAAAAATCAGAAATTAGTTTCTGTCTGTCTGAAAGTAATAGCTACAGACTATTTTATAGAACTGTGAATTATAAAAATTGCCATATACAATTATGCTCATGGGTACTGTATGTAGTTAAATTAATCCATCAGTGACAGGAGGCAACAGGTGCACAGTCACTGAAAAATGTAAATGTAGTCCTCAAGAAATGCACCAAACGACATCCAGGTCGTTCTACAAAACAGGCTCTGCCGCTATCCATCATTTAAGTATGTGAACAAAATAATAACGATTAAAAAAAATAAATAAATAAAAAAATAATAACAAGAATAACAAGAGAAAAAAAAAGCTGATGCCAACTATGTGTGTTTTGTAAACACTTCAAAAGAATCTAAAATTAAAAATAAAAACAAAACAAAAAAAAGATTACTCTTAAGATGTTAGCCCTGTTAAAGGAGAAGTCCACTTCCAAAACAAGGATTCACATATAATGTACTCACCCCGTTGTCATCCAAGATGTTCATGTCTTTCTTTCTTCAGTTGTAAAGAAATTATGTTTTTTGAGGAAAACATTTCTGCATTTTTCTCCATATAATGGACTGCTATGGTGCCCAGATTTTGAACTTCCAAAAGGCAGTTTAAATGCGACTTCAAACGATCCCAAATCCGGTTGAAAACGATCATAGCCGAGGAAAAAGGGTCTTATCTAGCGATACGATCGGTTATTTTCATTAAAAAAAATCGGATTTTCTCCCTCAACTTCAAAAATCATTTCAAAATCCCGCTGCAGAAGTACCGACCCAGTCTTTGCAAAGTGAACATGCAAAGAAGATCAAACACCCTTAACAAAAAAGGTAAAACAGCGATATAGGACGATTTCGAAGTTGAGGGAGAACATGAGATGGGAGTTTTTCGACATACCCTAACTGTCATGAACAGGAACAAAAACAGTCCAGGCAGAGTAAGACAAGACGAGCGTTTGGCATTAAAAAGTATATAAATTGTATTATTTTTATTAAAATAACCGATCGTTACACTAGATAAGACCCTTCTTTCTCGGCTGGGATCGTTTACAACCGCATTTGGGATCATTTGAAGCCGCATTTAAACTGCATTTTGGAAGTTCAAAATTGGGGCAACATATCAGTCCATTATATGGAGAAAAATGCTGAAATGTTTTCCTCAAGAAACAATTTCTTTACGACTGAAGAGAGAAAGACATGAACATCTTGAATGACAAGGGGGTGAGTACATTATATGTGAATCTTTGTTTTGGAAGTGGACTTCTCCTTTAATTTGCTTTTGCATGAAAAACAGCGGAATGAATCTAAAAAAATTATGGAAATATCAGCATTGCACACACTACTTAATAAGTATATTCTTAGAAGGCTTGCAATAAAAAATATAAACTATGCAAAAACTAGGCAAAACAACCATTTAATGTCAGTGTGAAAGTGTCATAAACATGATCTTTATATGTCCCAATTTGAACCTAAAACCTACACTTTGCACTTTTATTTAGCTGAGCTTGTGGACACAAAATTATACCCATAAAGGGAGGACAAGTGTTCAGAAGGTGGCAAAATCTAGTGTAGTTCATATTTACAATATTTACCTCAACACTAAATGTACAACAAGAATAACAAGAGAAGCACAAAGAAGTAATTTATATGTAATAATGGTGAAACCTAGACAACTGTCATAAAATGTATTTTGTTTGAATGAACAATTCTGTAAATTTAAACATTCTTTCACTAGAACTATATATAATCTATCTATCTATCTATCTGCATATGTGTGTGTGTGTGTGTGTGTGTGTGTGTGTGTATATATGTGTTATATTATGTCTATGTTTGGATTAAATATGTTCAATTATTTAATATTGATGAACTGTAGGACTGATGTAATATGGTTTTGTTGGAATATATTGGTGAGAACACTTGTTTAAACTGTTTTATTTTTTAAACATTTTAGAATTACTGCAAAGTCATAAAAAATGACTCATGGTGTAATGTGAAGACGTGTGACAATGGAGTAGTGGATCCAAATGTAGTTGTACCGGGACAGACAGAGAATGTTTGCAACCATAACAGGCAGGGCTGAGAGTTCATGATTGGCTTCTAGAGCTGAAACGGGTATGACAGGGGATTCACTGACGGCAGACGAAGAGTTCATAAGTGGACACCCCTCTCTTGAGAGGAGCTGAAGTGAACACCCCTGCCACCTCTGGAGATTCTGCAGTAGATGCTGCCCTCTCTGGAGGTTCTGCAGCCGATGCCATTACCTCTGGAGGTTCTGCAGCAAGTGCCGCCACCTCTGGAGGTTCTGCAGCAGTAGCAACAGAAGCTTTAATAAACACAGAGTTCAGAGACTGCACTTGTGGCCGCAACAGAGGCATCAGAAAACAAGGAGAGCTCAAAAATAGTGTTTGTGGTTGAGTCAGAGGTGACTGGGAACACAGAGCCCAGGAAAGAGTGTTGCTGCTGTCTCGGGAGGGGCTGGAATGGATATTCCCACTGTGGAAGTTCTGCAATGGAAGTTTCCACCTTAGGGGGAACTGGAACAGACTCAGAACAGGAAAGGGCTCTGGAGCAGTTTCAAGGGCTGAAGTGAGATCAGGAGTGAATTCAAGGACTGGAGTGAACACTTTGTTCAGAGACTGAAGAAGACACAAGACTGAGATTAGGGGTAGAAACAGACATTGGGCTGTAGTCAGGGGCTGAAATTATCTCTGGGCTAAACTCGGGAACAGAAGCCCTCTCTGAGCATCTTTCAATTCTCTGGAGTGGATTCTGGAGCAGAATCTGGGACAAGAGCAGACTCTGGACTGGTTTCAGGGACTAGAGTGGGCGCCACTGCCTCAGGAGGTTCTGCAGTGGAAGCTGCCACCTCGGGGGGAACTACAACAGTGTGTGCATCCCAAACAGATAACATGGCCATAGCCATTACAGGCAGGACAGAAAGCACAGCGTCAGTTTCTGAAACTGATGATGTTGTGCCTGGGGAACGATTTTGCTGGCCTATGAGTGCTGAGATCAGTGAGCTTGATTGAGTAACTGCCGGTAGGCTAGAGATTGTGGCGACTACTGTGCTTGAGAGTGCTGAGGTGGCAGTGCTAGAGATTGTAGAATCTGCATTGCTCTGAAGCGTGGAATCTGCATTGCTCTGAAGTGTGGAATTTGCGTTGCTTGGGAGTGTAGCAACCTCTGGAATTCCAGAAGCTTGCACCGACACCAGCTATGGGTCCTCCACTGGCTCAGTGGTTCTAGATGTGGTCGACATGAGACTCTGGAATGGCGGCCATGACGGGAAGTATCTGATCTGGTGGCCATTTTGCAAACAGTCTTTGTGTTGGCAGTCATTTTATGACAAGTCTTTGTGTTGGCAGCCATTTTGTAAACAGCTTTAGCGCCTGGAGCCATTTTGTGAACTGTCACTGGGTTGGCAGCCATCTTAAGACAAGGTTTAGCTGCAGGGATTTTAAAATCCTTTGCTTCTCACACAGTGAATGTGAAACCAGTTAGCAAGTGTGCAGAGTCCAAAAACTGACCAAGCGACCCTCGAGGACCATCTCGGATTAGTTCAGTCTTAAGTGGTTCATTGAGTCCAGAACAAAAGAAATTGATCAACATAAAGTCTGGGAGATCAGAGAGGTAAGCAGTGTCCAAAAAGACTTGGATGTGGTCCTCGAGGGAACGCATTTAGTGTCGGAGGCCAAATAAACTTCTTGCTGAATCCATGATAAGTCTGGGACGCTCAGTAAAGCCACTGGATCTGGATGTGACTGATTATTCTGTAATATGGAGGCTTGTGGCAACAGAGTAGTGGATCCAAATGCAGGGCTTTATTATTAAGAGTGTGGTCAGAACAGGCAGGGTCAAAATACCTGCAAACGGTAATATCCAAGGCACAGGCGTAAGAGTAATCCACAGAACAGTCAAAGGTCAGGGCAGGCAGTAAACAATCATAAAAACCAGATAAACAGTCCAAGATCCAAAAATCATGAAGGCAAGTCAAGACAAGACAAGGCACAGGAAAAGAAGGAAATACTGTCAGGACCACAGAAGTTCATCACCCATGTGTTTGAGTGTGTGTGCATCTTTTAAAGTCCTTCTAATATGAGGCAGCTGTGATAATGTGGTAATGAGTGCTGATGAGTCTGGGCAAAGGTTTATGGGAAATGGAGTCCTGGGTGAATGGTAAAATTCAGGGATTAATTTCTCTGGTGGAGCTCATGGGTATTCCAGTTGATGATCATGACACATGGCATCAAAACAAATTAAGTTGTAATCAAAAATGTTGAAAATGAATCAAAATGATCATTTATTACATTCTTTTGTGTACACAATACGCAATCATAAGCCAGTCACATGTGAAACTTATTCGCAAGATCGCCACCAGGTGGCGCAAACGATTGCACAATTGCTCAGTATAACTGGAATTGTGACATTTTCACTTGATCAAAAAAAATATTATATTTTTAATGTTATATATATCTAACCACTAACCACAACCCCACCACAAAAAAAAAATAAATAAATAAAAAAATAGATATGAACATTATTTCCCTTTCAAGCATGTTTTTCCGTGTATTCTTTGTGAAGATAGTGGATTTTTAATTTTGATTATATGCTTATCAATAATGAAAGACTGTGGCTCTCATGTTATGGACTAAACTGTGTTACTGAATTAACTTTTCTTAATTAACATTTCAGTGTTTATTTTTTATTTTTTTGTATTTTTCGTTATTTTGTATTTATTTATTTATTTATTTATTATTTTTTTGTGTGTGTGTGTGTAGATTTGTACATTGTTTGATAAAATAAATTTACCAGAATGTACTTTGTTAAGTACTACACACATTCACTGAACAACTGTTAATACAATTTTCCTTACTAATGAGGGCAGACAAGTAAAACATGTTTCTTTGCCCTGGAATGCTTGTGTTTACTAACTGTATAGAGAAACAACAACAACAACCAGAATCGTTAGGGTTTTTGAGCAATTTTACAACATTTTAGATTTTAGAACAATTTTAGAACACTGTGTTACTGGCATTGAACAATACATTTCAAACTTCTATCTAGAACAGTTGACAGACCAGCCACCCTAATGATGTTCAGGAGAGCATGACATTCAGGATGTTCAAGTGCATGACATTATAAATATATTTAAGAAGTACTATTCGTTGGTAAAGTTTTAGTAGAAATTTAGAACGAAGTAAAAGAAAAGCTGAATGCACCCTTAAAAAAAACAAACAAAAAAAAAACAGTTAAACTAAGTATTTAATTATCTGATGTTTTTGCATCATATATGTTATTATAAATATTTGCAGTCAGTCTGCTCAGTTCATTGATATATATACATATATACATATATTAGAATATTTCCTAGGATCAATCAAAAAACAGATTTGCAAAACAGAAAAATTCAAGTTCTTTAAAGTATGTTCATTTCACTAACAAGGACCATGCCACAACCATGCAGATAAAACTTTATTGAGAAAAAGTCAAGTAGAAAGAAAATAGGAAGTGAAAGGGTGTTCTCTGGACTGGCTGATCAGGGAGTCCTGACCAGTGATACTCAGAGTGTGGGCTTCATCTCTGTGGGTTATTAGAAGACCCCCAAAGGTTTGAATAAGCTGATGTGTGCCCGAGCTTGAAGGAGATCGTTAAGATTACTACGAATATAGAGATGGTATGCTTCGGACGACCAGCGACCCATAACTCTTATGGTTTCGTCCGAGATGTCTGCGCTGGCAGCTGTGGTGGCCGCTCCAATCTGGAAGGAATGTAGGGAGTAGTGCTTGGGAGATCTGCCAGAGTCGCTGAGAACCTTTTGAAAGTGCTTGCTAAACCAGAATCTGGTGGCCATCTTTCCATTTTCTGTGAGAAAGAGAGGTTCGTGAGGAGAAGAATTGGCTCGTAAGTTGAGGTGAAATATGTAAATGGGTCACAACTCTCCGAATTGATCGGTTTTGGTTTTCTTCAGAGTGTAGATGAGAGAATCTGGGGTATGAGCAGAGATGTCAGAGAGGCTGGGATGGATGACCGGATTGAAGGCAGAAGTCGAAGGAGCGAGTTCTGAGCACCTCAAGAAGCCAAAGAACGCAAGAAGAAACATGCATTCTAACATATGGTCTATCAAAGGGCTCATGTAGCCTAAGCGTAATGTGTAGATACATTGGCTCAGAAGATCAGAAGTTAAGGGCAAGCGTCTAGCTGAGGAGGCTGGTTCTTATTTCCATAGACCTTTAATAAGCATAGTAACGTGAGAATGGGAAATTGAGTGGCATTGCTCGCCAGTTGCTAGTTTGAGAAAGAAGTTGATTCCGGATAAGTAAGTCTGAATAATGGAGGCTCGGATTTTAAGATTGGAATGGGCATGCGTGATGAAATTGCAGATGGACCAAACATCCAGTAGAGGAAATGGAATTTGGTAGTAGGAGAGGTAAGCCTTAAAACAATTCCAACTGGTCAGGTAAACAGAGAGGGTACTATGGGTGAGATTGCTGAGGATAGCTTCTCGCGAGGCATGTGAAAGGTCTTCCAGACGTGGATTTCGTTCAAGATAGTAGCAGAAAATGGTGGAACTGGCGTGGGATGTACGTCTGAGTCTGGAGCAAAGGTCCTGAACTTCTGAAAAGAAAGGCGAGACAAAGAATCAGCTATGCTATTATGGTAACCCGGAATATGAGCGGCTCGGATTAAAAACTGGTGTTGAGCAGATATTAGTGTCAGTCTGCGAACAAATTGCATGATAGTTGGGGAACAAGATCTGCTTTTATTTATGATATCAACGACTGCTGAGTTGTCCGAGTGAATAAGTATGATATGATTTGACCATTCGTGCCCCCAAAGGATGGCTGCTATGATGACTGGATACATTTCGAAAAGAGCAGAGGAGGGCGAGTCTTCTGGACAAGATGGCTAAACTCGGGTGACCATTCAGAAGGGAACCAACGGCCGCTGTAGTATCTACCGAAGCCGGTGGAAGGTGCTGCATCTGTATACAGCTGAATGTCTTCTGGCTGTGTGACGTAGTCATTATAGAAGAAAGATATGCCATTCCATGAAGACAGGAATTGTTGCCAGAGGCGCATTTCCATCTTACAGCCTTCGTCCAGAGTGACTTTGTCATGTACACTGCTAGAAGATACTTTGATAGGAACATTGAAATGCGTTGTACTTTCTCAGAAGTCTAGGGTGATGCCTAAAAACTCGATGGAAGTGCATGGCCCGAGAGTTTTCTCTTTTGAAAGGGGAACACCCAGTTCAGAAAAGACTTGAACTAGAGTAGACAGTCCTGAGCTGGGAGGAGTGGAAGAAGGTGTAATGATAAGGAAGTCATCGAGAAGGTGAAGAACATAGGGAAGTTTGTAATTATTAATAAGAATCCAACATAAGGTTTCCGAGAGGGAGTCAAAGATCTTGGGACTGCTTTTGCAGCCGAAAGTGAGGCGTACTGTGAAATAATAAGCTCCTTTCCAGAATATTAAGAAGAAACGCCAGAATTCTGGATGGATGGGCATAACTTTGAAAGTGCTGGTGATATCCACTTTTGAGAGCCATGCTCCAAGGCCTGCCTTGCGGATGAGAGTGATTGCTTGGTCGATGGATGCGTATTTCATTGAGAAGTCGGGGGCTGGAATGATACTATTAATGCTGGGAATGTGTGAGCCGTGAGGGGAAGAAAGATCAATGATTAATCTCTTTTTCCCCTGAGTATTTTCTGGTGGTGTTGCCGATGGGACGGATTCTAAATGGGGAAAAAGGAGGTCCTTTGAACTTATTTTGCTATTAGTGTGTCGACAGTGTTTGGCTCCTGGAGATATGAGAAGTATCTGGCTTTATTTCAATACCTGGATGAAAACCATTTTGTTATCCGTTGATAATGAAGTCGACGAACTCTCTGTCGGGGTGGTCTAATAAGCCATTGGCTAGGGCTTTTACCTTAATTGGTGTGCCAAGATACTTTAGTAGTTATTCAGGCAAAGCAGTTGGGTTGTGCGGGCAGGAGTTCCTGGCGTGGGCACCGCCACAAAAGGTGCAAACATGTAGAAGTCTGCAGTTAGAAAGTGAGCAGCTAAGATGGTTGAAATTGTTGCAAACCATTCTGCCTCCTTGGTATAGAATCAACCGTCCTTTTTTATCTATGCTTTTGGGAATTGGGACGTTGACTGTGGGGCGAACGTCAAGGGGCTTTGGAATTATGGCAGGAGGTGAAGCTGCTGAAGACAGTCTATTGAATACAGTTGTTTGGCGTGAAGAAAACGGCTGTGGTTTAAGGGGAGTAACGACAGGCAGGATGTGACGGGGCTCCACAAAGCTCACAGAAGAGTGAAGTACGAGCTGCAAAGTAAAATAAAGTAAAGTTCAGTGTCGAGAGTGCCCCAGTATGTCCCTTGGTTACACTGCTGTAACTGCCCTGCTGCTTGAGTGGCAAAAAGGACATGGTAGTTATAGAAACCATTCCCTCCAAAACGTACGGCCATGTCTAGATTAACATAAAAGTAATCGTCTAGCTCAGTCCTTCAAACTGGGGGTATTGGGAAGGGGAGGGGTTGGGGTAGGTGAGGGAGGGGAAAAAGGATAGATTAGTTGCAAGAGCAGAAGATAGGGGTTGGAAAGATCCGCTGACAGGAATGTTTCCGGGGTTTGCTGCATAAGATCCACTGGCAGGAATGACTCTGGGGTTAGCTGCATGAAGGACTTGGTTTGGGTTAGTTAGAGAAGAACAGGAAGTAGCAGAAGCCGTATTGCTAGTAATGGCTGAAGGAAGGGTAGAGGAAAGGATGGTGGGATGGAAGGATAAATGAGTGTTAGGATTTGGGGCGGTTTGTGCACATAAGGATGAGAAAAAGGATGTAAAGATCGATGTGAAGATTGGCTATGTGAGGATTGTTGAGAAGGTTTTTTGGGTGGAGGAGACTTGTTTCCAAAAAGATCATCGTCTGTGTCGGAGGGGTTGATCTGCAGCTCGGCGTCCATGGTGAGTGAGTCCAATGAGAAACTGAGACAAACAGTTCAAAGAAGGTCGGTCTTGCATAAATAGTAGACGGGGAACGAGCTGATTGGTTGAGGTGTGGCCTTGTTCCCGAACTTTAGTTTACTTATTAATTCCATTTATGCACTTATTACTTAGTCAGCAGCACATATTACAGCAAATTCCATGCTCCTAGCACAAATTACAGCAGTAAAGTGTGACATGTAAACGATCAGCCTGTGGCACTGCTAAGGCACTATTGAGCCTTCAGATCATCTGTATATTGTTAGATCGACTGTTCCTCATCTTTCTCTTGAAAATATCCCATAGATTCTCTATGGGGTTCAGGTCAGGCATGTTGGCTGGCCAATAAAGCACAGTGATATCATGGTCAGCAAACCACTTGGAAGTGGTTTTTGCACTGCGGCCAGGTGCTAAAGTCCTGCTGGAAAAGAAAATCAGCATATCCATAAAGCCTGTTGGCAGATGGAAGCATAAAGTGCTCCAAAATCTTCCAGTAGATGGCTGCATTAACTTTGGACTTGATAAAACACAGTAGACCAACACCAGCAGATGTCATGGCACACCAAATCATTACTGACTTCAGAAACTTCACTCTGGACTTCAAGCAGCTTGGATTCTGTGCCTCTCCAGTCTTCCTCCAGACTCTGGGATCATGATTTCAATATGAAATGCAAAATTTACTTTTATCTGAAAAGAGGACTTTGGTCCATTGAACAACAGTCCAGTTCATTTTCTCCTTAGACCAGGTAAGATGCTTCTGATGTTGTTTCTGTTTCAGAAGTGGCTTGGTAGCCCTTTTCCTGAGGACGTCTGAGCGTAGTGACTCTTGATGCGCTAACTCTGGCTTTATTCCACTCCTTGTGAAGCTCTCCCAAGTGTTAGCACTCTGTAAACAGCCACTTCTTTCAGTAATGACCTTCTGTGACTTATCCTCTTTGTGGAGGGAGTCAATGATAGTTTTCTGGACCATTGCCATGTCAGCAGTCTTCCCTATTATTATGGTTTCAAAGAACAAGAGATACCTGAAATTTAAACTGTAGGGATGGACATTTAATGAAACTCAAATGTAAATATTCTAATATTTTGAGATACTGGATTTTTTACTTTAATGAGCTGTAAGCTCTAATCATCAAAATTAAAACAAAAAAATGTTTGAAATGTTTTACATGTAATAAATCTAGAATATATGAAAGTTTCAGTTTTTTAAATAAGTTACAAACAAAATATATTCTTATTAACAAACTGCATATTTGAGCTGTAAACAAGTACATTCTCACCTGAAAACCTCTTCAAAATATATTCTGTGACACAAAAACATTTTTAAAATTATAGTCTGCCATGGCACTTGCTGTAAGAAGTACCGCAAGCAGAGTGAACCAATTACAAATGGTGAAACGGCTGTTGGAGTCCTATTGGACTCTTATATCACACTCTTATTAGCCAAACAGACAATCAGATTTGAGGACCATAATGAGTCATTACTATCCAAAACCTTACATACACCTCAAAAGCTTACAATGACTTCAGTCAATATTAGGGAGTTATTAATCTTTAATGGCAGAACAGTATGCTAAAGTGTTATGCAAAATTCAGATAATGCCAAGTGGTAGAGAAGGTGAATTTGTTTTTAATCACTGTGATTTGATATTGAGATTTAATTTACTGTGAATTGAGAAGAAGTTGTGACCAACTGGTTGTACTTTATTAGGGCATGAGCACCGGTGGTGCGAGGACCCTATTCAGATTGTTCAGTTTCTTCTTCTTCTTCTTCTTCTTCTTCTTCTTCTTCTTCTTCTTCTTCTTCTTCTTCTTCTTCTTCTTCTCCAAAATGAATCACATTTTTGGGGACCTAAACATACTAGAAAACTCATGGAACTTTGCACGCACACCAAAAGTGGTGAAAATTTACATCTGATATGGGTTTCAGAAGTGGGTGTGGCAAAATGGCTCAATAGCGCCACCAATAAAATTTCAACGTGCCCCTCAAGTGCCCCTCGAACAATGTTTCACATACATGTACGAAATTCAGTAACACACCAATAGTTACAAAAAAGTCCCCTGGTACAAAGTCGAAAACCCAACAGGGTGGTGGTGAGCCCGGGTGTGAGGGCCCTTTCAGCGCTGCTTGCAGCTTTAATTTCATTTACATTTTTAAACAAATCACCAACAGAATTTATTTTCAACACAGATTTATTTCATTATTCAATCAGTGTTGTCTTACCTAGAGTTAACACTAGTGGTTAATACATATCATTTGATACATGTGTTACAAATGTTTGAGTAATCCACTGTTTTTTGATTTTGGAGCAACACCACAGAAAATAATATTAAATGTGGCACCATCATTAATTTATTTTTACACAGATTGGTAGGTCTGTCACTAAGCTTTTATAGAGTCATGGTTGAAAGTTCAGAATGATGCCTACATTGTGGCTGACTGGTAAATAGCACTCATCAGCACATCCTGGCTATTTCAATGATTTTGAAGTACCCACTTGAGTCATGACAGAAAGAAGAACATCCTACCTTTTACCATCACACAGTGCTGTTAATGTACTATTTCTGACTATAGATTCCAGCAATGTATTGGCCAAGTATATGCTGCTATATGCTGGCCAGATCTTCAGGAACCTGGAATGCCAGGAGAAATAAAAATATAAAGCTTTTTACACTGCACTTATTGCCAGGTTATCATCATTCTAAACCTTGCTTATGCCTGAGGGGGAAACCTTGCATTTAACTCCAATTCATTGTTGAAAAACATTTAAATGATGGATGTCTTAAGAAATAAAAGTTTTTGATGTATTTATTGAAACATACATTAAATTGTCAGACAGTTATCACAAAGTGGATCAAATTATAAAAATAAAATGTGACAGTTCATAAAGCAAATGGCAAGACATTGTAGAAAGCTGGCTCTGGCAAATGTGGTAACAGATTGCAGTGGTAGTAATTTCCAATTCTTGAACGAATCATTCTTTTGAGACGGTTCTAAGGAACTAACCGGTTGAGGCACTTTACAAAATCAAACTGAATCAAAGTCCCTTTAAGACAAGTCATTTCACTTGTTGGCCATCTTTAAAATGCCTCTTAGGCATGCAAGTGCAACTCCTATCACTTTGAATAAGGAAACTCCAATTCTCCAAAACTGTTCACAAATCTGACTGTTTCTATAGCAGCCAGAGCTTCTGACGGCAGCTGCAGTGACGCAATGACTTTACCAGCTGACGATTGGCTCTTTTATTGAGAAGGCAGGATTATTCAGCCATGTTGTGTTACATTTTTTCCCATTCATAACTAACAGAAGTGGAACCTCTTTGTATATCTAAAGTCTTTGGCTGTTTTTCAATATGAATTCTTAAGCGATCTTGCATCCTTGTGTTCTCATAATACGTCATCATCAACCGCCAAAGTTCAATTCCAGTACTCAAGAATGCAAGCACAGAGAATGCATGAAAGTGCTTGTATGTGTTCTTGATATCGAGGATGCATCGAATGCAGACCTGAGACACCTGAACCTTTACAAATCCCAGAAGATGCAGCGGGCAGATGACTTACGGAAGCCTACGCTTTAAGCTTCTCCTTCTTGCTTAAGAGATTCCTGCTGCAAGCTAGCAAATGTGATGGTTCATGAAAGTAAACATTTGTTTTTCATAATTTTAATTAAGCGATAAAGACCTGGGGAGCCTGCAGTATGATTATTGCCATATTAAAAAAAAAATCTTAACATTGACAAAGCATACGCTCATTTTCACAAATACACAAAAGATAAAATAACGAGATATAAAATAATATGAAAAAAAAAGTTTACCCATAATAATATAAGATAAATGTTTTAATAGGTTATGACGTTTGTTTGTGGTGTTATATTGTATTTATTGTACTTTGGCCACTCCTTATAATGCACTTGGATGTTCAGTTGAATATCCTTCCGAATTTTTTCTCTGGCTTGCCAATTTAGCCCTTGCGTGCACAGTGGAAATGGGTTTCCAGTGGTAAGTCTGGCCATGAATACTGAATATGAATACTTTGATGTTATCATTGTGTGTCAACCAAAGCAGCCAGCCTGAGACGCATCTGTAAAAATTAGATTGGAGTCGCATTTGTGGTTTGAATCAGATTAAATAAATAAATAAATAAATATTTAAAAATAAATTAATAAAATTTAATTAAATTAATTTATTTTCTTTCTCTCTCTCTCTCTCTCTCTCTCTCTCTCTCTCTCTCTCTCTCTCTCTCTCTCTCTTTGTCCAAACTTTCTTCTGCATAATATCTGGATATAAAAAAAAAATCTTCAGAATCTTCAGTTTTTTTATGTATGTATTTTATTATGATGTTGGAATGCTAATCATTTTGTTTTGGCATGCTTTACATTGCTGTTTCCACAACTTATAAAGTGTTGTTTGCTCTGGCTTCATTTTCTTCATTACTTCTGATGGGGTTTATGTGCATTAATGACTCTAGGAGTTATTTCTATGGTTTTATGAACATTGTGTTATATGCTTATCTAGGGATATGGTGTTTGATTGAGGAGACATGCAAAATGTGCAGTGTTGGGGGTACTCAAGGAATGTGGGTGGGAACCACTGTGTGTGAAAATATTATTTTGAAAAAATAAAATAAATGAAAAGCATTTTGACTGAAGGTTTTTTTTGTTTTGTTTTTGTTTTTGTTTTTGTTTTTTTATGACGCCTTAGCTTTGTGATCTCCCACAATGTCATCATTAGCATGACTAAGCATGTTATTGCATAACTGGATGCCACACCCATTATGGTGTTATGACAGAATCAGTGTCAGCCTACAAATGAAACATACCCTGGTCAGGTAGACAAAAGAGCACATCAGATCCCTTCCCATTTGTATGCTTATGAGGTAGCACTTCCTAAATACGTGTTGCCAAATACTAAGCCAAACTACCAGTCTAGAACGAAGCATGGAGCTGCACAACCACCCCTGAGAGGCCACCTTAACTGTGGAACAGGTTTCTGCACACAGATTGTCTCCTATGTGGTATGCAACGGATTCTGTTAGAGACAGCAGGAGAGAAATGGCTCAGGACTCAGTGATAAAATGTTGCTCTAGGACAGTATAGGACTGTCCTTTACAGTTATATTGCTATAGTTGTCTCATCTGTATCTAGGATAGCCTACTTCTCTCCTTTAGTCAGCTCCATGACAAGTGCCAAATCCCACAGTTCATGCAGTGTATGGTACTTCCATACCTCACCCTTTTATTTCACTGTCAGAGCCGTATCCTGCTGACCCAGCAAGCCTATCATGATGCTGTAATCTCTCAGGCTCAATGACAACTCATGTAATCTTTGCCAGTTGTCTTAGAGACCTATAACTTTGCACATCACTCTAACACCACCAGAATAGTGGCATCAGAGTCATAGTCAGCTGCTGTGACAATCACTGCCATATTGATTTTCACCCCATTGCATATGAACTATTACACCCCTCAGCCTCCTAGTCTAGCTGCTGGGCTACCTTCATATCCATTTACAGTTGTTTTAATGCAGTAAATTTTAAGAAATGTGACTTTTTTTTTTTTTTTTACCTAGGTATGAGCTGGAAGATAAAACACTTCTTTTACAGGAACTGACATAGTCTCCAGTGTTTTTTGCATGTCAGGCAAGCCTTGGAAATGAAAGAGTCCAATCCTGCCTGTATTGTCCCGCAAGATCAAAAGCTTTGTCCAACTCAGATTGAAATCTTTTCTGTGTGGTGGCAGGATCTTTTTGTATTGTCACTATATGTAACACTGGCTACATTTACATGCAACCAAATAACCTGTTAGTAATCGGACTGAAAAGCACCTTCAGTAAACACTGTAATTGATCCGATCGAGCTCAATCTGAATGAAATTTCGATCGGATTTTCAAATACGATCGAGAGTGCATGTAAACACTCAATCGGATTGAAAACTGAAACTGAAAGGACTGGGCATGTGCACTGATGTAGAAATAGTGTAATGATGTATGACACGCGAAACGAGCTGTTCTTCCTGTTGAATGAAGAGTTGTATTAATGAGTGTCCTGTCATTATAAAACTCTCCTTTCACTCTGTGGAGCAGGACAATGTCCCAACAGTTCTTCTTTCGGATTCTCATCCACAGACGACTGGTTTTGGCCATGGGTCCAAACAGTGTAAAAGAATGGTTATTATGTGCAAACGGCAGAGAACTCTTTATATTTGTGCAGTGTGCACATGCTCAATAAAACAATTCTGGTTTGAAGCTTGTGACATACAGTGCCTGCCACGAATATTGGGACCCTTGATAAATATGAGCAAAGGCAGCTGTGGAAATAAATCTGCATTGTGTATCCTTTTGGTCTTTCATTCAAAAAAATCACAAAATTCTAACCTTTCATTGAAGTAAAACAATAGAAAGTTTGGGGGAAATATCATTATTAAATTAATTTATTTTCTCTAGTTAATGTTGGCCACAATTATTGGCACCTGACAAGAGATCAGAGACCATTCCTTCATATAAAATCTCTCCAGATCCTTCAGATTCCCAGCTCCATGTTGGTCCTATTCAGTTCACCCCACTCATTTTCTAAAGGGTTCAGGTCAAGGAACTGGGACGGCCATGGCAGAAGCTTCATTTTGTTCTCCATGACACATTTTTGTGTTTGTTTTGGATCATTGTCCTGATGGAATATCTAAACATGGGCCATTATAAGATTTCTAACAGTGGCAGTCAGGTTTAAATTTTTTTTATCTCTTAGTATTTGATAGAATGATGCCATGTATCTAAATGAGATGTCCAGGATCCCTGGCAAAAAAATAGGCCCAGACTATTAAATATCCAGCAGTTTATTTAAATGTGGGCATGGTGTACTTTTATCCCTGTTTGCACCAAACCCATATTGAGTGTTTGCTGCCAAAAAGCTCTTTTTTTAATTTCATCTGACCATAGAAGCCATTCCCATTTGAAGTTCTAGTCGTATCTGACAGCTGAATATGCTGGAGTTTGTTTTTGGGTGAGCAAGCAGGATTTCTCTTGAAACCCTCCTACTCAACATGTCGTGATGCAGGGGCTGTTTGAATTTTTTTTAGGCTTTCTGGCCCCAAGACTCAACTATTCTTTGAAATTCTCAATATGTGATCCTTGGAGAGTCTTTGGCCACTCAAAGTCTCCTCCTCACCATCCATTATGACGATTTAGACACACGTCCTCTTCTAGGCAGATTTGTAACATCTTTAGTTGATTGAAACTTTTTAATTATTGCCCTGATGGTGGAAATGGGGATTTCCAGTGCTGTAGCTCTTTTCTTACAGCCACTTTCTATTTTGTGAAGCTCAGCAATCTTGTTCTGCACATCCGAAACTATATTCTTTTGTTTTACTCCTTGTGATGGACAATTAAGAGAATTTGGCCTTTGTGTTCCTTATATTTATAATCCTGTGCATCAGGAAGTCATGGCTGGAATATTTCATGTTCCTAGTCACCCTGGTGTGCTAAAAAAAAAAAAAAAATATATATATATATATATATATATATATACTTCAGAGATATTTTACTCATAAGTATTTCTAGGGGTGCCAATAATTGTGGCCAACGTGAACTGGAGAAAAACATTTATTTCATAATGAGATTTTCTCCTCACTTTCCATTGTTTTACTTCAAAGAAAGTTTAGAATTTTGTGATTTTTTTGAATGAAAGATCAAAAGGATAAACAATGCAGATTTATTTCCACAGCTGCCTTTGTTCATATTTATCAAGGGTGCCAATATTCATGGAGCGCAATGTATAAGCACGCACATCAACCCGATCACTTTATTTAGTGTTCATGTAAACACTACATTCAGATTCATCAATTGGAATAAATTCAACTGAAGGAAAAGTGGTGCATGTTAACATGGCCAGTGTCTCAAGTTATCCCACTGTTTACCATCACCAGTGAACAAGCACTGTCTTCCCTTAACAAAGGCTTGTTTGATAAAAACAAACAAACAAAAAAACATCACTTTAGAGATGGTAAGATGTTTTGGGGGGGCTTTACTGAAGCTTTACTGAAAACTTGAAAAAGATGAAAAAGATGAAAAGATGTTGGACTATCAGAAGTGCTCTGGAGCCTGCAAACATGTCCTTGCGGGGCCCATGCTGGCTTTTTGTGGGCACAGTGGGCCAGCATGGGCCCCGCAAGGACATGTTTGCAGCAACTTTTGTATCCTTTGGGCCCAGGCAGGTTTTGTGTAGGCAGCCCTGTAATGCAACTAGGAAAATACAAACAACATTGACTGGCCATTCTTTAGCCACTCAATTGAACTGGAATGTCTCAAACCAAAAGAGACCTTTTTAGAACCTGTTGTTTCACATCGGCCAGGGATCCTCAAATCTGGCTCACAAGATCCACTTTCCTGCAGAGTTTAGTTCTAACCTTAATCAAACACATTTGGGCATGCTAATCAATGTCTTCAGGATCATTTGAAAATCACAGATAGGGGAGTTTGATCATAGTTAGAGCTAAACTCTGTAGGAAAGTGGATCTCACGAGCCACATTTCAGGTGTAACAGACATGACCCTGTTAAGAAGAATTTTGTGGGCAGTTTTCTTTCTTACCACTAGGGGCACTAGGGTGTTTTAGATTTCCTTAAGTAAAGCCTTGTGGGCAGAGGGAGTTAGCAATAGCAAGCAGCAGTAGCCACCTGCTGAACACATTAGCTGTGTCCCAAAGTTGAGTGCGCGGACTCCGAAGTGCGAAAGCATCACAACGGCGCGACGAAGGCTGCTGTAATTCGAAAGTGACTTAAAATGCGGTCTCCGATTCCCAGGAAAATGAAGTGTACATCTGATGGACACTTTGCACCCTACCATATCCCAGAATCACTTGCGCGCAGATGACGATGGAATTTGTATTTAAAGAACATGACGGGTGAGAATTCTGTTGGGGAATTCAGATTGAAATGTAAGTATTGTGTTTTAATTTATTGAAATACCTAGCAAAACAAGATAAGAAAGCCAACAAGCAATAAGACAACCACTATATAGGGCAGCAGTATTTCCCTCTGTTGTGTTTTTGTAGTGCTGTCATGAAGGATATATATCAAATAATTTAACCAAACTTTAGCACTTCAGTATTTGGTATGCATGTCCTGCTGTGTCATATTTATACAATAAGTGTTTCCATTTTCTCTTGTTTTAGGACTATTTTGAAGAAAATGAGCCTGCTGGGGAAAGACTTAAGAAAAAAAAAAAAAAAGTAAGCAAGTTAAATTAAGAAAGTAAATTAGGAATGAAATGAATAATTTTTGTACATTTTGTATTTGTGTATTGCAAATTCACGTGTAAATAAAAGAGAAGAAATTATGTACAATTTGTAAATTACAATGTGTACATTTTTGTAATGCAGCGTATCATTTTTTCACAAAACACTCTTCTATACCTTTAATTTTATTTTTTGTCCTGTAAATATTTTTTTTCACATTAAAACAAATTGTTCTATATGTTACTGAAAATACTTTTTACACCTATTTACAACATAGCGTAGGTTTAACATTGGAAAACTAACATCAATTTTAAGTCCAGCCCTGCCTCCATGTGTTCTGCGGTCTTCGGTGAGGTGAATCTCTTAGTGGTGAATGGCCACCAACTCCTCAACAACTCAGTGGACAATACGGTGGACAGTGGAACGAGGCATGTCAAACACTCTGGAGGCCACTCTGTATGATGTACCACAAGCCAGCCAGAAAAGAAACACCAGGGTCTCGATTGTGGCACCCCATCCGTGTTGCCATTCACTTCTCAGAAGATCCAGCAGCACTGTCTGGGCCTCCCTGCCCAGCCGAAAATCAGGCTGTGTGTCACCATCATTAAAAAAAACCTGTCCAGCATTGGCACATTTAGGTTTATCCTGCAGTACAGAGGTCTGGTCTGATTTAGTGAAAGAAGGAAAAGATAAATCGTTTAAAGCTATGATAAAGTAATTAGTAAAAGAAATATTAAGGTACTTTAGTAAACTACTTTTAGTAACTACTAATACCACATTGAGGAAATGTACTAGTCATATTTAAAACCTTAGTTGAAGGGATAGTTCACCAAAAAAAAAAAATCAGTCATCATTTTGCCCCCCCACTGACCATAGTATTACCATAGTATTTTTTTTCCCTAATAAAAAAAATCATAGTAACCTACTTCATTGCTTTGTTACAGTCCAGCACTGGTCATTTTGAAAATAAATAACATTTTTTTGTCAGAATATTAACAAATTGTTGCTAACTACAGCTGCAACCCATATCAAAGGCTGCATTTGAAGGACTCGGACCGGCCCTACAGGGCTCTGTTCAGGTTACTGCTGCCGATAAATAATGCATAATTAGTTTTTATTTATTCACAGTTTTATTTTTATGGTTACTTAACTGCCTAAAATCAGGGTTGCAAAGCTTTCTAAATATGTTCACCATCAAGACAATTAAAAACTATTATAAAATCGCACCTTGGTAACATATCAGTCAGCATTTGAACTGCTATATATATATGTGTGTGCATGGTTTTGTATTTTTTTCGTATGTATCATTACATTGTTCAAGTCAGTTCAAATGTAATGAATGCATTTAAAATTGTAATTCGGCAAGGATGCAACAAAACAATATAATTTACCCAGCCACGCTCTTGGCCAAGCCTGAGGTACATTTCCACCATCTCCTCCAGTACAACATAAAATATAAAAACAAATATGACCAATGCTGGCTCCGTAACTTAAACGCCTATACCTGTCAGGATGGCAGCGCTTCTCTCGCACTGTTGCTATGCGACAGGAGCGGTAATCGGGAACACCTGGTGGCGCAATTAGAAAATTCTGTGAAGGCGGAGCGTCTCATGCACTTACGAGGGTCCTTCGTGCACTTCGGAGGCAAGGCCTTCGAACTCCATGCACTTTGAAGTGCGTGCACTCCACTTTGGGACACAGCTATTGTGTTGTGTCCTGGTTGGGAAATGTGTCATTTCAAGCCCAGTCTAAAGGAGTTTTTTTTCCCCCTGTTTAAAAGTGTACATTTGCGAATGTTTTTTTGGAGAGATGTTATGTGTATGTATGGCCTTTGTTTGGACTGATGCTAAGAGTTTAGAACAGTGTATGCATTTAGAAGGACTTTTTATTGGTGAGATGACCACATCATGGTCCAGTTTGAATATGGATTTAAAGTTCTTTTTGACATGGGACCATTTTTGGACTATTTTTTGACTGTTTCTGGTTAGGAAGAGTCTGGTGTTTGAGAGCTGTGTCATGTTTTAATTACAAGAGGTTGGATTATTCATTTGCTATCAGCCAACTTCAGCTATGGACAGTGTTTGGGCTTTGATGCACTACAGATAAGACTTTCACACACATTAACTTTCACATGACGAAATCTTACAATCTTACATTGCTTTGTTTGTTTTTGTACTTTTGTGTATTTACATTCTTAGCTGTATGTAGCTATATTAACCTGAATTGAATGTTTTCTATTTCGTATTTAATAAATCCATTGATTTTAAATCCATTTGACTACTGTACATTTTTGACAATATAGACATTAGTTATGTGGTGACTGCATCCATTTTAGATGTATAATCTTTTTAATTTCTCTTTGCTTTTTATATATATATATATATATATATATATATATATATATATATATATATATATATATATATATATATATATATAATTATGGTAAGTTTCAGAATGCATCATGGTAAGTAGTCAGAATGTATTACCTAAAATGAGTAACCTAGGTTACATTACTAACTACAGTACTGCAGTTTTCATCGTGTAATCTTTAATCAGTAATGAACTACAATTTGTAAGTAATCTACCCAGCACTGTCTAGGTGTGTGTTTTAAGACAATCTATATGACATTATTTTTGAAACTCATGAAGAATTACATCAGATTATCATCCAACTGGACCAAGAACTCATGGACCTTCAGCCAATGGCTGTGAACTGGATATCTGTGCACAGCCAGCTCCAAAAGGTGGCAATCGCCCAGGTATGGGTCTGAGATGTGTGTGGGCTAAGGCTCAGTGTCCATGACATGCGAGTGGCTTTCATCATCCTCCTCCACCTCACCCACAATAAAAGAGCAGCCAGTCCTTGAGAGCACAAGCTTGAAAAAATCCATTAATTTCCCTTAAGGATCATCAATGCACAGGGGAGCTAGTTATTTTATGTGATCATTAAGCTCAAAAAAGGTGATCTGAGCCAAGTCTAAGAACTCACTGTTGTGGTTCTCAAGGGTGTTGTTATGGCAGGTGCAGGCAGAGGAGAGGGACAGGTGGATTTAATCACAACTGTTTATTAAACAACAAAACAAAAAAAGGTAATGCAAAGAGGAAAAAAAAAAAATCAGGTGCAGAAGTCGGGCCCCCTCCTAACCTTCCCATATTTAAAATTTTTCTTGAATATGTAACTATTGTGACTATGTCTGTAACTAAAGCCACACATCTGACTTGAGACTGTTCAGACCAAATGGTCAGTGACAGCAATGCTGAGCAGGACAAAGGTGCACATGTTTTGAACTTTTTAAAATTGGAACGGCATGAAAACTGCAAAAATCAACCAAATGATAAAAGACATCCATCAAGGGCATGCTCACAGAAGAAAACAACTACAGAGAACAAAACAGCACTGGATGAAGTGGATAATCACTATTGATAAAAACCACTTAAAATAGCCTATGAAAACATTTTATTGTTTTATTGTTATTAAAGTCCCTTGCATGTAAATGTCTTGTATGTGTGAGAGAGAGAGAGAGAGAGAGAATGTGTTATCCATGGATCAGTGGTTTTTCAAATTGTTTGACGCCAAAGACCCGCAAATATAATAATCCCTATCCGCCCCAGTTTTACCCGGTTTTATGAGCACCCATAGTTGAAGATGTAATAGTAACATATTGGCAAAACAGATATGGCAATGTGTATTTGTGTTTGATCTCTAGAGACTGTAAAATGTTTCTATTTACAATGTGTTTACTGCATTTAGCATTGAATCCATTTCATCCAATGCTATCCGTGTTTTTAAGTATCCTTTCTGTTTTACTGACGGAGGAATGCTTTATATGATTTAGTGAGAGAGCTGTCTAAACAAAACCGAATTGATTCAGACCATTTTGCAAAGATGTTTAGCAAGTTCAGTGAAATAACGGACTGAAAAGAATGATTAATCCATAATTGAAGGTATAGCTGGTTCAGTCGACAGAAATACGGGATCACATTACTGCTAAAATATCTACAGGGCAAATACTTCTCAGGTAATTTGGAGTGCTCATGGTACGCAGAGTGAATACAACCATACAGCTACAGGTGCCACTGCCCTTACTGCATCTGTATTGGGGAAAAAAAGGCTATATAAACCTTTGTTGTGGTAAGTACATATGCTGCATAAAAAATTAAATTTGTAATGTGTAACGGTCTCAGCATATCTTTAATGTTACAGTCCGTTTCTATGGGTTGTACTGTACTCATCCTCATCATTAGGGGGATCACATTCCTGAATTTAAGAAATCGATTCAAAATTCAATGTTTAATCCTTGCTGACCATTGCAGAATACTGTATGCTTATTGTTGCAAAAGAAAAAAAAAAGAGAGAAGAAAAGCATGTAAACATTTGAAATGGGTCATTATTACGGCAGCAACAGGTATGCAATACATTTTTAAAATATGTATTATATAGGCCTATAGTTACATAAAATACACTATATTGCCAAAAGTATTCCTTGACTTGCATATGAACTTAAGTGACATCCCATTCCTAATCCATAGGGTTCAATATGACATCGGTCTACCCTTTGCAGCTATAACAGCTTCAACTCTTCTGGGAAGGCTGTCCACATGGTTTAGGAATGTGTTTATGGGAAACTGTTCCCACAAAGTTGGGAGCATGGAATTGTCCAAAATGTCTTGGTATGCTGAAGCATTCAGAGTTCCTTTCACTGGAACTAAGGGGCCAAGCCCAGCTCCTGAAAAACAACCCCACACCATAATGCCCCCTCCACCAAAATTTACACTTGGCACAATGCGGTCAGACAAGTACCGTTCTCCTGGCAACCGCCAAACCCAGACTCGTCCATCAGATCGTCAGATGGAGAAGCGTGATTCATCACTCCAGAGAACGCGTCTCCACTGCTCTAGAGTCCAGTGGCAGCGTGCTTTACACCACTGCATCCAACGCTTTGCATTGCACTTGGTGATGTATGGCTTGGATGCAGCTGCTCGGCCATGGAAACCCATTCCATGAAGCTCTCTGCGCACTGTTCTTGAGCTAATCTGAAGGCCACATGAAGTTTGGAGGTCTGTAGCAATTGACTCAGCATCCGCTGACCCCGCTCCGTCAGTTTACATGGCCTACCACTTCGTGGCTGAGTTGCTGTCGTTCCCAAACGCTTCCACGTTCTTATAATACAGCTGACAGTTGACTGTGGAATATTTAGGAGCGAGGAAAGGTGGCATCCTTTCTGTTCATTTCCACATTTTTAATGATATCCATCATAGTGAAAGATACAATGCAAGACAGAAAACCAACTCTATTGTGTCTATTTTCCTATTTTTAAAGTTTTTTAATAATAAATAGGATATTTAAAAAAGTATGAATTTATTCTCTTTATTCCAAACATACAACATTTTATTTACATCAGACAACTATGCAACTGGCCACGTGAGCAGCGCTTTCCTGGGTTGGATCACAGAACTCACTTCTCTACTGTGAATAAATCCATCCGAATCACCATCCATGAGTTTTATCACTGAGGTGCCATGGGAATTTATTTTTACAGACATCTATATAAGAAACAATTACTGTCTGAAACAGGGCTTTAGTTTGTGTACTGTCCTAAATCATGCCGAATCCCTGTGGACTGTATTAATGAATTCCAACCTGTGCTTTATGCGGATTACTTATTGATTATTCAAATGACCATCATTCCACTGGGCTGGGGTACATATTGGATTATGCATGAACTATTGTGGATTATTTGTTTTTCAGTCATTGGGACTAAACATCAATACGAGTGTATTTATTTGCATGATGAACACTGTGTGCAAAGACTGTCTTTTTTGGACACTAAACACAAATCGTTGCTGGATTACAGGTTCCATTTTGAGTAATTTTACTGTTGGGTTTTGTCTTGCTCATTTTGTTGGGATTTAGTAATCTTGTGGGGTGTAGGACAGAGTGAGAACTGTATATGCTTGACTGTAACATGTATTGCATCATAACTTTGCTATTCAATAACGCATATAAAAATAATCCTCCTGTTAATTTATATACAGTGAGTGAGTACTCAGAGTCAGACTTTAGTTGAGACACCTTTATTCTATGCTGTGAGCCCATGCAAGGCTTGACTTGGAATCAGAAGTAAGAGGTTGGTGCTGCTGCTGTACTGCCACCATCTGAGGAAAACAAAGTCTGATATCCATGGTTATGGCCATTAGTATAAATTATATAGAACATATGATGGATGACTTAGAAAGAAATTTCAAATTATGCCTTAATGTGTTTAAAGCCCAAGTACTAGCCAAACATTTTAGGATACATACTTTAAAAGTTTAAGTAAATGCACATGAAGCAGTTTAGAAAAAGCTAGAAGCTCAGAAGAACCTCTCTTTTACATTGAACAAGTTACATCGAAAGGAAGAGTGTGGCCCTAAAAGGTTAAAGCTGTACAGAACTTCAGATACAATGTCCTCAAGGAAGGCTATCATTTCTGAAGACATGGATAAAGATTAGTTAGGCAGTGTGCATGGCTGTAGTGAGTTCTCTAAGGGGAATCAGTAGGCAGGCTTCAGAGAAGTGATCTATATGGCAAGGAGTCTTGGCGATGGCACATTTCTGGCAAGTCCGAAGTTGTAAATTCTGATTAGGAACTTTTAATTGGAATGTCCTCCCAAGTCAGAATCTTGGAGCAATTGTAACAACTCCAATTTCAGAATACAATATGGCTGCTCAGTGCATCAGCAGAAGAGAAACTGTAGTAATATATTGTTTATTAGCACTTACGTTTGTCTGTGTCTCAATAAACTCAGTAGTGCACATAATACTTTATCCAGCTACTATGGCATTAAATATTGCAAAAACTGCTTTTTATGTGTTTTCAATCGACTGGTATTGCTAACAATGGACGCGTCCATCTTGGTTTTTTAACTTCTCTCCTGGAACACAGCCCACTTGGGTATGATGTCATTGCTAGCTTTGACATCTGAATTCTGAGGTAAATGGAACCCTGGAGTAATGTCTTGAGAAGATCAATGCAGAGAATCAACAGGATTATAAGTTTAATTCTTTTGTGTTGCAGATGGAGAGACAATGCACACACACACACAGAGAGAGAGAGAGAGAGAGAGAGAGAGAATTAAGGAGATAGACAAGACAAAGTGCCAGAAGACTTGAAACTTGAATATAACTAGGACTATCACTGAGATGATTTGGAGATGAGACAAAGTAGATTTGAAGATTGCTATGAATAAATGGGTAAGTATACACAAGGTGCCATAAATTGTCTGTATTTCATTCATTTAGTTTTTATTATCATGGAGTTTTAATTTGTTTCATTGTGAAAGATAGTGTGACTGTAGAGGGAGAACCTGATGTGACCGTGATATTGTAATGAACTTTAAATTATCATGTGGCTGTGGTGTTTCTTAAAGTGGATGTCAGTATATTATAATACAGATTTTAATAATTTAGTGTAGAAATGTAATATTCCATCTATCTATCTATCTATCTATCTATCTATCTATCTATCTATCTATCTATCTGTCTGTCTGTCTGTCTGTCTGTATTTAAGTTTAAGCCTTGTATTTAAGGCTCAGTTAATACTAAGGCACTGGAGTGTCATAAAACTAAGCTAAACATCATCATTGCAGGTTGCCCCATAATAAACATCATATGATGGTTTAACAAAATTTAACCTGATTTTCAGTAGATAATATACTGTATCCTGCTATGTTACCCAGTTAGAATTTTTATAAAAGCAGTCACTTTGTATATTTAATATATATATATATATATATATATATAAATTCTTGGAACATTTCTAAATGTAAGCTTTTAACATGATGTTTCTTGTCATTATCGACCTGGAATTCACTTCTGTTATATATGGGTCACTGAAGTTGCACAGTTAATTGAGTGTGCTTGAGTGTGTTGAATGAGTGTTTTATCGGAAACCGCTTTTAAGTCTAAGTGTTGTAAGGTAAAATTAGGGTATAGAACCTGAAAGTGCTTCTTTCAGAAAATGATTGCAGTAGATGTTGTCTCTAAAGAAGGCTGAAAACATAAAGGTTCAAATAACAGCTGTCAACAGAAAGCACATATTGGTTTTGAAGACCCATTCGGTAAACAAATTGAACTACCCGCCCAGGTACACAGGTGTGTGTACATTGTGGCCAACAGCAGGCATGTGCGTTAACAGAATCAGTGCAATAATAATAATAATAATAATAATAAAGGTTTTGGTTAATGTTTATTTCCACAGTGACAACAACATAGTTAAATAAACTCAGTAAACTAAATAAGCAGACAAATGCGAAACGTGAAAATACAGTCAAGTGAAGACCAGTATTGAAGTGTACAGGAAATATGTAGCAGTCATAACTTTGTTTTTGCTGAGTTAATTTAATTAATATTGAGTATTAATTGATGTTCACTTGGATTTTTTATTTTTTTTTCCTCAGCAGGGGAAATAATACTCTGTCATTTAAAGTTGTATGGTAAAATGTATATTTTTATTTTTGTACATTAAAAATGACTACAAAATGCCATGCCTTTGAAAAATAAAGAAAACAACAGAATGTGCTGCTTGAGCACATCTCGGTCTCCTTGAACATCTTTCTGGTGCACGCCGCAAACATAAACCAATACACAGTGAATACTTGACGCGCCTACTTTTAAAAGTCTACATTTAGATTATTTGACGTTAAATGTATTATATAAGTCACTAAATCACAGCATGTACTATGATAAAAAAAAAAAAAAAATGTGACTTTACAGTCTGGAAAATACAGTAGGCTATAGCAAGTTATTTTGGGGACCTGGCACTCTGAGAACCACTGGTTTACACAGAATAAAAAAAATCATAAATAAAAAAAGAAGGCATAAATAATACATATTTATACCTTTGAGGTACAAAAGTGCATTCTTTGGGTACTAATATGTACCTTTAAGGTACCAGTGGACCAAGGACCCTTTAGGGTACCTTTTGAAAAGCTGCTTCCCCAAGTGACAGTTTTCGTACCTTTATTTCTGAGGAGAAACAAACTGGAGAAACAAACTGCATTCACTTTTCTCTTAATGCTGGGTTCTTGGGGAAGCTGAACAAGGTTATCTTTCACTCACAAACAAAAACACACTTATTTGGTGACACTGATGATTTTGCAGTCTTCTCCAGGAGAAGTGGCCATACAAGGAATTCCACCTTTAAAGGTTCATGAACCCCTGACAATGTATTTATTTATTTTTTTTATTATTTTTTTTTTTTTAGATTTTATCTGTTAGTGTTAGTGTTGCATATCATAGATGACAATGTTAGCATCCGATAATTGTAATTGTTGGAGAAAACTGGTTAATTTTTTGGGTTTAAAATCTACATTGTGTTGATGTCACAGTTTGTGACGTGGCAACGGACTGATGATGTGTCGGTGTCTCATAAATATTCATGAGGCTGTGTTTTCTTATCCTATGAGAAGACGCTTTGCCTAATTATTCATGACAGTGTGTGTTGATTTGCTATGATAGATGCTTCAGACTGTGAGATTGCGTATATTAACTGAGAGAAACGTTCATGGATCGGAGAGTGTTTTTGTTTGCTTTGTAAGAGTTTGCGATTCAATCATATAGTGAGTGTAATAGCGGTTTTTACAACTACTTGACGCAACCCATCAAAAGGATTGTAAACGGCGCAAAATAAGCCTTAAAAGTTAACAGAGGTGCAACAGCGCATTCATATATTTGCAGAGTGCAAATGGCTGTGCATTTATTTGTGTTGTTAACTCAATGGGAGCGAAATGAAACTGTCTGAACTGCCTGAACCCGTAGTTGACTCTCTCCCCTCTTCCCCCTCCGCTCCACAGCACACCATGCCCACTTTTGCAGCATTTTTTAAAACTGTGGTGGGAACTAACCAGTGCTTAAACAGGGGGTTTCATGACTCTTTAATGGCATCATACAGGTCCAAAAAAAAAAAAAAAAAAAAACCTTATACAAACTCTGAGGGAGTATATTTCTGTATTTAGCACAGAAATACTCTGTACAATAAATAAATAAATAAATAAAGTAAATGACAAAAGTGAGGAACCGGGATGCTTTTGAGCTTGATGAGCATTCAGAACGATAGCTGACATGGACTTAAATAGCTAAAATTTAAAGTAACAGTTTCACTGATTGAGAACACCAGCATCTTCAACTGCAAGCCTAAAAGAGAAAGTTCAGTTCTTATATGCTCCAAGTGTCAAGCAGTGATTGGACAGAGCTAATAGTCATGAATAGCATAGCATTAGAGTCTTCTTGTTAGAACCTTCACTGACGCTTTCTTTTTTGCGGTTGATCAACTGAATCAGTCAGCGATCAATTTAATGGGCTGTATAACATCAACTCTGCAACGGATACAAATATCCAAAGTATAGTGGAAACAAAATGTATTAGCATGGTAACAGGATCTGCAGTTTAAAACGTTAACTTGTAAGCACATAACACAATATACTTCTCTTTTAACACAAACAAGACTTTATTGGACAAATTTAAGACATAAACTACTCTAACTCATAAACACACACATTCACACAAGTTCCAGAAAGAGAGAAAGTGAGGAAAGATTGAGTTTTAAGAGAGTGAACACGTGGAATCCCAAGTTTATAATATTTTTAGACTTTTAGACTTTAGATTCTATGGACTTGAGCACCCATTAATCATTTCATTTAACCCTCACATTGGGTTCTCAATGAGGCTTTCAAACTTGGTAGATGGGCTAAAAGCAGGTGAGCAAGCCAAAAAGCCCAAATGTTTTGTGTCATGGTGTTAAACTTAGGAATTGTACAATGGAATGATGTTCTGTTATAAGTCATATTAGCATGATTTTAGGATGATCTGGTGCATTTTATATGTAAAGGCAGTCTCTGTGCTATTCAGAGGGGTGCAAGAATTCAGTTATGTGAGGAAGGTCAAAAGGTCTCAAGAGGGAGTCTGAGTCTGTGCTCCCTGTCCTGGGTGGAAAACCAACTTAGGGAGATCTTACAATGTTAAAGGGGTTTTCTTGGTATGGACCATCTCATACAGGCATCTTCTGTTCTAAAGTTAAGGCAATGTCGGTTAGTTAGACTTGCTTTAGACTTGCTTGCACCCCAGGGTTGCTGGATCCCTGATTAATGGTCATACATGTTATCCCCTGGAGTTCTTCGCTCTAAGATCCTACATCTCCCCCTTCAATGTAATCGGCAATCACTGGAGAAACACAGGCAGAGGAAGCAGAAACATACGCAGCAAACAACAAAACAATACCTCCACGAAAGGCAGGTTAAGTTCATTTATTCATTATAGCTTAGTACATTCAATATAATTTGGTTCAATCTGGAAATTGTTATTCTATTTTTTTATTTTTAGTCTGATGATTTGTTGAGATTAAATTAGTTTTTTTTCTCCAAGTTCATCTTCTGTTAGTTGTAGGCCTTGTGTGATAGGTCACATAACTGCTGGATGGTCATTGTGCATGGACAGGCATTTAGAAGAGGGTCTTAAAGTTCACATCTTCTTCAAGGTCAGGTTTATTATGTGCACCAAAACAGGCTTGTTGGAGCTGATTGTAGTAGGCTTGTGAAGTCACTTGTCAACCTTGTTTGGTTTCCAAGGGAATTAAAAGTCCATGTCTAGTCTTACCAGTCCAGTCTTGCACTACCATTCCTTTACAGCTCTCCAACCCCCCCTTCATCCAGGGCTAGACTCAGCGGACACTCTCTCAGTCATTGTGCCTCGTACTGGCCTATTTTTTACAGTATTTTCATTCTTGTCTTGTCTGCTGTCTTGTCTAGAAACCTGTTAACACTCATTCTGCATTTGAATCCTATCCTTTTATAGATTCCTGACATATTCCCCTTGGGTGATGGGGTCTGTAGTCTGCCGCATGTTGACACACTAGGGAGTAGAGAGGCTGACACAGATCTGTGTGAGGTAGAAGCCTATTTGTGTTAGAACAGCTAAGTGTAGTTTCAGTCATGGCGAACCACTAGTGAAGTGTGTGAGATTGCTGATACACAACATTATTTTGATGGACAATAATAATAATAATAATAATAATCATGTTATCGTCAAAGGCATCAGCAACAGGCAATACCTCTGACTATCGTCGATATACAATACTATCGTCTATCGGCACAACCCTATTATTATTATTATTATTATGAATATGATAATAATTCTGTAATCTCTTCTCTTAGTCTGAAGATTGACACCGTACACCTTACAGTTGGACCACTACTCAACACTTATCTCTATTAATTGATTTCAGTGTTGAATGAGATGCAACGATTTCTTCTCTCCTGGCAGAGCCGCTTAGCAAGAGTATCACAATGTATGCGTGTGAGTTCCTTTGCCAGTAAACAAGGAGATGCATGTAAACAAGGATCTACATCAGCAGCACGCATGCATCGTGGTACTCTCGTTAATGGTGGCAGACTCTCCCAGGAGAGAAGAAATTGTTGAATAAAGTTGTTCTTTGCACACAAAAAGTATTCTTGTAGCTTCATAAAATTACAGTTGAACCACTGATGTCACACGGACCAATTTAACAATGTCCTTACTACGTTTCTGTGCCTTGACCATGGTAGGACCCTTGCTGTCTATGGAGGGTCAGAGAGCTGTCAGAATTCATCAAAAATATCTTAATTTGTTTTTCATTTTTGGGAGAATTATCCCTTTTACCATGGTTTTACCACAAATAAAACAAACAAACAAAAAAAAAACAATGGTTAATATAGGTAGACCATGGTAACACCTTCATTACGTATGGTAACCCTCGTTCCCTGATGGAGGGAACGGAGACATTGTGTCGAGTGTACGACACTAGTGGTCGCTCTTGGGAGCCCAAACACCTCTGACAACATTGAGAAAAGGCCAATGAAATTGTGTGTGCAGAATTTGCATAGTTGGCCGCGCCCCAGACATCCGGGTATAAATAGGCCATTGTGGCATCTGCTCACTTGTTCTGTTCTGAGGAGTCAAGAGCGTCTCGTCAACGTGTGGAATAAATGCACTTCACCACTTTGTGGCCTTCCAATGGCTAAGAACTTGACCTTCTCTTTCACTGGAGAGCCACCATAAGGCAGAGGTCCTTCAGCCGGAGCCTTTCCTCATAGTAAAAAACAGTAGAAAACGGCTGAGAATCTTGCTGGACTGCATCACGAGTGAACGAGGGTGCAGATATCAACAAGCCAACGTGTGGAATAAATGCACCTCACCACTTCATGACTTTCCAACGCCCAAGAACTTGACCTGCTCTCTCACTGGAGAGCCGCCATAAGGCAGAGGTCTTTCAGCTGGAGCCTTTCCTCGTAGTAAAAAAACAGTAGAAAATGGCTGAGAATCTTGGCAAGAACACTGGGACAGTGGCTGTTCCTCCCCGAGGGAGGAAAGCCACTACGGAGATCACATCCTACCCTAAGGGGAGGTAACATGTGAATAACCACCTAAAGACTCGCAGAGGGAGTGCTACATAGGGAGAATTCTGAGGTGGGCTCCACATAAAGAGAGACTACCGAAACTCAGAACCTTGAGACAGAGCCTGTCTCAGGGGAAACACAGCATCTCAAGGGAATATAGGTGGAAAATACATACAAGGGACAACATGAGGAGCCACTACATGTGGAGCACCAACCCAATACAAGAGTTCACATGTGGCAACCTACCCTGTATTAGGTTCTAATAGCAAGTTCCTCCGCCGAACTTGGCTACGTGAAATGTGCTAGAATGATGGAAGGAGTAGTTCAGGGTTCACCTGGGGAAACTTACTCAACTTGAAGAAGCGTAATCGCCCTAAGGGGGAAGTGCTATAGCAAGCTCTACACCATACCAGTCTCCTTGCATTTAGGACTCCGGAACACACTGGCTCCATTCGCAGATTAGAGAATGCAAAGTGTAGCCCAACCTGCAGCTCTACAGATGTCTGTTAGAGAGGCCCTGTTTACTAAGATGCTGAGGCAGCAGCATCCCTGGTCGAGTGGCTGTGACTCCCAGTGGGCCGGGTAGACCTCTGGCCTGGCAGGCCGTTTGGATCGTATCCACAAACCAGTGGGAGATCCTGTTTTGGAGACAGTGTTCCCTTTCTGCTGTCCACCAAAACAGACAAAGAGCTGTTCAGAACGTCTGACCTCTGGGTACGTTCAGTATCATATGTAAGGTACGGACTGGGCAAAACAAGACAGGTAGCTTGCAAGGTCACCACCTGCTCTATAAGAGTGGTGGGTACCTCAGGCACGTATTCAGGCCGGGTTCTCAAAACAACGTGAGAGTTTCTGTCTCGGAAATCGGTCACCCAATTAAGTTTGCCCGGAATGTGAGTGGCACACAGATGCTTGAGTCTGTGCTGGCTTCAGAGCAGGAGATGGCGGGCCAGCGGAATGAGCATACACCGCCCTGGTGGTTGTTGTACTCCACAGTCGCTGTGTTATCTGTGCGGATGAACACATGCTTGCCCTGAACCAATGCCAAAACCACCTCCTCTGGGTTGCTCGTCTGAGGAACACTTAGAAACCTATCAAGTCAAGGGTTCTAGGTAACCTACTGATGAGCTGACGTTGCCACCTTCCTCCGAGAACTTTGACCGTTGGGCGGGTCTGGCCGCAGGCAGTTCTTGCAGGGGGCTGTCCGTGACAATGAGCGGGGGGGGGGGGGCACACAATCCCAACCGTGCCAGTTCTTTTAGAGAAATTTTTCTTTTAGGAGGAAGATTTGCTCTTCAAGATCACCGTTGAAGCACCTAGGGGAACTCTCACAACACTTATCTGTGTTTGAGAAGGGAGAGACCGCTGCTTGTGCCATAGATCCAACGACGAAGAGGTGCATGGTGCTGCTTCTCAAAGAGAGATGCTGCATTCGGCTCCGAAGGGTAGAACAGGTGAGCAGATCCCACGCTGGCCTATTTATACCCAGATGTCCGGGGCGTGGGCAGCTATGCAAATTCTGCACACCCAACTTCATTGTCCTTTTCTCAATGTTGTCAGAGGTGTTTGGGCTCCCAAGAGCGACTCCTAGTGTTGTACACTTGACACAACGTCACAGTAAACAACAGAAAGGGAACTATGGTTATACAAATGGTAATTAATACAAAAAAAAAACAAAAAAAAAAAAACATTGGTTACTACACTTTTACTACAATAAACCCATGATTAATTTTTATAAGGTGTGTCACTCTTAAGCTAGGATACAAGGAGGAAAGAGAAAGGTAACAAAGTAAAATTAAAAGTAATAAATGGACAAAATAAGGAAAACGAAAGAAATTAGGAAATTAATTCATTATTAATTAATAATAAGAACAGGTATTGTATTTCTTTTTGAACTTTCCAAGATGGAACAGACACAGTGGCTACTTAGAGTCCTAAAGACAGCGTTTTTATGTCATTTTGTTCTCAAATTATGTGCAAAAACTTTAGAAATATCAGAAAACTACACTGCAACTGGTAGTGCCTTTACCTATCACCCCTCGCCAGTAAGAGACTACGAGGCCTTTGTTTTCTGTTAAAAACAGACCCTGAGACAATTCTGTGCTTTGTGTCTGGTCTCGTCAATGAATATGTGTTTTCCTGTCTCCCTTTTGTGGATTTACCTGTGTGGATTGACCTGTGTGGATTATATTAAAGACTTCACACTGCATTTCATAGTCATGTTTCGCCTTCCTCCTTATGTATTGTGACATCCCTCCAATAAATAGAAATGGCCAAACTGTCCCCTCCAATATTTAAAATTCTTGCACTCTATTATGCAACACTTTTGTTGTTATGATGAGAAAAAGCTACAAAGTTACATTTTCAACAGAAAATCATTTAATATTAGTCTGATGTTTTATGATAGAAATGTTAAATGACCAACAGTCACAGGCAGCATTCATATCCAGTGACGCAAATTTACATTACTTTTTTTCTCAAATATGGCCATTTTGAGAGAGAGAGAGAGAGAGAGAGAGAGAGAGAGAGAGAGAGGATGAACGTTGTGTGTGTGAATTATCTGCATCTGTGCGTCTCTACAAACAATGAAGCTGTGAGTTTAGTTACTTCAAAAACACCTTGTTGCTGAGAAATATAATGTAGCGATTCAGTCACCAATAATGTAGCGATTCAGTCACCAATAGCCACACATGTATATATATATATATATATATATATATATATATACAGTACATTTACAATGCATGCCATGCAATATGATCTCTGTGTGCGAGTGATGTGTGTGTGTGTGTGGTCAACAAAAGCAGCACATTATATATATATATATATATATATATATATATATATATATACAGTATATACAGTAGTACATACATAAGAGAACTTGAGAGAGATACAGAACAACTTAATATATGTAATAATTAAAATAATTCTAATTAATAATAATTTGGCAGATGTTAGAGGGTTGGAGAGGAAAAAAATGCTTTAGAAACTCTTCATCATAAACATGCAAAAGAAGCTTTAATTACAGCTTGTTTTGTTTCATTGAAATGCACAGATGCTCCTGTTTCTTTCTTTTTTCATTTAGGAAGAAAAGAAATGGAAAGGAAATAGATGTTACATCTGAAACTCTCAAATGGAACATTGCCATCTGATCCAAAAGATATGAGGATGCTTGCAACTGACTTTTATACGAAATTGTTTTGAGCACAAAAGTGTTCAAGTTTATTTATTTATTTATTTATTTATTTATTTATTTATTTATTTTTATTTATTTGTGCACATATTTATATAAATTGAATGCTGAACAGCACAAAGAGTTGCCCAGATATTTGTTAAAGATGTTTGATGTTTGATGTTTGTTAAAGATCACTTCATCTGGAAGGCATCTGCTGTGTACAAACATCTGATAAATGTCTTTAAGATGTCAGTTATGCATACTTTTTGCGATCGCAAAATGGCTGCTATACACTCAGTCCCCCTTTTCCTCCTGGTAGCAGTGCCCTATACTTTGACTTTCTAAGACTAGAATGTAAATGCAAGAGAGTACATCAATTTGATGGTGTCTAACAGCATTTATCAATTGCAGTGAAGTGGGAGTGATAGGATTAAAGGCTGAATTATGTCCAGCAATGATGAGAGATAGACTGTGGAGCTGACTGACTGATGTTGTGATGTTTGTAATGCTGAATGAGTGCTTTTTGCTTGTTTCTTACAATTCCCAAGAGAAGTTACTGCTCACAGCCCTGCTTTCTCAGATGCAACCAAGGTTGTCACAGAGGCTCACACAGAACACAGAACCCCCTGGAATACCTATTGAGAGGTCTACAATGCAGTTGCATTGACCTTTATACAGTCTTTATACAAATGCAAATACTTAAAGCTGTCTTTTGTTTGAATAACATCAAAAACAGTTTCCCAGCAATGGCCACAGTTACATTTACTCTGTGCCAGAAATGTGCTCATGCTAAATTTAAAAAAAAAAAAAGGTATTGTATTATTTAATTGGTTCAAACATCTGTTCCAAATGTGCAACAGTCTGTCATTTTTCTGTGTTTATCAGTTCATTTCATTCCCTCCCCTTCTTAATCTTTATCCTTTCCTTTCTCTCCTATTGTGACTAAAGGAGAGATGAAACTATTTCACTAAACAATAGAATCTCATTAATAGCCTGAAATGACACAGGTACTTCTCAGACTGCTGTTTCTTCACCTTTTGTGCAATAACAATTGTGAATAATCATTCACAAAAGCACAATCTGTCATCACACAAGGTTCATTTTACAGAAATGGATCTATACTGTATAGATAAGGTTGAATACAGTGATTTTAGAAAAGATCAATGTATAGCTATTTGATCTGTCAAATAAGATGAAGAAGAAGAAAAGTACAAAGAGAGAATTTGGGTCAATAAGGTGGTGGTGTGTGAAATGTGTGCGTGCACATTTGTTGGTCTGGCCACATACAAAAATAAATGAACCGTAAATGATTATTAAACCTATATCATCTTAGTGTTGATTAATACTGACATTTCACACAATCATCTGCCCTTCTAATGTGCCCTGAGACAACTCACACACACACAGAGCAAGTAATCAACAGTCTGCTGATTGTAAATTTCTTAGATGTGTCAATCAAAACTAATGAATTTGTTAGTATGTAATTGCAGGTGTTCAAAGTAGATCAAGAAGCACAAGCCTGGGGCTTAATATGAATTTAATTCTACTATTGCAATTTGATGCTACTATTTTATTACTGTAAAATATTAAGGAACAAAATCATAGTATCAGTGGAGCTAGAATCTGTCAGTACCTCTGAACACTAATATACCAAAACCTCACCTCACTAATGTGCCAAAGAGTGGCGTCAGTAGGAAATCTGGTACTGATTTTGCTATGGGCTCCCCTCAAAATCACATTTAGTGGAAAATAGTCATGGCTTTCTTTTTCTCCCCCCAATTCCTTTAAAACTCATGACATTTAAATATATACATAATATAATAATAACATATGAACACAGTAAGCTAACCCTTACCAAAAAGAAGTATACTTCAAGTTTATTTCATTAAGTATACTTAAGTAAAGTTTAAGTATATTATTAAGTAAACTTAATGCAGTAAGTACAAATGTCAGTGTACTAGTAGTAAGTGTACTATTTCAATAGTCCTTGGGATTAAATTGGCCCACTTTCTAGTATATAAAAGTATACATTTAAGTATACTTTAAGTATAACAGTAGCAAACATTGAGTACACAACTAGTTTGTGTAATATATCTATGTTTTAGTCTGTACTGCAATATACTAAAAGTGAACTTGTAGGTATACTGATAGTTTACTAATTAAATACGAGTAGCATTTTTAGTACACATCTCAGTAAACTAGTTTAGTAGTTTTATACTGCAAGTATACTCATAAGTTTTCTTTAAGTGAACTTTACATCATACTTTAAGTATACTACTATGTCCCTGTTAGGTATTAATGTGTATATTTTGTTTTATGAATATCTGAACATACAAAACATCAAAAGAAAGAACAGGATATCTGCTTGTAAACAAAAACATTCTAGTGTGACGAGGCTACAGAGGGGTCATGAGACGTTGGATCCATTTGCAACAGTTTATTTAAATCGGACAGTTTAAACAGGCTGTGGTCAACAACGGCAAACAATCGTGGTGAAGGCAAAACCAAAAGAGTAGTGTAAGTCCATGCAAAGGGTCGGGGCAGGCAGCGATCAAAGGCAATAATCCGTGGGAATAGCGTGGGTCGATAAAGGGCAGGCAGCAAGAGTTCACACACGATAAAGACAGTCCGGTTGGCAACAGTAAAGCAGTCCGATAGAAAAACGCTCAGAGTTGGGGACATAGCCGGCAAAACTTCGCGACGAGGGAGCCGGCGAGGCACGCTGAAATGGCCGCCAAGGGGGAAGTGAACAGAGAGACCCGGAACTGGAAGCGTGAGTCCCCAGGCACGGGATTGTGGGTAATGTAGTCAGAATTCGGGCGAAGGTTCCCGCTGGCGCAGGACAGAGGGAGCCACAGAGACCGTGTTCGTGACAGAGCCCCCCCCCTACGAGTGCCTCCTGGCACGAGGAGGCAACCGACGCCGGGGTCTACCCCTACCTCGGGGCCCTGGTCGATCTGGGTGGGTAGAGTGGAACTCAGCGGTGAGCGACGGATCCAGGATGTCCTCTGCGGGCACCCATGACCTCTCCTCGGGACCGTAATCCTCCCAGTCGACCAGGTACTGTAGACGACCGCTCCGGCGCCGGGAGTCCAGGATGAGATTGACTCGATACGCCTCCTCACCGTCGATGATCAGGGGGGCAGGCCTCTGCGGAGCGGTCTCGTCTAGGACCTCTGTCCCTCCTGGGCGACCAGCGGGCTTTAACAGAGACACATGAAAAGTTGGTGAGACACGGTATTGGCTGGGTAAATCAAGTCTAAAGGATACTGGTGTGATCTGACGAGTTATTTGAAAAGGACCCACGTACCTGGGGCTCAACTTCTTGCAGGGCAGACGGAGACGTAAGTCCCGGGTCGACAGCCAGACCCACTGTCCTGGCTCATAGGGGGGGTTCGGTCGGCGGCGACGGTTGGCCTGGGTCTGGGTGCGCCGGACGGCTCTCTGGAGGTGGACATGCGCCAGGTTCCAGGTGGCTTCACTTTGTCGGAACCATGAGTCAACAGCGGGCAGATCAGAGGGTTCTCCGGACCAGGGGAACAAGGGCGGCTGAAAGCCCAGCACACATTGAAAGGGCGTCATGTTCGTGGATGGTTTCTGGATGGAGTTTTGAGCATATTCGGCCCAGAGAAGAAAACGACTCCAATCTCCCTGGCGGTCCTGACAGTATGAGCATAGGAAACGGGTCAGTTCTTGGTTTAATCTTTCCACCTGTCCATTGGCTTCTGGATGATAGCCTGATGTGAGGCTGACGTTAACGCCCAGCAACCGGAAGAAACTGGACCAGAGGCGGGCGGTAAATTGGGGTCCACGATCCGAGACAATGTCCTCAGGGAGCCCGTAGAACCGGAACACAGTGTTGCATAGGACCTCTGCGGTCTCCATCGCAGAGGGTAACTTAGGAAGAGGTACGAAATGGCAGCCCTTGGAGAACCTGTCGATAACAGTGAGGATAGTGGTATGTCCCTGGGACGGGGGAAGATCTGTTACAAAGTCGAGTGCTATGTGAGAGTGAGGGAGTTGATGGGAGGTCTTTGAGGTGTTACAGGTTACACACTGCTTGATGAACGTGATGGTATCTGAGCGCAGTGAAGGCCACCAGAAGCGGTTTCGGAGGAGGTGAACAGTGGCCTCTATTCCAGGGTGACCGGAGCTGGGGACAGAATGAACCTCAGAGAGAACTCTTTTGCGGAGGACCGTCGGTACATAGGTGAGGCCCTCGGGGCAGTCGACAGGAGGAGGATCTTGGGCCTGGGCCTCCGTGACCTCGGTCATGAGATCCCATGTCACAGGAGCAACAATTATGGAGGAGGGCAGCACAGTTTCAGTCAGTTGGGAGACCTGTTCGGGCTCGTGTACCCGAGACAGGGCGTCGGCTTTAGTATTCTGGGAGCCGGGGCGGTAGTTAATGATGAAATTGAACCTGGTAAAGAACAGGGCCCATCTGGCCTGGCGGTGATTAAGGACCCTGGCGGTGCGAAGATATTCCAGGTTCTTATGATCTGTTAAGATAATGAAGGGATGCCGTGCCCCCTCCAGCCAATGCCTCCATTCCTCCAAGGCGAGTTTGATGGCGAGCAACTCCCGATTTCCCACATCATAGTTTCTCTCTGCCGGACTGAGTTTATGGGAGTAAAAGGCACAGGGAAAGGTCTTAGAAGGTTGACCCTGGCGCTGTGAGAGGACAGCTCCCACCCCGGTGCTGGAGGCGTCGACCTCAACAACAAAAGGTACCTGAGGATCTGGGTGACGGAGGATGGGCGCTGTGGTAAAACGTTGACGTAAGTCCTGGAAGGCCTGCAGAGCGTCTGGTGACCAGCTTAATCGGGTACTCCCCCTCTTTATCATGGAGGTCAGGGGTGCGGCTATGGAGCTAAAGCTACGAATGAATCTCCGATAAAAATTAGCAAAGCCCAAGAATCTTTGTAACTCCTTTAGGGTCTTGGGACGGGGCCAGTTCCGTACAGCGTTTACCTTAGAATCGTCCATAGCGACGCCTTCTGGACTGATTACGTATCCCAAAAAGGCAATTCTTTCTTGGTGGAACAGGCACTTCTCCTCCTTAGCGTACAGCCTGTGCTGGATGAGCCGCTGGAGCACCGCCCTTACATGCTGGATGTGATCAGAACGTGTGTTAGAGAATATGAGAATGTCATCCATGTAGACAATCACCCAGCGATTCAGCATGTCGCGGAAGACCTCGTTGACAAAAGCCTGAAAATATGATGGACTATTCGCCAGGCCGAAGGGCATCACCCGGTATTCGTAGTGCCCAGACGTCGTAGAGAAGGCAGTCTTCCACTCGTCCCCTTCACGAATGCGAATCAGATTGTAGGCCGAGCGTAAATCCAGTTTGGTGTAGAAACGTGCCGACCGTAGCTGCTCTAAGGCCGGAGGTACAAGTGGTAGGGGGTATCGGTACTTGACAGTCACTTCATTGAGGGCACGGTAATCAATGCAAGGTCGCAGCCCTCCGTCCTTCTTCTTTACGAAAAAGAATCCAGCTGAAGCGGGAGAGGTGGAGGGTCGGATGAAACCTTTAGCGAGCTCCTCCTCGATGTAGCGCTCCATAGCTTCCGACTCGGGCTGTGAGAGCGGAAAGACACGGCCTCGAGGTGGAAGAGCTCCAGGCATGAGGTCTATAGCACAGTCCCCTGGTCGATGGGGTGGTAACTCAGTTGCTTTTGCAGTGCTGAAGGCCTCAAGCAGATCTTGGTATTCGGTCGGTATGGTTTGGTTTAGGCTTGAGGTGGTGGCACCGGGCGGCGCCGGGGGGGCTGAGTGATGACAAGACCGGAGACAGCGTGAAGACCAGCGGGTGATGATGCCACTAGCCCAGGAGATGGTGGGTTCGTGGCGATCCAGCCATGGGAATCCCAGGATGAGGGGTGACTGAGGAGAGGTTATTGTGAAGAACCGGATGGTTTCCTGGTGACCAGGTTCAAGTCGGAGGGTGAGGTCGGCGGTGATGAATTCAATGCGTCCAGATCCTAGCGGTCTGCCGTCGAGGGCGGCCACTGCCACGGGGGAAACACAGGGAAGGAGAGGCAACTGATTAGCTTTGGCAAAGTCTTTGTCTATAAAGTTACCGGCTGCGCCGGAATCAATTAAAGCTGTGGTCCTTATAGATTTCTCTCCATAGACGAGCAGTGCAGATAACTCACACTTATATAAAGAGGGACTACAGACACTCACCGAGGTGGGAGAGCGAGGTGGTCGAGTGGGGCAGGTGGCCCAGATATGTCCCGCCTCACCGCAGTACAGACAGAGATGATTGCGAATCCGCCGTTCCCTCTCCTCGATGGTGAGCCTGGTTGTGCCGATCTGCATTGGTTCGGAGCCTGAAGCCGCGGGGGGTGGAGACGGCAGCGGCTTGGTGAAAGGACGTGCTGGTCTGCGAGCGCGCATCACGTTGTCAACGCGGATGGACAAGTCGATATACTGACTGAGGCTCAGACTTTCATCGCGGCACGCCAACTCCACTTGCAGATCAGGATTAAGTCCCTTACGGTAGTGGAGCTTCAGGGGAGCATCGTTCCATCCGCTTTGAGCGGCCAGCGTACGGAATTCCAACGCGTAATCCGCGGCTGGACGACGGCCCTGGCGTAGCGAAACAATTTGCTCCTCCGCCTCGCTGCTGTCAGGAGTCGGTTGAAAAACCTCCTTAAAGCTCCGAAGAAACGTGGCAAACGTGGGGTAAGTAGAGTGGCCCAGATCCCAGACCGCGGTAGCCCATTCTAAAGCCTTCCCCGTGAGGAGGGAGCAGACAAAAGCGATCTTACTCTCGTCGGAGGCATACAAGTTAGGCTGCTGATTTACGAAAAGAGTGCATTGTAAAAGAAACCCCTTACACTTAGCAGCGGTGCCGTCGAATTTTTCAGGGAAGGCGAGCTTCGGGCTAGCTGTAACTGGTTGAGCTGCCGGGAGTGGTGCAGGTGGAGGCACTGGGACGGGAGGCGGGGCGGTCCGCATTCCTTGGATGGCTTGAACCAGCTGCTCCGTGAGGGTGGTTAGACGATCGAGTTGCTGTTGATGTTGGGTCAGCATCGACGCCTGGGCTGACATAGCGGTCGCGATCTGGGAGACTGTCGCTGGATCCATGTTAGGCGAAGTTTTCTGTGACGAGGCTACAGAGGGGTCATGAGACGTTGGATCCATTTGCAACAGTTTATTTAAATCGGACAGTTTAAACAGGCTGTGGTCAACAACGGCAAACAATCGTGGTGAAGGCAAAACCAAAAGAGTAGTGTAAGTCCATGCAAAGGGTCGGGGCAGGCAGCAATCAAAGGCAATAATCCGTGGGAATAGCGTGGGTCGATAAAGGGCAGGCAGCAAGAGTTCACACACGATAAAGACAGTCCGGTTGGCAACAGTAAAGCAGTCCGATAGAAAAACGCTCAGAGTTGGGGACATAGCCGGCAAAACTTCGCGACGAGCGAGCCGGCGAGGCACGCTGAAATGGCCGCCAAGGGGGAAGTGAACAGAGAGACCCGGAACTGGAAGCGTGAGTCCCCAGGCACGGGATTGTGGGTAATGTAGTCAGAATTCGGGCAAAGGTTCCCGCTGGCGCAGGACAGAGGGAGCCACAGAGACCGCGTTCGTGACATCTAGCTTCATGCATTCTTTTTTATAAGCACTTGAATGTGGGTAAGTTTCATAAAAAAGAAATACATAAACAACATTTTGAACAAAAAGCTAAAAAAAAAAAAAAAAAAAAGGACTATGAATTGGATTCAGAGTGATAAAACGCAGATGGAGTAAATCAACACCCCATAGCTTGACAGTCATTTTTTTACCTCTTCATGGGTGGACATTTTATTCCATAACATTACACAGTTTTAATATCAGTAATAGCACCCCTAGCGTATAACAAAGAAAACACAGATTCTCAGAGCACAAGTATAGCTCAAATATATTTAGACTTTTTTCTAAGTATAAGCCAAGTATACTTAAATGTCATTTTAAGTATATTTCTGAAAAGTATATGAAGCACATTTCTGAGAAGTACATACAAAGTAGACTGAACGTATACTTTCCTATTTTTAGTTTAAAAAAAGTATACTAATAGCACACTTGAATAAACTTCTTTTTAATAAGGGAATTCTAGGATAACAGTCACGTAAAAACACTAGACCTCTGCCAAAAGTATCTCTGCAAAGATAAAGCTTATACTAAAAACTAGTGGTTAATCGTAAGCTAGCGCTATGACCCAGAATCTACCCCAACAAAACTTATGTGTTACGTGTCACACCCCTGTGGACTGTTTATGTTGGTTTCTCCCTTTTGTGCCCATATATGGTCTTTCCTGTCCTTGTTTAGTCCTTATTGGTTAATCACCCTCACCTGTGCTTGTATCATTAGCACCCCTATATAAGTTGTATTCGGTAAAGTGTTTGTCGTCTGATCTTAAGGTTAAGTTGGTGTGTGTTTCCCTGCCATTCCTGTCTGGATTGACCTTTTGTGGATTTTATTAAAGACTTGTTGTTATATTTCGTTTTTGTACATCTCCTTTTACACACAACCGTGACAGAAGATCGGACCATTAAAAATGGAAGTAGCCTCTCACTTCTCCGCCCTAGCCCGCAGAGATCTCCTATTTGTGGAGTATGCCCGGGAGTTCTGCTGGCTCCCAGTGATGTCAGGGCTGGACGACACCACCATCAACTCTCTGTTTTGGATTGGGGCCAATTACAGCCGCCCTGTGGACCTCCCAGACACCAGAGGACTGAGGTGGAGGGAAGGGATCCTCCGGTGTCTGGAGAGTGTTCGGCCCCAATCCAGAGCCAGCCCGCCAGCCGATCAGCACCCAGAGCCCAGCCAACCCACACCCCGACTCGTGGAGCCAGAGCCTGAGCCCACCGTGGACAGAGAGCCAGAGCCGAGAGCGACTGAGCCATTGCCAAGGGGAGCAACAGTGCAGAGGATCACTACGGAGCCTGAGCCAAGCCCATCCGACCAGGTGCGAGAGCCAGCCACGTGGCCTGCGATGGTGGATGTTCCAGTTGGGCGTGAGGGCGCTGAGGACAGCACCGCCCACTGCACCGCGACTGAGGGTGAGCAATGTCTGGATCTGGGACATTTTGATATTGAACTGGATTTAATTGATTTCACTGAGAATATTTATGTGGAACGGGACTTGATAGATTTCTATGGGAATATATTTGAAGACATGCCCTCTCTTCCACCATTCTCTGAACTATCTGCCTGCCCGGATTTGCCACCATCAGTCTCCATCAGCATCATGGCTGGAGGATCCCTCATCTCCGCCTCCAGCCTCTGAGTCCTGGACTCCGCCTCGGCCCTCCGACCCAGCGGCTCCACCCCGGCTCTCAGCTCCCTCGTCTCCACCGTCGCACGTCAGCCCACCAGCTCCACTGCACTCCCTCGTTCCTCTGGCTCCGCCTTGGTCGGTCGTCGTCCCACCTTCGCCTCACACCGGCTCCGTTGGGCTCCTCCCTCCCTCCAGCTCCTCCTCAGTCCTCTGTTGCTCCGGCTCCGCCTTGGACCTCCGGATCTCCGCTTCCGCCTCGGTCGCCAGAGCCTTGGGCTCCGCCTTGGACCTCTGGATCCTCGGTGTCGCCCAGGATCATCGGCTCTCCATCTCCGCCTCGGGCTCCACCTCCACCTGCTCCGCCGCCATCGGTCAGCTCCCTGGAGTCTTCAGCCCTTTCTCCACCATGGCTCCTCCTTCCGTCGGCTCCGCCGTGGGCTACCATCATGGCTGCGGTCTGGGTCTTGCCCGGCTCCTCCTGCTTCGAGTCCCTTCTGTCTCCTTCCTGGCTCCTCCCTCCGTCTGATCCACGCTGGACCCTTCTGTCTCCTTCATGGCTCCTCCTTCCGTCTGATCTACCCTGGATCCTTCTACCTCCTCAATGGCTCCTCCCTCCATCGTCACCACCCTGGACTTTGTTTGTTGTCCTCCTCCCAGGAGTCCATCCTCCGCCAGAGCCTCCTCCTACACTGACTTTCTGTTACTATCCGACGTCCACTCCTTTGTTTTTGTTTTTTCTACTGCGCGAGGTCGCACCTTCTGGGAGGGGGGAGTAATGTCACACTCCTGTGGACTGTTTATGTTGGTTTCTCCCTTCTGTGCCCATATATTGGTTAATCACCCTCACCTGTCCTTGAATCATTAGCACCACTATACAAGTTGTATTCAGTTCAGTGTTTGTTGTCTGATCTTAAGAATAAGTTGGTGTGTGTTTCCCTGCTGTTCCTGTCTGGATTTACCTTTTGTGGATTTAATTAAAGACTTGTTGTTATATTTCGTCTTTGTACGTCTCCTTCTACACACAACCGTGACAATACTCAGGGTTGATACAGGGTTGATAAAAATACAGTTCCCCTTCAGGAACTCGAGCTGCATCCGAAAACGCTATGGGAACGCCTTTGGCGGAACCACGCTCTGAATGCATGTGTAATCTAGCCAATCAAATGACGATACGTCACGGGCGGATGACGTCATCGACCAGGAAGCATAAAAGCACGTGCGAAGCTGCCGGCGTCAGCTTCTGTCTTTCAGCGGAGCGCTCTATGTTTGTGTCTGTCACCCTGTTTTTAGTGCAAGTTTTAGCACAACTTTATTTTGAGGGTGATGTCTTTTGAAATGAGAAAAGCCATTGTTAGGAGTGGACTGCGTTTCAGGCTGTGTTAAAAAGAAAAGAAACCCCCTTGTAAACATTATGTCCTACAAGCATTCTTACAATATAAGCAGCGACATTTTAGACTGTGTGTTCCTCTCTGCCCGTGCTATTTCGGGTGGGGATACACACAGTCTATTTGTTGTCTGTCTGGGAGCGAAGCGGGGGAGTCAGTTCTCGTGGGAGCTGACGGCCCGTGTTTGCGTTCCCCGCGGCTCAGCTTCCACTTCTGCCGAGGCAGGGCGGCGGCTGTGATCATGGGGATCGCACATAGATCTACGGACAGGTAGAGACGGGTCCTCCCTATCTCTGCCTTTCTCCCTAGATTTAGCGCTCTCTCTCTGGGCGGGAAGCCCGCGCTGCGGTCCTTCCCCCTTTGAATGAGAGCTCGCGGCGAGGGGGGCGCTGTCAGCTCCCGAGGGGGCTGACTGCCCGCACTCTCGCTGCGCACGCTTCGTTCCCGGAGGGCTCTCTTCGAGGAGGGAGCCCTCGTGAACTTCCCCGTGGCTCGGGTCCCGCTTTTGTCAGGGCAGAGCGGCGACTGCGGCCGTGGGGATCGCACATGGATCTACGGACGGGTTAGAGACGGGTCCTCCCTATCTCTGCCTTTCTCCCTAGATCTAGCGCTCTCTTTCTGGGTTTGGAAGCCCGCGCTGCGGTCCTTCCCCCTTTGAATGAGAGCTCGCGGCGAAGCGGGCTGCGTCAGCTCTCGAGGGAGTTGACGGCCCGCGCTCTCGCTGCGCACGCTCGTTCTCGGAAGGCTCTCATCGAAAGAAAAAAAGGGGAGCCTCCGTGAGCTTCCCCGCGGCTCAGATCCCGCTTTGCCGAGGCAGAGCGGCGACTGCGGCCGTGGGGATTGCAGCATAGATCTGTGAACGGTTAGAGACGGGTTCGCCCTCTCTCTGCCTTTCTCCTTAGATCTAGCGCTCTCTCTCGGGGCTCGGAAGCCCGCGCTGCGGTTCTTCCTCCTCTGAGTGAGAGCTCGTGCTGCTGCGGCTATCTTTCTCCAAAAAAAAGAAAAAGGAGTAAAAAAAAGAAAAAAAAAAAAAAAAGCGTATGAGCTGAAAACTTATTAGATCGCTCGTTTCTAATATGCCTTGCCGTTCTCTAACCTCTGCGGCTGCTGGGCGTGAGCAGCCGCAACCGAGTACTAGCTCCTCGTACTAGCTCCTCGTACCGAGAAGCCCAAAAAAGCTGAGTGTCGCGACTCGCGCTCCCCCGTTCTGGGACCGAGATTCGCAGCACTCTAGGCCGGGGTCCTCTAAGGCGAGGCCAGACCTGAGGGTCGTGCTTCAGTCTAGGAGGCCCCCGGCCGCAAAGCGGTCCTGACATCAGACCAGGACCGCCGAGGGCAGCCCCTACCGGGGAAGAGCGGGTTGCACCGCATTACACGGTGTCTGTTTCTCCTCGGTGCCCTCGGGAGGTCAGTCTGCTGTCCCTGCCAGCGTTACAGGGCACAGCGGCCTCCAGCGAGCTGACGTCCCGGATTTCTCCGCCCGAGGACGTAGCGTAACCGGGGTGCTCGCCACCCCCTCGGGGGTCTCGAGAACAGTTAGCTTGGCAGTCTCCTGCCGGTCCGCCGTTACAGGTCTCCGAGCTAGTAGTTCAGTCAATATCAGAGGCCAGCCTCGAGTAGCTGGTCCCCTTAGTAGACTGTTTAGCAGCGTGGAAGCTACTGCCAAATGTGTCTGCACGGGTCCTGCATATTGTAGAAGCAGAGACCCTTCTGAGGAAGGAGGCCATCGAGGTGGTCCCTCCTCACCACAGGGAGTCCGGGTTCTACTGCCGGTACTTCATAGTTCTAAAGAAGGATGGCGGGCTACGTCCCATTATAAATCTTCATCGACTCAATCGCTCTGTAATGAGGTTGAAGTTCAAGTTGCTTACTGTCAAGCAAGTAGTGTCACTAATCAGGTCCGAGGACTGATCTGTGATGATAGATCTGAAAGATGTGTACTTTCACGTCTCCATCCTTCCTCAATACAGGAAGTTCCTGAGGTTCGCTTTCAGGGGCAAAGCTTACCATTATCGGGTTCTTCCTTTCGGCCTAGCACTCTCACCCCGCACGTTTATGAAATGCGTAGATGCTGCCCTGGTCCCTCTTCGGCTCCAGGGCTTTCGCATACTGAACTACATCGACGACTGGCTGATCTAGCAGCGTCCAAGAGTTTAGCGGCTCGACATCAAGATGTCGTTCTCGCACACATGGAAACGTTGGGGTTAAGACCAAACGCCAAGAAAAGTGTCCTTTCTCCACTTCAGAGAACCACTTATCTAGGCGTGGTGTGGAATTCGACCGCGATGCAGGCACATCGGTCCCCTGCTCGGATCGAGTCGATCCTCGCCGCAGTCATGAGAGTCAATGAGGGCCGGTCACTCACTGTGAAACAGTTTCAACAACTGCTGGGTCTGATGGCAGCTGCGTCCAACGTGATACCTTTTGGCCTGCTGTACATGAGGCCCCTACAGTGGTGGCTCAAAACCAAGGGGTTCCCCCCGAGGGGAAACCCGCTCTGCATGATCAAGGTCACGCGCCGAGGTCTACGTGCCTTAGACATGTGGAGGAAGCCGTGGTTCCTAAATCAGGGCCCGGTATTGGGAGCTCGTTGTCGCCGCGTCACGCTAGCGACAGATGCATCCCTCACCGGCTGGGGGGCGGTCATGAGTGGCCGCTCCGCCAGAGGTCTGTGGAGTGGTCGCCATCTCAGCTGGCACATTAACTGCCTCGAGATGCTGGCCGTATTTCGAGCTTTGAAGTACTTTCTCCCAGACCTGAGAGATCGCCATGTGCTGGTGCGCACCGACAGCACAGCGGTGGTCTACTACATCAACCACCAGGGAGGTCTGCGTTCGCGCCCCTTGTACAAGCTGGCGCACCAGATCCTTGTGTGGTCCCAGGACAAACTCCTCTCTTTGCGAGCAGTTCACATTCCTGGGCATCTGAATGTGGGAGCAGACGTCCTGTCGAGGCAGGGGCCGAGGCCCGGGGATTGGATGCTTCACCCCGAGATGGTGGTGGAGCAGATATAGGAGATCTTTGGCCCAGCCCAAGTGGATCTCTTTGCCACGAGGGAGAACACGCAATGTCCCCTCTGGTTCTCTCTAGTTCATCCAGCTCCCCTGGGGCTGGATGCCATGGTACAGACGTGGCCGAGGCTTCGTCTGTACGCCTTTCCCCCGATCGCTCTGCTCCCGGGAGTTCTGGAGAGAGTATGCCGGGACGAGGTCAGCCTACTATTAGTAGCCCCGTTCTGGCCGGGCCGAGTATGGTTCTCGGACCTGATATCTCTCCTCGACGGCTCTCCATGGGAGATTCCCGTCAGGAGGGATCTCCTCTCACAGGCGGGGGGCACCATCCTCCACCCCCGCCCGGAGCTGTGGAAGCTGTGGGTGTGGCCTCTGAGGGGGCACAGCTCATAGCTTCTGGTCTCTCAACTGAGGTTGTTGAGACCATCCTCCAGTCCAGAGCTCCCTCAACGAGGAAACTGTACGCCCTGAAGTGGAAGCTGTTCACTTCATGGTGTGGAGAACGCCAGCAAGACCCAGCTAACTGCCCAGTTGGTACAGTACTGGAGTTTTTGCAGGCCCGCTTCTCCACAGGGTTAGCCCACTCCACCCTGAAGGTTTACGTGGCGGCAATCTCGGCCTACCACGCCCCTCTTGGTGGCATGCCAGTGGGTAAGGACCCCCTGGTAGTACGTTTCCTCTGCGGTGTGCTGAGGCTGAGGCCTCCAACACGACCCCTTGTCCCTACTTGGGACCTGGCTGTGGTGCTTGAGGCTCTCTGTAGGCCACCATTCGAGCCTATAGAAGAGATACCGGTTCGATTCCTCACTATTAAGACAGCGCTGCTGCTAGCTCTTACCTCCCTCAAGCGGGTTGGGGACCTGCAGGCCCTTTCGGTGGCCCCTTCTCACTTAGAGTTTGCTCCTGGTATGACCAAAGCTTTCCTGTACCCCAGGCCGGGGTACGTCCCTAAGGTCCCCACTAACACACCACAGCTGGTCGTGCTCCAGGCTTTCTGTCCTCCTCCCTTTCGGGAGCCCGACCAGCAGAAGCTAAATTGTATGTGTCCCGTATGTGCCTTGGATGCCTATGTCCACAGAGCTGCCCTGTGGCGAAAGTCAGAACAGCTGTTCGTCTGTTACGGCCCCGCTAAGAAGGGGTATCCTGCTTCTAAGGAAACTCTGAGTAGATGGATTGTAGATGCCATATCTACTGCCGATGGGGGTCAAGGCTCACTCTACCCGCGCTATGGCTGCTTCCAAAGCTCTTATGGCAGGTGTCCCAATACAGGACATCTGCAACGCTGCAGGATGGTCCACGCCCCATACCTTTGTAAGGTTCTACAACCTAGATGTCCGAGCCACTCCCGGCTCCTCTGTTCTCCTGCCCTAGCACAACCACTAGGCAGGGATTTGGAAGTCTGGGGGCGTGGGCATCTCGTTCCCATAGCGCTTTCGGACGCAGCTCGAGTTCCTGAAGGGGAACGTCCCAGGTTACGTATGTAACCATGGTTCCCCGAGGGAACGAGACGCTGTGTCTCGAGCCATCCTTCCGGCATCCCTGCCGAGCGCTCGCTTCATCCCCAGAAGCTGACGCCGGCAGCTTCGCACGTGCTTTTATGCTTCCTGGTCGATGACGTCATCCGCCCGTGACGTATCGTCGTTTGATTGGCTAGACTACACATGCATTCAGAGCGTGGTTCCGCCAAAGGCGTTCCCATAGCGTTTTCGGACGCAGCGTCTCGTTCCCTCGGGGAACCATGGTTACATACGTAGCCTGGGACGATTTTTAATAACATGCTGTAACAAGTAATTTGTAATGTATCTTGTTCAATTAGACAAGTTTTGAATCTAATCCAATACTTTGGAATACTATTAAGGTATGTAACACAAAGGGTTCTCTAGACAAAAAATGACATCCACCAAACATTTTAGGTCCTCTTATTTTGTTAAAATTATTACAATTTTGCATATTCTGCCAGAGCTATGACACTTATGAGCAGAATTGTAGCTTAGAATGCTTGTGCAGAGTGTAAAAGGTAGAAAATTGCTGTTTAAATTAATTGCCTGTTACACTTTACATTAATGTTTAAAGGAACACTCCACTTTTTTTTTTTGAAAATAGGCTCATTTTCTAACTCCCCTAGAGTTAAACAGTTGAGTTTTACCGTTTTTGAATCCATTCAGCCGATCTCCAGGTCTGGCAGTAGCACTTTTAGCATAGCTTAGCATAGATCACTGAATCTGATTAGACCGATAGCATCTCGCTCAAAAATGACCAAAGAGTTTCTATATTTTTCCTATTTAAAACTTGACTCTTCTGTAGTTACATCGTGTACAAAGACAGACAAAAAATGAAAAGTTGCGATTTTCTAGGTCGATATGGCTGGGAACTATACTCTCATTTCAGCGTAATAATCAAGGAACTTTCCTGCCGTACCATGGGTGCAGGAGCCGCAATGATATTACGCAGCCGTCAACTCTGCCGGCTGCAACTCTCCATCTACACAAACTTAGTGATGGTCACATTCAGGTCCTACGTAATATCATTGCACCTGCTGCACCCATGATACGGCAGCAAAGTTCCTTGATTATTACGCCGGAATGAGAGCATAGTTCCTAGCCATATCAGCCTAGAAAATTGCAACTTTTCATTTTCCGTCAGTCTTAGTACACGATGTAACTACAGAAGAGTCAAGTTTTAAATAGGAAAAATATCGTCATTACATATGGTCATTTTTGAGTGAGATGCTTTTGGTCTAATCAGATTCAATGATCTATGCTAAGCTATGCTAAAAGTGCTACCGCCAGACCCGGAGATCGGCTGAATGAATTCGAAAAGGGTAAAACTTAAATGTTTAACTCTAGGGGAGTTGAACAATGAGCCTATTTTTTTAAAAAAGTGGTGTGTTCCTTTGAATAAAATAAATTACATTAAATTTTAAAGTGATCAGTCTGGCAATCTAAAATTTTCGGATGTAACTGTAATTTAATGACCACCCACACATTCTTAAAACTTAATATAATTTGTTACCCCCGCTGCCTTAAACTTTTTAGTTTACTCAACTTGAAATTTTAAGTTACTTAATGTTAATTTAAGTGACAACTGGAATATTTTAGTTGACTAAACAAAAAAAATTTAAGGCAGCAGGGTAAATTATTTTAAGTTGAAACAACTATGTTTTACTCATATTTTGTATTTTAAATTTAGTTAGTTAAATTTAATATGTGCAGTGCAAAAATATTTACTAGTGCATGAGTTGTAACTTAGTGCCTTTTAACATTGTAATTAGGCTAAGATGTAATTTGCACACAGCTGGTGAAACCGGCCCTTGAACACAGGCTTTCAACTGTTTTACAATACACTAATGATGATGTAATTTCTTTTGTGAGTCTAGCAAACCAAAGTACCAATTAAGCCGCCACTTTTCAAAAAGGCATTTGTAGAACAGACATGATGAGTGCATTAACAGAAAAGACTTTCAGAATGTGACAGCAGATAAAAGAAGACAAAATCATCAATTCTTTCTCTTTCACTCATTCTGACTGCAGTTGAGTTTTTAATCGTTCTTTTAGTTTTAATAGTTCACAGCAGACGGTGTTTCATTTTCTGGTCATGCCTCTGTGTTTCTTAATTATGTCAAGTTATCTTATGTTAAAGGGCCTGATATACTCACACTGAGATCAAACCAGCTGCAAAAGAAATCTTGTGTACATCTATTTGTAGAATGTGCTTTATTAGTATTCATTGAGTTAGACAGTGAATGTTCATGATATACATTCTTATGTTTTGAGTTTATTTATTGTACTCTAAAATATATGTTAAAGGTATATATTTTTTTCTTTTACTTTGGCAGATTGGACAGTGGGGATGATGGGGATTTTGTGGTCTCTTGCCACAAAAAAAGACTGCAGCCAACCATTCTATGGTTTCTCAAAAGAAACTCTGTTTAGAGTCATGTTACCTCAACCTCCCTTTGTAGCTCAGGGGAGATAGAGAATGTTATTCTGCAATATCTGTGCAGTGAAGTCAATAAAGAATTATCCTACCTGTGATAGGAAAAAAAAAAAATACAAATCAGGAAGTGCTTTCCTCCTGTAATTCGTACACTGTGTTTCGCAGCCCCCTGCCTGAAAACAAGAAGCCATGCACAGGCTTTTGGCACAGATCCCTATGGCCATTTTAGGCTGAATAATAAAACTAGTTTGACTTTGATTATACTTGATAAATTCTGCAACACTGAGGCCCAAACCCATTTCTACCCCTTACCACTATACTTTCACATGAAGGGGTAGGGGTGTCTTGATTTTCTTCTAGTTGGAGGCATAGGGGTAGGAGGAAGAGCCAGAAAGCCCTTCAACTGGAGTTTTTTGGGACCACACTTCAAACAAAAGGGGTATGAGAATTATCTCAGCATAAACCAGTTACACCGGCAATGGCTGCCCAAGCAAACAAGAAAACCCATAAATGTAAGCATTTTTGGCATTAATAAAAGATTTTAATGAAAAGTAATAATTTGTTTTATGTTCAATAGTGTGTTCATATTTACAGTCATGTTATTCAAAGAAATGTTTGTGTGGAAAGGTTCTGAATATGGAAGGAAGAGGGCAGGGTCAGCTTATGGAGACTTGTGCGTTTATTTAATGAAAATCAGAGATAAAACCTGCGGCATAGGCGTCGAATTTCGACACCGCATTCACCTTCCGATAATTGACACAGAACCGAACGGACCCGTCTGCTTTAGGTACTGTGGCGAGAGGAGCAAACGACAGACACAGTGGGCATGACGTCAGGCCTCGGAGAGGCTTTTATTAAACATAAAATAAACAAAAGTGTCCAAAAGGGGGGTAATAAAGTGTCCAAAATAAACAGGAGATCCTGTCGTGCTGGGGGTTCCATGAGAGAGGGGCAGTGTTTGGAAGGGAAGGGGTCTAGTCCGGCGGCCGCACGCGCTCCCCTCTCAGGTCCGCGGCTCTAGGGGTGGCGGCTTCCTTCAGCGGCTACATCCTCCTTGGCTCACGGCACTTCTGGGGGATTTAACGGCCTGGCATCCTCACCCACCAGCCATCTAACGAGTCCAACGTTCCCTTCCTGGACCCACGAGGACACCAACGTGCATGCACAGGGAACAGGCCGGTCTCTCGAGGAGAGGCGCGCTCTGCATTTCAACAGCGGCGGAGATGAGGCTTCATTTGAGGCAGCTGACTCGTCACAGTTCTAAAACTCTAGGGCTCACCCAATCACTGTCCGATTCTTCTATTACCATTTTTTTTGTGTGTTCAGGTAAACGATATGGCCGGCTGCGAACTACCACACACAGCTTGGTCTCAATATGGTGATGGATGAGATTGGTTCGACCGGGCAGGGGCAAGAACACATCTGCAAACTCGGCTTGCAATCTAGCTACATCAGTGAGCTGGGAGGGCGATAGGTGATCTCCCCCTGGGGCCAGAGGGAGAGATTGGATTTTAGCGTTCACTTCTGGCCCAAGATAGTGGTAGATTTTATGTGCCTCGCTCATGTCTGTTCGAATTACCTCATAATTGAGATCCCCCACTTGCTGTGTGACCATGAAGGGTCTTTGCCACTTGGCAAGTAACTTAGAGCTAGAAGTTGAGAGCAATACAAGCACTTTATCCCCTGGTGCAAAATTCCACCCCACAGGGCTGGGACTGTAAAGAAGCTCAAAGGGGAAAAATCCTGTGGAGGCTTGTGGGAGCTTGCGCACAGCAAACAAAAGGGGTTCCAGTCATTTGTCCCAATTTTTGGTGACTATGTGAACAAACTTCGGAATCACATAATTCCTTGGTTTCCTATAGCACCCAGCCTGGGGAAGCCCGCACAAGTTCTCCATCCTGTCTCTCTCTATTTTTTCTGTTTTCTGGATGCTCTTTATCCAGTCTCTCCAATCACTGCAATCAGACACAGGTGCAAACTCTGCTGAACCACACCCCCCTCACCACAGTTTCCAAACAAATTGCTAAAATTAGCTAAAGTTACAATTTTTATTTTATTTATTTATTTTTATTTGTATAGCGCTTTTCATGATACATATCGTTGCAAAGCAACTTTACACCAAATTAAAGTTTTTACAGTATATTTCGTAGTAGCTTACAGTGGTGACTGTCAAGCTGATGTACATATGGCAGAGATGTATGGTAAAGATCAATTAATGATGTAATCAAACAGACAAAGAACACCATAAATTTGTAGCAAAATTCGGTAGTGCTGTATGTTGTTTCAGGGTTGGCATCATCTGAAGTCCTCTGACTGCACAATAGTACCAAAACATATTTTCATGTCTGATCAGAGCCATAACCACCATAGACACTGAGGGGGGCTAGTCTCCCCAATAATTAGCAACCGCTAAACTTTTTTTTTCTCAAATATGACCAATTTGAGATAGAGAGAGATGAATGTTTCGTGTACGCGCATCTGTGCGTCTCTCTTATAATGAGTGAGTTTACTTCAAAAACAGATTTTATCCTCTCGTCGCTATATATATATATAATGTAGCGATTCAGTATTTAAACTATTTTATTAATAAAAGCTGCAGGGCAGCATTGACAAGTTTCTTTGCTCCTGGGTGTTTGAGCTGCATGCTCTCCGATATGTATGTGTGTGTGTGTGTTCCGGCATTTGTGGTTTATGAGGACACAAATGTGTATAATGACATGGGTACTACAACGTAAACATGGTTTATGAGGACACTTCCTGTGTCCCCGTAAAACAAAACATACTAAACAGTGTTTTATGAAATTCAAAAAGTGTGCACAGTCTCCTGTGAGGGCTAGGTTTAGGTGTAGGGTAGGCGTAGGGCGATAGAAAATAGGGTTTGTACAGTATAAAAACCATTACGCCTATGGAATGTCCCCATAAAACATGTAAACACAACATGTGTGTGTGTGTGTGTGTGTGTCAGTAAGCAGCTCATTAATACAGAACGGTAACTAAAGGCTCTAACGCACACCAGCACACCAGTATAGGTATGTGTATTGTAGGAGCTGAAAGACGTATGTTGACATACGACGGTATAGTAGTGGTGTCCCATTTCTTAAGGGGGAATATTTTTACTCCTACTCCTTGACCCTCTATTTCAAGGGACAAGGGGAATGGGTAGGGGTAGGTGAAGGGGTATAAAATAGAAAAATAGAATTGGGATTGGACCTGACACTGTCATTGAACTGAACTGAACCACCACTGAACTGACTGAATAATTACACTGTTGTCTTTTCACACATGCTTTACAGCAAATTTTGGATTTTTGGAGTTTGCATGGAAAAGAGAGCTTGTTCGGTCTGCAGTCTGCCCTATTATAGCAGAGTTGTGTTGCTTTTCTGCATGAGTCGGCTCAATGAGAGCCTGTCCAGCATTCATTTTACCTAAGTCCCTTTTACAGCAGAGAGGAAATGTCATGTGTCAATATCTATATGCAGTAAAGTCAATAAAGAACCATACCGTTGTGATAGCACTGGAAAAATGTGTACATGACAGCTGTTGGGGAATGGGGGAATGACTGTATTTTTTTCTGCTTATAGCACAGAGTATAAGTCAACCTCTATCGATTTATGCAAAAGTGTGGGAAGTGCTCAGAGTCATTTTAGCGTGGGCCTTCAAGAAATCTAATTCAAATACACATTCCAATTTGATTTCAAGCATGCTTCAGTGGCATTCTTTCGTCTGCCGTTCATCAAAAAGATGTGCCAATGTTACGGGCAGAAATAGAGAGCCTTTTAACGAACCACACTGTGGAAATTGTTCCAGCAGCAGATCATGACATGCTTTCACAGCTGTTTTTTCTTCTTCTGCCAAGAAACAATATAATAAAAAATGAGCCGGGATGGTGGCCCTATTCTATATCTACTGTAAGACGACTAAAACATGCTCTGGTAAAGCGGTTTTTCAGAATTATTGCTCAGAAACAGATACTATCACACATTCGTCTGAAAGGAAAAGAAATTCATTTTCAGTGTGAGCCTTCAGCAAAGCACTCGCAAGAGCTCTAAAGAGGTTTCATGCTAGGAAAAGTCCCTTAATCTCAAAACATTTCAAAGTATGCTGGATTTGATGTAATCTGTGATTTCACTAAGACTGTTAAACACATAACTTTATTCTATCTAAACCCAGTGTTATCTACCATACTTGGCACTTAGGACATGTGAAAATGTCTGTGCTCTTATTGTTGTGTGAGCTTTTTCAAAGCGCCAGGGGATGTGTTTTGTTTCTACTTTAAATACAGTCACTATATGGATGCATCCAGCACAGGGATGGCACACATTCTGCAATGGCAGGCTGGTCTTTGGTACCTGGACACCAAGTATGTATTTCCCCCTGTGAAATTATTGCATCCTGCCATCCATGAAGTTGGGAAGGGCAGAGGGACTTCAAAAGTCAGTTATGGTGCCTGGAGACAGAGGAGTTGTTGACATCAGTTCTCTTGATTATCCCAGGAGTTTGCTCTTTCAAGGTCATATACCATGAGCTGTGTGCGATCTTAATCAATAACGTGGTCAGATTTATACCTGTTCGACATGTGTGGTTCTGGCAGTTGTCACCACTACATCACTGTTATGTAAATCATTATTTTGCATGGATTATTTAATTCCATCTTGTGCATCAGTGAAGCTAGAGGCTGTCTTATTGATGCCTCTAGCCCAGGAGTGAAACCTCAGTTTCTGAAGGTCCATAGCCCTGCATAGTTTAGCTTCAACCCTAATTAAATGCAACTAATCCAGCTACTGAAGTCCTTCAGGCTTATTTGGAACTACATGGTATGTGTTGGAACCAGGGGCGTCGTTAGGGCTAATCATTCGGGGCTCGAGCCCCGAAAGATTTTTCTCTAGCCCTGAATGTTTTTGTATTGTTTTTTTTTTTTTGTTTTTTTTTATTAATAAAATTAAATTTAACCATTAAAAAGGAGTCCAGAAAAATTAAAACAGAAAAAAAAAAAAAAACAGAATTTAGAAAAAAGAAAAGAAAAAAAAAAAAGAAAAAAAGAGGGGGGGGGGCTTACCCTATTTTTCAAATATTTATTTTTAAATGTGTTATTTCATTTGTGTAATTTATTTTTGTAAAGTTATAATTTTGTGATAGTTTCATATGTTGCTATTTGCAGTGATTACTATTTACTATTTTTTCATAGTGTAACAACGTTTTGAGCCACTGCTCTGTCAAATGAACTAAAATCAAAAGCACAGTATGACTTTGCTCACACGATGAGTTCATGATCCGATGTTTTCAGAGTATCAGAAGAGGGGTGAGTCAGGTCATTGACATTTTTTCTTTGTTCAATTTGCACACTGAACATGGGTTAACTTGGAGCTCTTATTTTTGAACTCTCAAAGTACACCATATTAATGAATTTAACTTTAAAATATATACAATTTTCTCCTGGGGGGCATGCCCCTGGACCTCCCTAGAAGGATCCAGCTTCACCCACCTGTGTTTAACAAAATCTTGCGTAAGTATAATGTTAGCTCCCATCCACCACTACTAGCCCCAGACGTTTTGCCACCAGCCCCAGATGTTTTCAAATCCTAGAAACGCCCCTGGTTGGAACTAAACTTGGCAGTGCTGTGGCCCTCCAGAAATTAAGTTTTGTGTCCCTGCTCTAGGTGCAAAATGTAGTGTGCTCCCTGTTTGGTGTTTTGCATGCACAGTAGATGCAGGGGTCTAATGCTGTTTCATACATTCTAAGTTATTTACAATGTTAAAGCGTTGAATTCTCACACTAAACATGGCACCAGTTTTCCAGGGTAGCAACGGAGTTTCACAAGTGTGTTTGTTTGTTCCCGTTATTTTGGTGACAAATGCAGAGGTGGGTAGTAACGAATTACATTTACTTCGTTACATTTACTTGAGTAAATTTTTGGGGTAACTAGTACTTTTAGAGTATATTTAAAGATAGGTACTTTTACTTTTACTCAAGTACATTTTTAGTGAAAAAACTTTACTTTTACTTCGCTACATTTGATGGCGTTCCTCCGTTACTGACAAAATTGTAATAAATATTAGTTATATAAAATAATAATTCGTTTACGTGACTTGATCTGAAGTCTCGCGAGACGTTGGAGAGGCTGCTTCGCGAGAGTCTGGTACGCATCTCCCGCTTAAGTTCAGCGCGCGTTTAGAAAGATGATGGCTGAAGCAGAGGATGACGTGTGTGCGCTATCGGGGGCAGATCACCCGTGGCCTCAAATTGAGTCTTTGTTTTCACTTCAAGATGTCAAAAAAAACAGTTTCATAATGCGATGCAGGCTGTGTGCACCAAAAAAAAGTGACATCGCTGCATACAAAAATTCCAGCTCCAACCTGAAAAAACATGTAGCGGTAAGTGTCAATATGATGCCTATTTGAACCCTATTAATGGTAATTTGGTAACTATGGGCACTTTGACCTTATAATACCATATTTCACACACTGTCCGAATGTTTTTCCTCATATGTCATTGTGCAAGCAATGACAAATATCTTGTAAACCTTACAAACAACACACGTTCGTAAAAAAAAAACGTTCATTCTAAACGTCTGCATGTTTTCATATCCATTTTCCAAAAATCTAAATAAATTGAAGTGCATACTGTGACGTTATACACAAATTCGTACACTTCTCTAAAGGTTTTATTTGTGACACTTCACCTAACGTTATGTGCAGAACATGTACAAAATGAAAACGTCATTGCATTTTAATTCATTCCTATCTAATGAATGCATGTACTTAAAATGTAAGAATAAAGTAAATAAATGTTTTTAAAGGAGACTGCTTTTAAAAGGAAGAGTTGCTTAGCCCAGCATATTATTCATTCACAACATTAATCACAAAACATATACATAATAATTCATATATATATATATTAAAATTTACTTATAGTCATATATTATTTTTACTTACTGCTATTTGTCCAAAGTGCCCGTAGATACATAATTACCAATTTATTGATGATTCAAGTTTTAATGTATAATAAAACCAAATGTAACCTAATCTGCATATATATATGATTATTTCATCAGAGGATTCACCCAAACAAGCTAAAAGTTTATGAAGAACTAATCAAGTCAAGAAAACGAGCATCAGACTCTGTTGATGAACCTAATTCAAAAAAGAATCCAAAGATCATTAGTGCCGTTTCCAGCCCTGCAACGAAGGTAACACAGGCAGTGATTGACAAGCTGCTGATCAGTTTTGTCTGTGAAGGAAGCCAGCCATTTTCTATTGTAGAACTACCATCATTTAGGAAAATTATAGAAACCTTGCAACCTCAGTGTACAGTCATGACAAGAAAAACACTGCGTCTCAAAGTGCAGGATACATTTGAAAACATGAAGAGTGCACTTATCCAAAAATTAAACCATGCTGATTACGTTGCTACAACTGCAGACTGCTGGTCAGCCAGGCAGCGCAGTTACTTGGGGGTCACCTGCCACTGGATAGACAGTACATCTTTAGAGAGATGTTCAGCAGCCTTGGCTTGCAGACGGATGACAGGATCACACACATTCGATGTAATTGCTGCTGCTTTAGAGGAAATACACGAAGAGTACAAAATCAGAGGAAAGATTACTAGGACAACTACAGATAGTGGCTCAAACTTCTTGAAGGCCTTTCGAATATATGGGGAAGAGAAAGAAGATGATGCTCAGGATGCACAGGAGGAGGGAGACTACATACTTGAGGATGAATCTGACGAAAGTGAATCGGAGGTGGAGTACCAAGACCTTTTTGGTATTTTAGATGAGGACTGTGGCCTGGAATACCAACTTCCCAGACATCAAAAATGTGCCTGCCATTTACTTAATCTTGTTGCTACTGTTGATGCTTCAGCGGCAGAAGCTGGAAGTGATACGTATAAGAGACTATCACGGTCAGCTTTTGCTAAATGCAGTGCACTTTGGAACAAAACCAGCAGGTCAACCTTGGCTTTTGAAACTGTGGAACGTGAGTGCAAACTGCAGTTTCTGCGACCAAATCAGACACGGTGGAACTCACTGTTTTTAGCTGTAGAAAGGTTGGTGCGTATTCAGAGAGAACAAGGAGAACAAGCAATCAGAAATGTTTGCACAACATTAAAGATAAAAATGTAAGTTGTAAAACTGGGTAGGATTTGTTGGTTTGGTGGGAGTGTTTATTTTCACCCAGCTTCTCTACATTTATTGTTATTATTAACCACTTGTGTTTTATGGTACAGGCTGAATACAGCTGAGTTGGGATTTCTGGCGGAGTACGCTACTGTAATGAAGCCAGTTGCAATGGCTCTCAACTTACTCCAAGGGGAATCATCAGTTCATATGGGTTTTCTGCTGCCAACACTTTATCAGCTGCAGGACAAGCTGAAGAAGCTGGAGTCATCATGTAAAGTGTGCCAACCCCTCCTTAAGGCCTTACATGGAGGTATTCTCAAACGTTTCGGAGAGGTCATGAAGGAACCAGAGCTTATTGCTGCAGCTATACTGCTTCCAAAGTTCAGAACTGCCTGGACAACAAACCAAAGCATCTTGACAACAGGTAATGTTTCTGTCAATTCATGTGTCAATTTAAATGTTATTTATTTAACCTTAAGATAAGATCTTCTCTCTATTTTTGTTTAATTAATAGTGAGTTACAGTGTAAAAAGTTATAAGGTCTATACTGGTAGTGTGAATAAAATATATGACATATATTGTAAAATGTAGGATTATGAAGGTAAAGTGTCTAAATCTGTCTCGGCACAGGGCTAGACTACATAAAAGGTCAACTGGAGAACAGTGTGGAAAATGATGCCCTCTGCTACAGCAGCCCTTCAGATGAAGAGGACTTCTTTGCATCTATGAACACAGGGCAGTCAAAGACAGGAGAGCTGGAGAGGTACCTTTCATGTTCATCAGCTGGAGGTATGGATCTGTTACACTCCTTTCCAAAAGTCAAGAATTTGTCTCTAAAAGTAAACACAGCCATCCCAGCATCTGCAGCCTGTGAGAGACTTTTTAGTCATGCCGGACTCCTGCTCACAGCTAAAAGATCAAGAGTGCATTGCAAATATCTTGAGAGCCAATTACTGCTGAAGTTCAACAGCAAAATTCTGTAAAACTGATTGATTGTTCAAGAAAGAACAAATGACCAAATAAACATTTACATACTGAAATGCAAACACACATAAACAAGTTCATACACAAACATAATAACAAACACATACTCTGCACACACACTTTCTCTTTTGTTCTCTGTTAGCTTGTTAAAATGCAGATGCTGACAAATTTTGTGTTGTGAATGTGAAAATAAAGACAGAGTTAACAGTTAGAAAAACTTTTATTTTATTGCAAATTTATGTGATGTTAATGTGCCCATCACAGGACTGAGATAGGCTACTTTACTTCAGCCTATGTTTTATATAAACAAAACAAAGAGACTTTCAAGGAGCGGTGTGTGGAAGCTTTCCAAATAGTTTGAAATTCAAGGTTTTCACTTCATATCAATCAGATCAGAAGTAACTAGTAACTAGCTACTTGAGTAGTTTTTCCATCGGATACTTTTTTACTCTTACTCAAGTAACTATTGGGATTGTTACTTTTACTCTTACTTGAGTAAATATTTCCATAAGTACTTTTACTTTTACTTGAGTACAGATTTTGGGTACTCTACCCACCTCTGGACAAATGTTTTATAAACAAGGCCCAGTTTGACGCTGGATTTGCACATTGTTTGATACTGAAAGATGGAGCGGTCCCAGCAATAAAAGATCCTGGTCATAAATGGGAACTGCAGGCGGTAAGTAAAACTGTCAAATTTATGTTTTGTTGGCAATCAGCTCGTTAGTGCTTGCGACTCCAGTAGCTTGGCTGTTTTCGAAAAGAATCTAAAAGCTATGTCTTTCTTTTATAAAAATCTATAATCTGAAAGACTCTTCAGATACATGAAGATACAATAATGTTTTATTGGTACTAAAGATTAACATGAGATTGGCTAAAACTGTGTGTGTTATGTCCCCTTTAAGGCATGTGGGTAGCTGTGGTTGACAAAATTTTAATGTAAAAAAAACAGCTCTGCATATTCATCACAATTGGCCAAATTCACCACATGACAACGATCATATGTGCTTCATGTTTTTTCTGACACCTTCAGTTGTACTAAGATTGTGATTCCTGTTTCATTACAATGGAAAGTAGGGTTGTAAAATTTCTGGTAAAATTCTGGAACTTTTCCAGAAATGTTTCACCCCTTTGCAACCCAAATGGCAAGCCATTTGCCAGCTTAGCAAACATTACAACCATTCCATGTCAGATATTTATGGAATATACATGCATGTCTGTCTGTGTGATGGCCCACACAAAATAATGTTTTGAGGAGTTTTGAGGAGTTTGACAGTTTCACAGAGAATCAGCTGATCAGATTTGATCAACAAGCCATGTGCATTCATTGTGCAAACTGTAGACAATTGTACTTCTCAGCCTCAGCCGTCATGCCCACGGACCGTTGGTTGAAGGTCTGATGCATATGGCACACAAAACTGTAAACGCTTCAGGAGTTTTGAAGTCATCATCATATAGGTTGGATTATACAGGATTTTCGGGGATATGTGTGTGTTGCATTCTTTAACGTTTTGCAAACAATTCTTATAAACTGGAAAAATAAAAACCAAATTTCCTTTACACAATGGTTTCAATTATTAAAAGAACACATAGGCAATGAAAGACAAACTGCTACAGATAAAAACCAATTGGACACATTTACATTACAATTCACACCTCTCCTCTCCTTTCTAGACATTTAGATATCTTCTATCCATTTTTTTATATTGTATCTCATATTGTTATGTATACTATATTAAATACCTAACAGTGAATTGATGCCCTAAACTACAAAATAATAAGAAATGTTATACTCCCATAACTATTTTACATTGATATACATATATATATATATATATATATATATATATATATATATATATATATATATATATCTTGGTATATTCTTAATATATTTAACTCGATATATAATTATGTAATTTTATAATTATGCATGCATGTATTTATATCTAAGAAAGTTATATATCAAATATACAGTATGGATCATATCATAGATTATAAATGGAGACTTTATATGTAATGTGTGTATGTCGGTATATGTATGTATGTATGAGTGTGTATACATGAATTGTTTATACATTGTTATTATTCCTCCTCTCTCTCTCTCTCTCTCTCTCTCTCTCTCTCTCTCTTTTTTTTCCTTACTTTTTCGTTCTCTTTCTCTTCTTCCTCCCTTCTTCTCTCCATTGTTTTGAAGGTTAACGGGGGTAAATAGTAAATATTACTGGGGGAGGATAGGGCTGCCCTGGGCTGGCCAATCCTTCTGATGGTCCTCATCCACACAACTACTGGTGAGATACACCTGCCTTGAGAGTTTTTTTTTTTTTTTTAAGTTGTTCCCGTGATGGATTCTGACCCCATAGCCATAACTTTGGTTAAATTCTATGGACAAAATAAAAACAGTTTTGGAAAGGGCTTGAACTCAGCTTTCATATGGTATCAAAACCTAAAAAGGTAAAATTTTACCATGTGTTGGGTTTTCCTAGATCGCATCACATGTCTTTTTCCATGAACTTGGGCCATTGTTTTTCATCCCGGGGCTCAAATCTCCTATGGTGTTCCTATGGTATTTTGGGCCCCCTTCTTTTTTGCTTATATATGCTTCCACCTGGTTATATTTTTCAGAAACATAGTCTATCATATCATCTCTATGTTGATGACACTCAGCTCTATTTTCCTGTTAAAAATGACAATTGTTCTTTGTCTAATCTGTTTGCATGTCTTCAGGACATTAAATTTACATTTTCTACAGTTAAATAATGATAAAACTGAAATAATGGTTTTCGGTCTCATCAAATGTATGCGACTGTGTTAAAAACCTTGGTGTTGCTTTTGATCTTATGTTGTCTTTTGACAAGCAGATCAGTGCTGTTGTGAAAAGCAGCTTCTTTCAGTTAAGATCAATTGCTAGAATCAAAAAGATGCTTTCCATGCATTTATAGCTTCGAGATTGGATTACTGCAACTCACTTTATATGGGGTTTACCTAAATCGATTGCAGTTGGTGCAAGATGCAACAGCCAGATTATTGACTGGCACTAGAAAACATTACTCCAGTATTTGCCTCTCTACACTGGCTCCCAGTCAAGTTTAGTGTTGATTTTAAGATTTTGCTTTTTTATTTTTAAAGCTCTACATGGTTGTGTTCCCCAGTATATTTGTAATCTCATCATCCCACATACTACCTCTGAATCTTTTCAGTCACCTAATGAATTTCTCCTTTCAGTCCCTCGTTCACATTTTAAAACCAAAAGCGACCAGGCTTTTGCTGTAGCAGCTCCTAGGCTTTGCAACAGTCTTCCCCTCCACATAAGATCTTCCCCTTCTATTTCTTTGTTTAAATGCTCTCTGAGGACCCACTTTTATTCTGTATGTTTTAATTCTGTTTGAGGGTGTAACATTTTTCAGCTGTCCTTTTGGTTTTTGAATAGGTATGTTTTAAGTTTGTTTTATATTTGTTGTACAGCACTTTTTTTCAACACCTGTTGTTTTCAAATGTGCTTTACAAATTAATAAACTAAATTAAACTAAACAACTGTGGCAATGAGCAGTTATTGGGATCAACTAACAACTAACTCAAAGTATGTGAAAAAGCCTGTTTCAGCTATTTCTGAAAGCTGGAGCTGTACCCTCCTTGTAAAAAAGATTTAATTCCAGTAACTAAGGGGCCTTCAGACCATACACAAAATTATTTCTGCCCATTAGCCTTAACATGTTGTTCAGAGCCATGGAAAGGGCCCTTGTTAAACATCTGATGGGGTCTACTTAGGCATTGACCCACCTCCAATTGCATCTAAGTGTAACATTTAACACATTTGAGGGCATTTAACACAATGAGGGTCTATATTTTGTTAGAGCAGTTCAAATCCATTTGTGTCAATGGACATCTAATTCTATAAATGGATTAAAGAGTTTTATGGCTTCAAACACTGAGAGTAAGGTATAATGGTTGTTAGATGCATATATTGTTAATACAGGGACTCTTAAGAATTTTTTTTATAACCAAGAATTTGGTAATCAGTGTTACTAGGCAGGGGTTACAGTTGTGCCCATAACAATAAACAAGCATCCTATCGAGATTGATAAACCTTTTAAATATCTTGGCACATATAACATCTTGGTATGGAAACATTAACTGTAAACTGAACAATAGTCATGGGTTACTAATATAGCTAGCAAAATCATTGGCAGGCCATTGAGAAATCTAGGGGGAGTGTAAAAATATGTTGGAAAAGCATAGTGTATTCTAAAGATACTACTCATCCCATGTATGATCAGTTTGGTCTACTGCCTTCTGGAATGATGATATGTAATGCCTAGGGCACAAAAGAATATTTGTAATAGATCATTAAGTTGGCTTGAGAAAGCCAACTTACTGATCTGCTATTTAAACTTCCAGTTATTATTATTAAGTTGGCTTGAGAAAGCCAACTTACTGATATGCTATTTAAACTTAAAGTTATTATTAAGTTGGCTTGAGAAAGCCAACTTACTGAAATGCTACTTAAACTTATTATTATTATTCTTCTTCTTCTGAGACTAAAATTATCAACTCTAACTCCTCCTAGAGCTTTAAATCTACAAACTCCAAACTCAGCCCAGATCTTCAAACTGATCTGAAGTTAGTTGCTATATCTTTTCTAACTGATCGGACTTACGATTTTCCTAAAAATGGCGATTAAATTTGGGAAAAATCCCTTAGACTTACATTGACGGAATGTTCAAATGAGCCAGCACTTTTTAAAATCCAACTGTCAAAATCCCCAGAATCCTTTGAGCCTCAATCAAACTTCCCTTCTATGTACTGTATTTCTAATCCATTCAAACTCATTCAAACTCATCTATCTATCTATCTATCATCTAACCATTACTATCTATCTATCATCTAACCATTACTATCTATCTATCTATCTATCTATCTATCTATCTATCTATCTATCTATCATCTATCTAACCATTACTATCTATCTATCTATCTATCTATCTATCTAACCATTACTATCTATCTATCTATCTATCTATCTATGATCTAACCATTACTATCTATCTATCTATCTATCTATGGCTAGCAACCAGAATCATGCTATTAACTTGCTAATCATGCTAGAAACATGCTAGCAACTTTGTTAATCATGCTAGAAACATGCTAGCAACTTGCTAATCATTCTAGAAACATGCTAGCAACTTTGCTAATCATGCTAGAAACATGCTAGAAACTTGCTAATCATGTTAGGAACATGCTAGCAACTTGCTAATCATGCTAGAAACATGCTAGCAACTTGTTAATCATGCTAGAAACGTGCTAGCAACTTGCTAATCATGCCAGAAACATGCTAGCAACATGCTAACAACTTGCTAATCATGCTAGAAAGATGCTAGCAACCTGCTAAACATGTTAGAAGCATGCTAGCAACTTGCTAATCATGTTAAAAACATGCTAGCAACATGCTATCAACCCGCTAATCATGCTAAAAAGTGCTAGCAACATGCTATCAACCCGCTAATCATGCTAAAAATGTGCTAGCAGCTTGTTAATCATGCTAGCAGCATGCTAATCATGTTAGAAACATGCTAGCAACATGCTAGCAACTTGCTAATCATGTTAAAAATGTACTAGTAACATGCTAGCAACTTGCTAATTGTGCTAGCAACCTGTTAATCATGTTAGAAACATGTTAGCAACATGCTAATCATGGTAGAAACATGCTAGCAATATGCTAGTAACTTGCTAATCATGTTTAAACATGCTAGCAACATGCTAGTAACTTGTTAATAATGTTAGAATCATACTTACAACATGTTAATTATCTATCTATCTATCTATCTATATCTGTCTATTTGACAGACTGCATTCAAACTTTAAAACTTCAAAATATGTCAGACTGAAATCCATCCAGACTTAAAACTTTTTAATCTTTTTAATCTTTTTAATCTTTTCAAACTTCTTCAAACTTTCTGGTCCGGCTTTCTCAAGCCAACTTAAAGTTTGTCTTGACGAACTTTTTTATCTAGTTATTATTATTCTTCTGAGACTAAAATTTCCAAACGCTACTCCTCCTAGAGCTTTAACTCTACAAACTCCAAACTCACCCCAGATCTTCAGACTGGTCTGACTCGAGTTGCTATATCTTTTCTAACTGATCAGACTTACGATTTTCCTAAAACTGACGATTAAAATTGGGAAAAATCCCATAGACTTACATTGATGGAATGTTCAAATGAGCCAACACTTTTCAAATTTCAACTGTCAAAACTCCCAGAATCCTTTGAGACTCAATCAAGCTTCCCTTCTATGTACTGTATTTCTAATCCATTTAAACTCATTCAAACTCATCTATTTATCTATCTATCATCTAACCATTACTATCTATCTATCTATCTATCTATCTATCTATCTATCTATCTATCTATCTCTCTCTCTCTCTATCAATCATCTAACCATTACTATCTATCTATCTATCTATCTATTTATCTATCATCTAACCATTTCTATCTATCATCTATCTATCTCTCTATTTATCTATCATCTAACCATTACTATCTATCTATCTATCTATCTATCTATCTATCTATCATCTAACTATTACTATCTATCTATCTATCTATCTATCATCTAACCATTACTATCTATCTATCTATCTATCTATCATCTAACCATTACTATCTATCTCTCTATCTATGGCTAGCAAACAGAATCATGCTAGTAACTTACTAATCATGCTAGAAACATGCTAGCAACTTGCTAATCATGTTAAAAACATGCTAGCAACTTTGCTAATCATGCCAGAAACATGCTAGCAACTTTGCTAATCATGCTAGAAACATGCTAACAACTGGCTAATCATGCAAAAAACATGCTAGCAACATGCTAACAACTTGCTAATCATGCTAGTAACATGCTAACGACATGCTAGTAACTTGCTAATCATGCTAGTAACATGCTAGTAACTTGCCAATCATGCTAGCAACATGCTAACAACCTGCTAATCATGCTATCAACATGCTAACAACTTGCTAATCATGCTAGTAACATGCTAATCATGCTAGAAACAGACTAGGAACATGCTAGTAACTTGCTAATCATGTTAGAATCTATCTATCTATCTATCTATCTATCAATCTATCTATCTGTCTGTCTGTCTGTCTGTCTATCTGACAGACTGAATTCAAACTTTAAAACTTCAAACTATTTCAGACTGAAAACCATCCAAACTTAAAACTTTTTAAAACTTCTTAAACTTCTTAAACTTCTTAAACTTTTTGAACTTTTCAAACTTTTTAAAACTTTCTGGTCCGGCTTTCTCAAGCCAACTTAAAGTTTGTCTTGACAAACTTTTTTATCTAGTTATTATTATTCTTCTGAGACTAAATTTTCTGACTGTATCTCCTCCTAGAGCTTTAACTCTACAAACTCCAAACTCAGCCCAGATCTTCAGACTGGTCTGACTCGAGTTGCTATATCTTTTCTAACTGATCGGACTGACGATTTTCCTAAAAATGCCGATTAAAATTGGGAAAAATCCCATAGACTTACATTGACGGAATGTTCAAATGAGCCAACACTTTTCAAACTCCAACTGTCAAAACTCCCAGAATCCCTTGAGACTCAATCAAACTTCCCTTCTATGTGCTGTATTTCTATCCATTCAAACTCATTCAAACTCATTTATCTATCTATCTATCTATCTATCTATCTATCTATCTAACCTTTACTATCTATCTATCTATCTATCTATGGCTAGCAACCAGAATCATGCTAGTAACTTGCTAATCATACTAGAAACATGCTAGCAACTTGCAAATCATGCTAAAATCATGCTAGCAACTTGTTAATCATGCTAAAATCATGCTAGCAACTTGCTAATCATGCTAGAAACATGCTAGCAACTTGCTAATCATGCTAAAATCATGCTAGCAACTTGCTAATCATGCTAGAAACATGCTAGCAACTTTGCTAATCATGCTAGAAACATGCTAGCAACTTTGCTAATCATGCTAGAAACATGCTAGCAACTTGCTAATCATGCCACAAACATGCTAGCAACATGCTAGCAACTTGCTATTCATGCTAGAAACATGCTAGCAACTTTGCTAATCATACTAGAAACATGCTAGCAACTTGCTAATCTTGCTAAAATCATGCTAGCAACTTGCTAATCATGCTAGAAACATGCTAACAACTTGCTAATCTTGCTATCATGCTAGCAACTTACTAATCATGTTAAAATCATGCTAGCAACTTGCTAATCTTGCTAAAATCATGCTAGCAACTTGCTAATCATGCTAGAAACATGCTAACAACTTGCTAATCTTGTTAAAATCATGCTAGCAACTTACTAATCATGTTAAAATCATGCTAGCAACTTGCTAATCATGCTAGAAACATGCTAGCAACTTGCTAATCATGCTAGAAACATGCTAGCAACTTTGCTAATCGTACTAGAAACATGCTAACAACTTGCTAATCATGCTAGAAACATGCTAGCAACTTGCTAATCATGCTAAAATCATGCTAGCAACTTTGCTAATCATACTAAAAACATGCTAGCAACTTGCTAATCATGCTAAAATCATGCTAGTAACTTGCTAATCATACTAGAAACATGCTAGTAACTTGCTAATCATACTAGAAACATGCTAGTAACTTGCTAATCATGCTAAAATAATGCTAGCAACTTGCTAATCATGTTAAAATCATGCTAGCAACTTTGCTAATCATACTAGAAACATGCTAGCAACTTGTTAATCATGCTAGAAATATGCTAGCAACTTTGCTAATCATACTAGAAACATGCTAGCAACTTGCTAATCATGCTAGAAACATGCTAGCAACTTGCTAATCATGTTAGAAACATGCTAGCAACATGCTAGCAACTTGCTAATCATGTTAGAAACATGTTAGCAACTTTGCTAATCATGCTAGAAATGTGCTAGCAACATGCTAGCAACTTGCTAATCATGCTAGCAACATGCCAACAACTTGCTAATCATCCTAGCAACTTGCTAATCATGCTAGCAACATTCCAATCATGTTAGAAACATGCTAGCAACATGCTATCAACTTGCTAATCATGCTAGAAACGTGCTAGCAACTTGCTAATCATGCTAGCAACTTGTTAATCATGTTAGAAACATGCTAGCAACATGCTAATCATGTTAGAAACGTACTAACAACATGCTAACAACTTGCTAATAATGCTAGAAACAGACTAGCAACATGCTAGTACCTTGCTAGTCATGTTAAAAACATGCTAGCAACATGCTAGTAACTTGGTAATAATGTTAGAATCATACTAACAACATGTTAATTATCTATCTATCTATCTATCTATCTATCTATCTATCTGACAGACTGCATTCAAACTTTAAAACTTCAAAATATTTCAGACTGAAAACCATCCAAACTTAAAACTTTTTAATCTTTTTAAACTTTTTAAACTTTTCAAACTCTTTCAAACTTTCTGGTCCGGCTTTCTCAAGCCAACTTAAAGTTTGTCTTGACGAACTTTTTTATCTAGTTTTTATATACTGCTTCTCTCTGCATGTGGTATGTTAATACAGTATCTTTGTCGCATGATATGTCTTTTATATTGCTGGTGCGGTTAAAGAGAAATTTCAGTGTTGATTGATAAAGTGTATTTATATTGTACTGAAGAGCAAACCTTTCTCCACTGTGAGAGTCAGAGATGGGCCCCACAATAAAACTGGGCCCTGGAATGTCTTATTTGAAAGCCCTAAAACTAAGTGATACATGTCTGTTGGGATGTTTATAATGAAAATATACTTAATTTGGTTGTGTCGTCTTATCTTATGTAACCCCTAACTATGATAGTTCACTATGTCGCATCTTACGCACTTAATACCAATGAATATCTACATACAAACCACACCTGCAACTATCTAAACTACAACTAAGCAAAAATGCTTTTTGCTTTTAGCTGTGCAATATGGGGATTTTGGGGGAACAAACATGTCAGTGAACTGGAAACATTCTGACATTGGGTATCCCCCTTTCTGGTCAATGGCCTGACTGCTGAACTAGAGTAGCTGAGTGAAGTACATTCTAAAGCTTTTTGGTCTGAAATCAGCAGCTCTAACCAAAGCAGCTCTAACCAAAAACACCTCAACACTCATGTAATGTCTACCAGTAGCATGTGTCCATACATGCTTATTTGACACGTTTGTCACTGATTGACTTCTTGCGTTTTTTTTTTTTGTTTTGTTTTTTTTCCCACATCTGTAACATCAAGAACTTTGAAATGGAATGTGTGTAGCTTAAGTCACAATTGCGTTTAACCATAATTAAGTAATTACAATACCCATCTTTTTTATCTTTATTAAAAAATTAAGATTACACAGGCTTATATTCACTAAATGTACAAGACAACTCAACTTTAAACATTTAAAATTCGTTTTAAATCTAGTCTTATTTGCAGACACTGCAATCACGTTGGAGTTTATTTATCCCATCACAAAGAAATAGGTATCTCAAGAGGAGTCAAGATGGGGAGGTTTTTGGAAGGAGGATTTCTGGAATTAATGTTGTTAAAATGGCTTTGAGCATATGTGTGTATTAAAAATTAGAATGAAAAAGGGAGAGAAAGAGAGAGAGAGAGAGAGAGAGAGAGAGAGAGAGAGAGAGAGAGAGAGAGAGAGAGTAATCCAAATGGTTGCTTGGCAACCCTGAATCATGCTGATGTCGAGTGTTTGGGGGTGTTTTATGTGTGTTGTAGGGGTATAAGTATTGGGTGATTCAGAGTTATCACAAGCAATCCAATCCCTCTCTCTCTCGCTCTTTCTCTCACTCTTTCACTCTTTCTCTCTCTCTCTCTCTCTCTCTCTCTCTCACACACACAAACACACACACACACACATACATTTGTATTTCTTAAGACTGAGGGGAGACATGATATAATACATGACTTCTTAAACTGTGTGTGTTTGTTAAATGTGAACAGCAGCTTTTCACCATTAGTGCCTACATTCGTACAACTATCATTTTTATGGTAAACTAACACATCTAAAGAAACTGCTGCAAATGGAGCATTTCTTCACATGGGGGCATATCTCTCCAGCTGATAATCTTAAATTGCTTTTGGTTGTGTGTGCAATAAAATTAATGTACCACAGAGGTCTTTATTGGTTTAGAGCATTCTGTGTTGATTTTGATATGTTCGTCATGCTCTTTGGTTGCTATCATCAGTGAAAGCAGATGAACCACATGCACTAAAACTCCAGTACCCTCCTATTGGGATAATAAGGCACTGCCATGTTCTATCATTTTCTCTCTTGTGCTCTCTCTTAATAAAGCAGACATGAGATCTAAGACAAACAGTTAATTTTTAAAGAGTTTTATAATAAAATGCATCATGGAATAATCTGGTTTATGGCATCAGTTATGAAATTGCACACACTAGATTCAGAGGTCAACATTGATCCAGGGGTTGTAAATGCTGAATTTATGAGTAATAAATGGAAAAGGCCAATATTTAATTTAAAATGTCTATTTGGAGTACTGCAATATACACTCAAAAGGAGGAAGGGATCTTGACAGACAGTCACACTAAACAGTTCAGCAAATGTATTACAAGAACCATATACATTGTAATAAAATGATTTGATCAATAAGTCAAGTCATCAAATCTTTTCCCATTACTTTAACCATTTTCAATTTAGTTTTTCAACTCAACTTAGATTCAGCTCAATTTATAAGTCAGTTTAATATAATTTGACTTGCATAGACAATTTGTTTATATTTAAATTCAAGGCAGCAACAGAACTAAAGTTTTAGTTGAAGTAGTTGGAAAGCAGGAGCTCCAAAGAAGGCATGAAGACACCCTACACCTTAACTTATGCTAACTTTTGGCTGCAGCTATACTGGCCTTTGCTGACTATAGCACATGATTTTCAGTACACAGAACAGAGTCTTTGACTGTCCATGATTCCACCCATATCCCTCTTGTGCCCACAGTATTGTGCATTTTGCATTAGTAGAGACTCTAAGCCCTGAAATAGGTGTGTCAAAAAAAAGAGACATGTAAACTGTGCAGTGTTGGGGGTACTCCAGAAAAGTGGTTGGGAATCACTGGTCCATGTGCTCTGACGCCATCTAGTGGATAGAGATTGTTTCTACATAAACTCTAAAATGTAGTAAGCTAGTTTATTTTAGCCATTCTCTTTTTCCATAGTTTTTATATGCATTTACACAACCACACACTTAAAAATAAAGGTTCATCGTACTGGGATGAGGAAGAGACAATTTTGGGACACGCAGAAACAGCTTAATATCAAGAAGATGATATTTATTAACAGACTTAACAGAAAAACACTTCTTGTCTTAACGTCAGCTCACAGAAAAAACAACACATTTCTCCGGGGGGCGCTGTAGCACTCTCATTTAACCCTTTTTAATACGCTACAGAACCATTTAAATGCCCTTTATTTTAAAGTCCTGTTTTGCATGTACATACTATGTAGTTATTATAGTAACTACAATAATTCGGTAATAACTTGGTACTAACATTGAGCCTATCTTGCTTCCACTTCTCACTTGTACTTTTAGTTTGTATGTTTTGTTTTGCTGTGTTGTGTTTCGCTTTTATCGTGTCATCTCCACTCCTGCTGTACTGGATCTACAGTATACCTTGACTTTACTGGAATTTAATTTGCACTTTACTGTTGTCATTTTACTGTGGATTATAGCTCTGACTTGGATGACTTTCACTCATCGTTGGCTACTCATCCAACTCACACCTGCTGTCGTTTGTAGATCTTCACACTCCACTGGGCCTTCAACATAGCTGGCGGGTAAGTCTCCACTCCCTCATTTATCTATCGTGCACAGTATTTTGCATGGTGAGGTACCCCCCCGTCATCCAATTTGACTGATAAGGTCTCCATACTGCATTGACTGTGCTCTATCAGAGATGAGAGTGCTCGTATTATTGCAAGAGAAGTGTGTTCTTTAGTTACCAGTGATGTTGTGCTGTTTCATCTAACCATGTGTACAGGGGCGGACTGGGACAAAATTTCAGGCCAGGAAATCTCACACTCATCCAGGCCACCCCATACACCCACACCAAATTTTGAATGGACAACAATATTTTTTTTGTATGGCCATCATCATCCTCAAATAAAAAAAAAAAACTTTAAATCTCTAATGTGTGTGTTTACTTTTTTCACTAATTTTCTTGTACCTGTCACTTTTTCATCAACACATCTGCACCTTGTTGCAAAACAACAACCTCATTGTAATTTGTTTGCACATAGTATAGGCCTACATTTATTTTAGAAAATTTTAAGTATTACATTAAGACCATGTCTTACTGTTTTAGCTTGCCTAAATGTCAAAATTAGTACAGTAATATACATCTTGTATATATCTTTATAGAAAAATCTCAAAACTGAACATGTTTCTGCATTAACATAGGTCATGTGTTGTCTTAAGGAAAATTAACCATGGTATTATTAGGCTTATGGTAAACAGATAGTAACCACGTTTTTTTGGCAGATTGATTACCATTTGTATAAGCAGAGTTTTACTACAAATACCATGGTGAAACTATATAGTGTACCAAACCCATTGTTAATTTGTGGTTACCATGGTTTAACTATGGTTTTTGGTTTTATTTTTTGTAAAACCACGGTTAATTTTCATAAGGGTTGTGTGGTTGTCTGCCTTAACTCCCTCTAAACCTGTTTTAAAACGATGTGAATATTTGTCAGCTAAATTCCTACTCTTTACAATTGTAATTATGTCCTTTTCTTATTTTTACAGTGATTGACTGCTACTGCTAACATTAGCTAGCAATTTAATGCTAACTACGACAAAACTACAATAATCTATTTACAGATGTAACTGACCTGCACTTAAAGTCCTGGACAGGACAGTTTTGTCTCTCTGCTCCACCTGAGCACTTTCACTCCACTTGAGTCTTGCATACTTTTGGCGGATACATGGAGCGCACGCAAGGCGAAATGCGTTGCCAGTCAAGACTAACCGATTCATGAGTTTTATTATTGAATGGCGAATTCTGAAACAATCATTTTAGTACATTGGGCAGGCAACAATAACAACAACAACAACAACAAAACAAAAAATTGGAGGGCAGCGGGCCAAATTGGTGCCAGGTTATCGCTCGCAACGTTCCAGTACCTGATCTGCTTAGAGTTTTAACTCTGGGCTAATTAATCAGCTGCATGGTTAATGTGGTTACGTTCATCATTCCTGTCGCCACCACTTCTCATTGCACTGCCTGTCATTCTCATCTGTTCCATGTATTCTATGCTGCCAGCTAACCACCATGGAATAAATCTTACCTCATTAATTACTGTATCCTGCGATTTGTCTATGAATGATCTACACATATGCAAAGATTGCTTGTTACGTCCTGTATTAGCGCTGTTTGCCTGTCAGTCTCTAACGGATAAGGCTACTGTACTTTGCACGTTACTAACTGAGAAAGACCTAGAGTTCCTGCTGCTCACTGAAACATGGCAAATTCCTAACGACTATTCCACCTAAATCTCTTCACTCCCTCTGGATACAGTCATCTGGCCAAACTTCGCTTGACGTCTAGGGGTGGTGGTCTGACTGCTGTTTACCGCAGCAATATCCCAGTCAATACCGTTTACCTTCATGTGACTTTAACCTTTGAATACCTTGCTCTCAAAATTTCTGGTACATCTCCAATGATTATAATTCTCTTGTACTGTCCATACAAATCAATGTCAATTTTTTTTTTCATAGAACTGCATGAACTGTCATACTTTCCGTAACCTCAATTCTATTAATCCATTACTATTTTCTGAATCTGTACAAACACATCTCTCTGACTTCACTGAACATACTAGTGACCTTGACATCCTTGTCAAATATAATTCCTCCATTTCCACTGCCCTTATAATACACACCCACTTTAAACATAGACTTGTACCTTCTACACATATGTCTCCCTGGTTTAAGTCAAGTCAAGTCACTTTTATTTATATAGCGCTTTTAACAATACAGATTGTGTCAAAGCAGCAAGAGTGAGTCAATAATGCAAAAGGACAATAGTAAACACTCAATTTTCAGTTGCAGTCAGTTCATCATTGATTCAGTGATGTCATCATCCAGCTCAGTTCAGTTCAAATACTATCTGTGCAATCAAATCTACAATATCGCTTGAAATTAAGTGTCCTCAACTAAACAAGCCAGAGGCGAAAGTGACAAGCAGGCTTGTGCACAATTCAGAATTTCAGAATTGGCCGCCATTCAATTCATGAGTTGCAATTTGAATTGAATTGACTCCGCCCCACAGGAAGTTGAATTTGAATTGGAGTTGGAATGACAGGAAGTGGAATTAAATTCATGGCAATTCAAAGACATTCCACACAGTCATACAACAGAAAGAATGTGTTGAATCTCACATACAATTACATTAATTTTGTAATTTAATAGCATAATTTCATTACACATAACTAGTCACTCCTCAACCCTGCATACATTTTGTTCCAACATATAGATAATGATCAAATTCTTGAAATAAATTACTCCCTCAATGTTTGATTAGTTTTGTTCAAAATGTTATTTTCATTTCAAAGTAATCAAATAACACAAAGTCGTTGTAAATGCAGTTGTCATTTATTCCAATGCAAAACTCATTGAGCAACACTGCTGCATCTAATTCTCAATAGCTCCCAACCATTTTAAATACTTGGTTAAAGCAAAGCATTCTGGGATATGGAGTCACATTCCATTGTGTTCCACAAAATTACAATTCCAATAAATCAAACTTAATTATGTGTTCTGTGACTAGAGCTTTTAACATTCATTGCTGGGAGGAAACAATTCCTGTTAATGTAATCTGTACAAGTAGTTCAAACTAATATAATTTATAGAATATGTAATGAAATCATATCTGACATATATTGTAAAGCTTCATTGTTAAACACTTCATTTATGTATATGAATTTCTCTGAATTTGTATTGAATTGCAATTCTGCTTCCTTTAATTCAAATTCGAATTGTAATTCTAGATCCTGTTTTTGACATCAATTCAAATTCAATTCAAATTCAAGAATTGAATTGGAATTTAGGAGTCATTCTCAATTCAATTCTGAATTGTGCACAAGCCTGGTGACAAGGAACCAAAATTCCATCAGTGACAGAAAAAACCTTGAAGACAGAAGATAGAAAAAACCTTGGAAGAAACCAGATTCAGTCAGGGGGGACAGTTCTCCCCTGAACTTTGCAAACTGAAAACTACTGATCGTTGCCTTGAATGCCTTTTTGCATGCCTTTTTAACAGAGGTGAGCACAATCAGGAGGGCCGTCTTCACGGAGAGAGCACTGAGATCAACTGATTGAAGGGGCTCAATGGATCTTGCTGTAGGGCCTGAAGGATGAGGCGCAGGGGGGACGAGGGGATGAGGTGCGGCCTGGGAGGGTTTTACCTCCGGACACCTCTTAAGAATCTGATAACCAAAAAGGCATTAACAAGCCATCGTGTTAGAATAAATGCACCTCACCTCTTCGTGACCTTCCAACGCCCAAGAACTTGACCTGCTCTCTCACTGGAGAGCCACTATAAGGCAGAAGTCCTTCACCCGGAGCCTTTCCTCGTAGTAAAAACTGTCTGAGAGTCTTGGCAAGAACTTTGGGACAGTGGCTGTTCCCCCCGAGGGGGGAGAGCCACTACGGAGATCACATCCTACCCGAAGGAGAGGTAACATGTGAATAACCACCTAAGGACTCACAGAGCGAGTGCTACATAGGGAGGATTCTGAGGTGGGCTCCACGTAAGGAGAGACTAGCGGAACTCAGAACCAAGAAACAGAGCCTGTCTCAGGGGAAACACTGCATCTCTAGGGTATATAGGTGGGAAATACACACATGGGGCCGCATGAGAAGCCACTATATGTGGAGCACCAACCCAATACAAGATTTCACATGAGGCAACCTACCTTGTATTGGATTTTAATAGCAAGTTCCTCTGCCGAACTTGGTTACGTGTAATGTGCTAGAGTAATGGAAAGAGTAGTTCAGGGTTCACCCGAGGAAACTTACTGAACTGAAGAAGCATAATCACTCTAGGAGGGAAGTCCTATAGCAAGCTCTACACCATAACCACTCTCCTGAGTCATAGAGTTTGCGTTTAGGACTCTGGAAGACACTGGCTCCATTCGCAGATTATAAAATCCAGTGAATGTGTTAGGTGTAGCCCAACCTGCAGCTCTACAAAATGTCTGTTAGAAAGGCCCCATTTATCAAGGTTGCTGAGACAGATACGCCCCTGGTTAAGTGGGCTCAATCCAATCGTGTCCACAATCCAGTGGGAGATCATCTGTGTGGAGACAGCGTTCCCCTTCTGCTGTCCACCAAAACAGACAAAGAGCTGTTCAGAACGTCTGACCTCTGGGTACATTCAATATCATGTGTAGGGTACGGACTGGGCATAACAAGACAAGTTGGGGTCCCCTTATAGGTTGAGGTCCCCAATAGCTTGCAAGGTCACCACCTGCTCTCTAAAGAGTGGTGGCTACCTTGGGCACATATCCAGGTCGCGTTCTCAGGACAACGCGAGTCTGCCAGCCCGAATTCCAGGCACGAGTCATTGACAGAGAGTGCTTGAAGATCTCCTGCTCTTTTAACAGAGGTGAGCGCAGTCAGGAGGGCCGTCTTCATGGAGAGAGCACTGAGATCAACTGATTGAAGGGGCTCAACGGATCTTGCTGTAGAGCCTGAAGGATGAGGCGCAGGGGGGACGAGGGAATGAGGTGCAGCCTGGGAGGGTTTTACCTCCGGACACCTCTTAAGAATCTGATAACCAAATCATGCTTCCCCACCGATCTGCCTTCCACCAAGTCATGGTTGGCTGATATCGCTACCACATGGATCTTGCGTGTTGAAGCAGAAAGGTGCCTATCCAGGCCCCCTTGGACAGCACAGATACAATGCCACATCTCTGTGGGTCCTTCCCCTGAGAAGAACACCAATTCACAAAAGTGTGCCATTTCAGGTCGTACAGCCGCCTAGTGGAGGGGGCTTTGGCCTGCATAAGGGTGCTTACCATTGCGGGTGGAAGTCTCTGGAGTCCTCTTGGTCACGTCCAGGGACCATAGATGGAGGTTCCAGAGATCTGGACGCGGGTGCCAGATTTTGCCCTTCCCCTGAGGGAGGAGGTCCCTTCTCAGGGTAATGTGCCAGGGAGGAGTCGATAACAGGAGCACAAGCTCCAAGAACCAGGTCCTGTTGGACCAATATGGGGCCACCAGCAGGAGCTGTTCCTTGTCCTCCCTGGCTTTACACAGAGCCTGTGCATACTTGCATGGACCCCTGGGCCAACTGTGCCCCAGTGCATTTGTACCGAGGGAAGCCACGGTCAGGCCGTACCATAACTGGCAGTGAATGGATTCCGGTGAGGCAACAGATCTACCTGTGCCTGGCCGAATCGACTCCAAATCAGCTGGACCGTCTGAGGGTGGAGCCTCCACTCGCCCAGAAGTAAAAACTTGTCATGAGAGAAAATCAGCCACAAAATTGAATTCACCCAGGACATGAGTAGCACACAGAGACTTGAGTCTGTGCTGGCTCCAGAGTAGGAGATGGTAGGCCAGTTGTGACATTGCGACATTTCCCAGTTGACCCAAAGTCAGGTGGTTGAGAGCCACGTCCCTGTGAGGACAATCCAACTCCTGCAAGTGTGCTAGAACCAGACAGTCGACAAAATTGTTGAAAATGTGTATACCCACTTCCCTGAGAGGGGTAAGAGCAGCCTCCATGATCTTCATGAAGCCGCGAGGTGACAGAGACAGCCCAAAGGGAAGGACCTTTTACCGAATGTCTGCTCTTCGAAGGCAGGCCGTAGGAATGGCCTGTGTCTTGGAAGGATCGAAACATGGAAGTATGCCTCTTTCAGGTCTATAGCCACAAACCAATCCTGATCCCTGACACACATGAGAGTGTGCTTGAGGGTTGATGGAAGCCTGTGAAGGGCCCGAATCAAATCTCTTAAGTCTCGGAACAGTCTATCCACCACCCTTCTTGGGTACCATGAAGTAAGGGGTTGACACAAACATCCTCTTCATCTTGGCTGAGGGGATAGGCTCCGTCGCACCCTGTGCCAGGAGGGTTGCGACTTCCACTTGAAAGACCTTGGCATTCTCGCCCTGAACAACTTGCCACTGAACTTGGGCAGACGCCTCGCTAACTGAATCGCGTAGCCAAGCCAGGTGGTCCTGAGAAGCCAACGGGAGGGATTGGGGAGGCTACCCAATCATCCCAGGACTCCACTAGCAGTCTCAGAGGAACTACACCTGACGTACCTGGAGTGGGGATGTCGTGGCTGAATGAAGCGAAAGTCGCCGTCCCTGGAGATAAGAAGCCCCAAGGAACATAGAGTGCCTTGCCAACATCTGGAGACACCAGGTGAGTGCCCAACACATCCTGGTCTGCAGTCTCCGCGTCTGGCACTCTCTTGGAGGGCCTTAGCTCTGTAAGATTACCAAGAGAAGGAGGATATTGCTCTTTACTGACCATGTGGTGGCTGTCTGCCCGAAGACAGATCCTCGAGAGTGGATCCGGATAGGTCAGTTGGCCGTCTTCCCTTGATTGCTCATCTCAGGAACACTTCGAAACCTATCGAGGGATCTTGGTAGCCTGCAGACAAGCTGACATTGCCACCTTCCTGTGAGAACTTGATCATTGGGCGGGTCTGGCCCCAGGCCCAGCTACTGCGGGGCCTTACCAGTTCTTGCAAGGGGCTGTCCTCGGCGATAAGCAGGCAGGGGTTGTTGGGGGTGCAGGGTCGGAGCCCGACCCGCACCTGAGGCAAGATATATTTGATGGCCTCTGCTTGCTTCTTCACCGTGAAGAACTCCCGTGCAAATTCTTCCACTGTGTCACCAAATAGACCAACCTGGGAAATGGGGGCTTTGAGAGAGAGAAATTCCTAGCATCCTGCATTTCCACCAGGTTAGCCACAGGTGCTCCTGGACCACCAAAGTGGACATTGCCCTTCCCAGAGCCTGCACCGTGACCTTCGTAGCTCGGAGAGTTTAGTCGGTCGCTGAACGCAGTTCCTGCAGCAAATCTGGGTCAGGACCACCCTCGTGCAGATCTCATAACACCTTGACCTGGTACACCCACAGGATGGCTATGGCGTGCAGGGCGGACGCAGCTGGTCCAGAAGCCATGTAAGCCCTTGCCCGAAGAGAACTTACAGGCCCTGGACAGGAGCCCGGGGCGATCCCGTCAAGCAGCGGCATTCTGCCGGCAAAGTGCACCACAATCATCCTCTCCACTTGGGGAACCTCTGTATGTCCCCTTGCTGGACCCCTATCGTGGGTGGTGAGGGAGGAGGAGTTGGTATATATCGCGTTTTGGCCGAAAACAGAGCCTTCCATGATTTCATCAACTTCTCGTGCACTTCCAGGAAAACAAGCACTGAGAACGAGTGTGACGGCTGAAGGCTCTCCAATCTTGGCCTGCTCAGCTGAGGCCTCAGCTTCAGATGGCTCACGCCCTCCTTCCGATGCTGCTGCTGCCCGTTCTTCCCCTTTAGGAGCTGAGACAGACTATCAAACTCATCCGGAAGCTCCACCGAGGGACACGAGGAGCGAGTGGTCTGCGGGGTTTTACCCAGTGGAACCTTACTCGCTTCCTATTGCTCTTCATCGATGCACATCGCTGCAGCCTTGTACCTGGAAGTAGAAGGACCAGAGCGGGAAGCAGTCGAGGTGAGCCACGGCTTCTCATAAAAGCACGCGACTCGTGAGCAGAGCATGCCCATGGTCATGTTTTTCCAAGTAGAACATGAACCATCAATGAGCGCTGCTTCAGTGTGAGCCTGGCCCAACGCTGAACAAAATGATCGTGTCGATCGTTCGAAGAGAGGTGAAGCCACAACCAGAAGGGCACGGAAGGAAAGGCATGTTTATCAACACACAATTTCACTGGCCTTTTCTCAATGATGTCAGAGGTGTTTGGGCTCCCAAGAGCGACCCCTTGTGTCATATATTCGACACAACATCGAAGTGAACGACAGAAAGGGAACTGGTTTGAATGTGCGTCTTATTGCTTGCAAGGACCATATTCAACTATATAAATCTGATTTAAATAACACACACTCCAGTTACTACTCTACCCTCATTACCAAAGTATCCTGTCATTCTAAAATACTGTTTTCTGTAGTCAATAAACTCACCAATCCTCCTGCACCTATCATGAGTAACTCAACAGACCTCTTTTAGTCATTCTTACACTTCTTCCAAAATAAAATAAATCCCATATATAATCTGTTTTCAACAATGAACTCCCCTCTCCTCTCACATGACTTCCCCTCTGATTTTGCACCTAGTACTTTTGATAACTTTGACCCTAATTTATAGCTAATAAATCTGAAAAAAAAATGTAGTAAGATTTTAAGAATAACACATTAGCAATAAGTTACAGACATAAAGCAAAACGTAAACCATTACCAGACTTCCCTATTTCCCTATTATGCTGTCTTTTCTTTATGTCATTCATAATTTGCATTTAAAATTAATTTGTAAAATTGACATAAGTCTGCTATTTTACAGTGAGTGTTGATTTAAGCTGTTAGTTCGTAATAGTTCTCAGGAAATGACTAAAGCCTGACCGTTAACTGCCTCTGAACTTACTCAATGAGATTGGTACAGCATATTGCATTTTTATACTCGAATGTCGTGTCAGTGTAGCATGTATTACACATAATTCCTTTCCTACCTTTTCTTGTAACTCGATAAAATCCATGGCAATGAATGACATCAGAGATGTTTAATTGTCAATCATTCTGAGCATTATTCCTACTTGTTGGCATTCACATCAATCCACAAGTCGTTCTTATAGGTTAGGCTATTTTCATTCACTTCGATGTAAAACAATATGTTAAGTATGTCTTGCATCCTTTAATGTTAGGGAACACTGCAACTAAATTGGCTGCAAAAAGGTATCCACTCACGTTTAACTTTTTGTCTCGTTGTTACGGTCAGAAAAAAAATCTAATCACATTATAGCCTATAAGATAATCAATGATCACTAGATTTTTATACAGATGTTACTGTAATAATTCTGTAAACGGTGATCAGCACCAAAATATTGTATATAATGAAGTAATTTCTGCCTTTTGCCTTGGCATGACATCACACTTTTTGCAAACAATGCAAAGTACAATAACTTCAAAATAGCAGTAAAAATCAAGTTTGAGATCATTTTCATTAAAACATCTAAATGCCAGATTTCCAGTGTCCTACTTATAATTATTTTTTCTGGAAAAATAAAAATCTTTAAAGCCATTTTCTCAATTTCACACTCCAACGAGTTAAGGTCTTTTGCCTTGTAGGGCATAGCGGTAATCCACCTGTCACTCAAGTGGGTACTCCCTTAATTATGCAGAACTTTAAGACTTAATATAATTCAAACGGATGAGTTAAGAAAAAATTCACCCCCTCACAGTTGTCATGAAGGGCAAAATGACCTATATAGACCAAAACCATTTTTTGTACCAGGCTGTAAACATTTTTTCCTGCTGTAAAGTTGGGCATTTTAACATGGGAGGTCTAAGGGAATGACTCTCTTTTGGAGCCAGCCTCTAGCGGCCAGTTGATTAATTGCATTTTAAGTTACATCCCTGTTGGCTTTAATAGAGAGACCAGGGGTTTGCCGCTTGATATCCAACTTATTTTTGCCATAAGAACGAGAGCGTCCTTTGTAAATAAATCCAGCTACGTTTATCTGTACAAAACAGCTCGTTTTGCTGCTTGATATTGCAAATTCTTACCATATTATTTTAATGTATTATCTTAATTATGAACACAATAGTTTGTGGTGCAAACTGTTTTACCGTTTACGGCACTTCAATATTCTTCTCGTTATTTCTCTATGGCAGATTATGAACAGGAAGTCTAACACATTACCAGAAAACAGCCTTGCGTTCAGCCCCGACAAAATGTTGCAAAACGTTTTTCAAATGGAAATTGTGGTGCGTTGAACGCCCTGTTTTGATGACGCAGAGTTGCAACTATGGCAGCTGAGAAGGCCATTCTTTGTGTTCTTTTTGAAGAATTTTCGGAGCCTGATGAAATCGGTACAAATGCGTGTTTAATACTACAAAATACGCCCGATGTTACAGTCACTGCCCATACCGCAATCAGAAAAAAGAGAACATCCCAATCGAGTGAAGGGGTTTGTGGAAACTGTGGTTCCTAATTATTGTGATCCAATATTTGCCTCGCATTTCAGGATGAAAAGACAAACATTTCAGGTGAAAGATAATCCACTCCTTACCTCCGAGACTGTGTTATGATCTATATGACCTTATTATTTTTATTGTGAGTAACGTTATTAGGCCTATCATTATTGCTGATCACTGTTGTTGTGCTATGATATTGTAATATTTACCATTATATAATCAGAGGAGTATAGAAAAGTTTATGGAAGTGTCACTCCACAATACAATAGCAAAATATATAAATATGTATAGTATTTTTATGTTACATTAATCAGTGTCTCTTTAATACCGCAAGGTTTATATACATGTTGCTGCTGATTGGGCTGACATTTTTGACATACCCACCAAACAAGAGAAAACATAACTCAAACCCTGTTGCACACCGTTTCCAGGAAACATGTCGTTCAACCCGGAAACCGTAGCAAAACGTTGCACACTGGTTTCAGCTTGAACTTGCCCCAGCTTACTTCCACATGGAAAAATAAGGTGGATAGAGCTTGGCAACCGATGTCACTGCACAGTGCATTCTGGGACGTAAACAAGAGTGCGCCGCCATATTGTGAGGCTACATCGGGCGAGACTTAAAACAACCAGTTACTACACAAAAAAAGGGACGAAAACAATGTTGAATTGTCGATTAAATGAACAAAATTTACTATACAGAGAGCAGTATCCTGCATGCCAGCGGGTACTCGACAGGTGACCCGCTAAAACTGACGTCCCAGCCAGCATGTGTATGTGGGCCCCACATGGTTTCTGCTGGGTCTACATGGGTACCAAGTGGGCATGGTCCCAAAATGGGCATCTTATCTGGGGCCCACTTGGGTCAGCTAAGTAGGTCCCACATGGGCAAAAACAGATGGGCTCCCAATGTGGGACCTAGTTGGGTCACAAATGGGAAATGAGTGCTTGGGATCGAAATGGGCAACACAAATGGGGCCCATATGGGTTTAACAAATGGGTTAGACATGGGCAAACACAATTAATCCCATATAGGCTGCCCTCTTGGTCAAACCATATAGGTAAAAAAATGGGCAAACACAATCAGTCCCATATAGGCTGCCTACATGGGCCCAAGGTAGTACCCACAAAGGCTACCTCTATATGGGTTCAGAATGGGGAAACACATATGGGGCCCTCTTGGTCAAACCATATGGGTAAAATATAGGCAGACACAATCAGTCTCATATAGGCTGCCTACATGGGCCCAAGGTAGTACCCACAAAGGCTACCTCTTTATGGGTTCTGAATGGGGAAACACATATGGGGCCCTCTTGGTCAAACCATATGGGTAAAATATGGGCTGACACAATCAGTCCCATATAGGCTGCCTACACGGGCCCAAGGTAGTACCCACAAAGGCTACCTCTATATGGGTTCTGAATGGGGAAACACACATGGGGCCCTCTTGGTCAAACCATATGGGTAAAATATGGGCAGACACAATCAGTCCCATATAGGCTACCTACACTGGCCCAAGGCAGTACCCACAAAGGCTACCTCTTTATGGGTTCTGAATGGGGAAACACATATGGGGCCCTCTTGGTCAAACCACATAGGTAAAAAATGGGCAAACACAATCAGTCCCATATAGGCTGCCTACATGGGCCCAAGGTAGTACCCACATAAGCTACCTCTATATCAAACCATATGGGTAAAACATGGGCAAACACAATCAGTCCCATATAGGCTGCCTACATGGGCCAAAGGTAGTACCCACATAAGCTATGATATGGGTACTGAGTGGGGAAACACATATGGGGCCCTCTTGGTCAAACCATATGGGTAAAATATGGGCTGACACAATCAGTCTCATATAGGCTGCCTACATGGGCCCAAGGTAGTACCCACAAAGGCTACCTCCATATGGGTTCAGAATGGGTAAACACATATGGGGCCCTCTTGGTCAAACCATATGGGTAAAATATGGGCTGACACAATCAGTCCCATATAGGCTGCCTACATGGGCCCAGAGTAGTACCCACAAAGGCAACCTCTATATGGGTTCAGAATGGGGAAACGCATATTGGGCCCTCTTGGTCAAACCATATGGGTGGAACATGGGTAAACACAATCAATCCCATATGGGCTGCCTACATGGGCCCAAGGTAGTACCCACATAGGTAAACTTTGTATGGGTTCTGACCAGGGAAAGACGTGTAGGGCCCTCTTGCCAAACTATATGGGTCAGACATGGGTATACACAATCAGTCCTTATGGCTAAATGGGCTCAAGTTAGTACCCACATGGGTAATCACTGTATGGGTTGTGAATGGGGAAATACATATGGGGTGGTGATGGGTCATTTGTGAATTATCTGTTTATTGCGTCTGTTATGTGACAAATGAATGAAAGACTCTGAAGGTAAAGTAATTATTCATGTTCCCTACAAATTATGTCTGGGTGCATTATAATAATTTCCTAAATTAGAATATGATCAAGATTGCATAGGTAGGTGTTTTCGGGGAATTTGGTTGGTAAAAGTATATTTTTAACGCCACTTAAATGATTGAAATGACTTCAATAAAGATTCATTCATTTTGATGACGGACATCAAACGAGAGAGTCAGTAAAATAACCCGAACTTCCCACCACTAATATGTGGTAGGGTGACCAAACATGCCACTTTCCGGGGATACATTCTGCACAGGATTTCTATATTGCTTAAATTAACCAGGTTGTTTGTGCTGCGGCAATGGATCATTGCATGACAACACTGCGAGTAATGCAAGAATGATTCGAAAGGATGGAGCGTCTGCTCTGCTCTCTATAGCTGTTGTAGTACTTTGATGTCGTACAATAATCAATCAGCACAGTGAAAACAACCAACACCTGGTTATTTTAGGCAATTTAGAAATTATGTGCTGAACGTGTCCCCGGGTAGTGTCATGTCTGGTCAGCCAAATAGGGGACCTTCTTGGGTAAGACATAAACATTCTGGGTAAGACATGAGCAAACATAATCAGTCCCATATAGGCTGACTGCATGGGCCCTAGGTAGTACACATACAGGTACTAGGTGCAGAGTGGGCAGTGGGTTTGGGATCTATGTAGGTACAGTATTGACCTTATTCTCCAGAGAAAGAAGTGCATCACCATCTTTAAAATATTGTCTTTGAACTTCCGTTTGTGTGGTAGCTCTGTATATTTCTATGGCATTTCTGTCTAAGTAATTTAGTTAGTAAAGTGGATTTATGTATTGTAGAGTTAACAAAAGTTATTGTAAATACTGTAATGTTTAAAGCAAATGTCTTAACAAATGTCAGTAGACCAGGAAGATTTTAAAATGAGAGGTTTATTCATAAATCTGTTAGAACACTGTGGAAATACAACCAGAAGACAGCAAATGTAGCACTAAAAGGGATGCAGCTACATAAGGTCAATAGGCTATTGGTCCTCAATTCCAGTCCTGGAGGGCTAGTGTACAGCAGACTTTAATTTCAACACTAATTAAACACACCTGACTCTAATTCACAAATCATTTTGAACACTGTGATTAGCTTGTTTGGTGTGTTTGGTTAGAGATAGAACTAAACTCGGCAGTACATTTAGTTCTCAGGACTAGTTCACGAGTCAGGAGTTGAAGAGCCCTGGAATATACAAATCAAGTTAAACCCAATGTGCCATCAGCATTGGCCTGCAAAGCACATGCTTTTCTCCAGATAATTATTTCAAAATCTATGCAAATGGTTCAAAATATCCAGAAAATGGTCAGTGAAGAACTAAACTAAATGACTGGTAGAAGAACTAAAATCCATAGCAACAGCTGCTGCCTGATTCCACAGAAGTACTCCAGAGTTTTATAATCAGTTGGTTGGTAACAGATAATGAAATAGCCCAAGTGAAGACAGAATGGACATTTATGTTTCTGATGGGAAAAATCCAATGTATATCCAGAAATCGTATTTGCAGCATATGATACAGGGGTTCAGAATAAAGTGCTGTTTCATTTAGTTAGCATATTGTGTTTTGTGTTCAGTTTTCTTTTTGGACCAACAGTACAGACTTTTCTTTTCAGTCTAGTCGGCACATGACCAACCTTCAAAGATGAAATATGATTGAAATAATGTCAGCTGCTGTTTTAACTTTGATACAAATTGATAATGTATAATGCTAAATCATTCAAATTTGTTTTTAACAAAAAAATCTTCAAAATAAATAAATAAATAAATTAACAGATGTGTATGTTGAATAAATGTCATGTCTTTAACAAGAAATATCTGCCTTTTGAATGATTATGATTATTAATATTTTATTTATTAGCATTTTATGATATTTTGATCAAAACACCTCTTCAAAATCCAAATGTATATGTACAATTTTAATTATTAGCATTAGTAACAATAATTATCATAGATACAGTTTTAATCTCAAAAGAGCAGTGAGATTCTTTGTGGACTTTTACATATCACTATTACATTTTTATTCATACACTGTCGTGAAAACACTGTTTGACCAATTAATCAAATAATACTGCCAAAAGAATAAAACTAAATTATTTAAAACTACAAGTTTATTTTCCATTACCACTCTGAAACATTTTCTATTGGTTGTTTCATCTGGTTACTTTCATCAAGATTGGTTAATCTGACTGTCATTCACGAAACTGGCCAATGACAGCCTCACGTGCCTTTTTGCTAGTGCAGTTTGAAAATATAGTAATCAGTTTGGTGATGTGTGCTACTGATCCACAAGATTACTGGCTGGCTCAGTTCCTGATTATGTGCCTGTTAAATTCACTGTAAACTAATTTGAACTGTGACATGTCAACGGAGAACAGAAGCTGGAATGTGAACACAGAGGAAGGGGCAGACTGGATGTGTGAGATCCCGAAAACATATGGCGATGTCAGGTAACCAAACATTTTAGTGATGCTCCGATTGATCGGCCGATATTGGCTAAAAATAGCTTGATCGGCGAACCCCAAAAGCGCCGATCACTTGACGTAAATTACTCGCGCGACTTTTTCACACGTGCATGCACGGCGCACAGGTAGACAACAGCAGAGCGGACCTTACCAGTGGCAATATGAGTTCTCCCGTCTGGAAGTTTTTCAAAGTGTCCGATAAAGACGTAAAGTTAGCCGTTGGCAGTTAGCCATATGTCGTGATGAAATCCCTCCAGGTGGAAGCAAGCAACGGCATTTTAACACCACTAACATGATTAGGCATCTTAGAACACGCCATACAACTGAATATGCCGAGTATGAGAAACTAAACCAGCCGAAGCCAACAACATCCCCATCCCTCAACCAGCCGACTGTGAGTGATGCATTTAAACGACGTGAACCATACAGCAGGGATAGTATGAGGTGGAAAGACATCACGTTCAGAATTACGGAATTAATTTGCCTCGACGAACAACTTCTATCCATTGTGGAGGATAAAGAGTTGCCTGCTAAGCTGCCTTGATCCACGATACGACCCCCCAGGCAGGAAATACCTAACTGATGTGTGTCTCCCCACGCTGTACCAAACAGTGAACACAAACATTGACAGACTTCTGAAGGATAGTGTATATATTAGCTTCACAAGCGATATATGGAGTGCAGACACCTGTCCAATGTCCCTGCTAAGCTTAACAGCACACTTTATTGACTCAAGCTTCGAAAGACACAACATTGTGCTACACTGTCAGGATTTCAAAGGGTCACATTCTGCAGAGGCTTTGGTGAACGCATTTAGCGGCATGTTTCAGTCACGGGGGATCCAAAGAGAAAAAATCCACGCAATTTTAACAGACAACGCCAAAAACATGCAGAAAGCAATGAGAGATGCAGATTTCCCTGGCCTGCCGTGTGTGGCATACACTCTCCAGCTTGCTGTGCATGAGCGGGTATTATCCCAGCAAAGTATTTTGGATATCACAGCCTCAGGGAGACGCATCGTTGGGCACTTTAAGCATTCTCCGTTGGCATATACCCGGCTGGAAAATGTTCAAAAGCAACTCGGCCAGCCGATTAAAAAACTCCGCCAGGATGTGTCCACTCGATGGAACAGTACATTGTACATGTTCCATGTTCCAAAGTCTGTTAGAGCAGAAACTGGCGCTTGCAGCCTATGCTGCAGAACACGAACTGCCATGCACGTTCACAATTCACCAGTGGAAATTAATCGAAAATATGGTCTCCATCCTCGCCCCGTTTGAAGACCTCACACAACAGATCAACTCATCAACTGCGTCCGCTGCGGATGTGATTCCGTGTATAAGAGCTCTCACCCGACTCTTGGAGAAGACGATGGTGTGAAAACATCAAAAACAGTACTACTGGAAGCTGTCAGAAGACGATTCGCTGACATTGATACACAGAAGCTATATGCAATTGCGACGATGCTAGATCCAAGGTAAGAGAAACTTATTATCATTACTCTTTCCCTGTCTTTCAATCTTTGGCCAACTATCTCTTTGTTTTAAATAGATAATTAGGCTTTTCCTATGCCTTATTTGAAGGAAGGCTTATGGTAATCAAAAATATTTTATATTTTTTGTCATAGTTGGAAATGGGCTACTCTGGTAGTATTTAATTTTTTTAGACTATGTAATCTGACACAAATGTATGTGTGTGGCCTGCATGGCATGTTACTATAATTGATTTCACATAGTTTTTCATTTTTATATCTATTTCAGATACAAAGACAGATACTTTCCAGAGGATCTCAAACCAACTGTGCGTGATCTGTTTCGGGACGTCGTTACAGCCCATTGCCACACTGAACTGCCAAGTACAAGCAGCGTGGAGGTGCCTGGTTCCAGCAGGTCAACAGACAAAAGCCCACCAGCTTGCTCTTTACAGGCAATGTTTGCTGAACTGGTGGAGGAGGATACAGGACAAACTGATGAGGAAATCACGATCGTCTCACAGATCAACCAATATCTAGCAGAGGCCGTAATGCCACGCAGCGGACAGCCACTTGCTTATTGGCAGGCGAATAAAGGCCGCTTCCCTGCACTTGCACAGGCAGCAAGAGCATATCTTTGTTCACCGTGCACAAGTGTGGATAGTGAGCGACTGTTTAGGACAGCTGCAAACGTTATTGATGACAAAAGAAACCAGCTGACATCAAAAAATGTGGAGATGCTCATAGTCATCAAGCGAAACTTGCCTTTTATGATTGAGGCCTGAAGGATTTTGTACTCTGTGTTAGTAGGCCGAGGCCCAGCATGTTTTGGTTTGAAACATTTTGTGGCCAATTGTTTAATTTTAATATATTAAAAAAGGCTACATTTTACAAGTAGCCTGGGCCTATGTAACCTCATCACATCCCAAGTTCATCTGGTTGGTAACTATCTGCTTGGCCTCCTTGTTTCTCTGCCTTGTTATTTAGGAAGGATGGCATTGGCTTACAGTAGCTTACATAATTTTATTTTTTGGATCTGATGTAGTTGGTTCCTCAACTACATCAGACGTTCATAATAATAACAGAAAAAAACACTTGCCGTAGTTTTGTCCTTTGTGGCAGTAGCCAGTTTTGGTGTAACAAGTTTTACATTTTGCTGCCAATTATAAAATGTAATCAGTGTATTAAGAGGCTACATCCCATTAAGCTGATCTGATGTGTGTTGGTCTGCCTGACCCCTCTTTGTTTGGAATAATTTTAAGTTAGTCTGCCTTATTTGGGAAAGATGGCCTACAGTAGCCTTAAGTTCTCATTTTCTAAAATAAACACTTGGTGGTTCTTCAAGATCTTGACTGTAGCCTATTTCTACAGTTTTTTTTTTTTCAATATAGTTAATTTAGAGTTAGTTTCATTTTTACAAATGGTGCAAACTCTGCTAGATTATAGATAAAAGATTCCCATTCCCCTGCCATTCTGTGATCGGCAGTGATCGGCAATCGGCAGATCATGATCTTGGTGATCGGTAATCGGTGATCAGCCCCAAAAATGCTGATCGGAGCATCTCTAAACATTTTTCAGTCAAACCATCATAAAGTTATGATTTGTGCCCATAATTAATGAATGTGAGTGAGAGGAAATTAAAGGGAGAGGCTAATCACGATTAGCATATTAGCGCGCTGGCTATATTAGCACATATTTTAATGTAAATTAGTGTTTGAAGTTGCTGTGTGTTTGTGTGTATTAATGTTTAGTTTAAAACTCAAACTCATGAGAAGTAAAGGAGCACTGGAATAAGTGAAGTGAGTGATTAAACTGTAATTTACACTTGAAATCACTGGAATATATAGGAGAGTTGAAAGTGTTGTATGAGAGTGTTATGTTTGTGTAGATGACCGTTTCTGAGTATTTTTTTTTTTTTTTACTTCACCTCTTCAAATACTGGTAACTTCTAATGATAAGATATTGGTTCACATTTTTAGATCAAGCACACATTTTTCATGGAAAACAGACACCCAATACAGAGACTACAGTAAAATGTTAGTCAGTTTTAACCACTGTTTCCAGACCTGAACTATGATTATAATCATAATAAGTACATTTGTAAGACATTTCCTTCACTGGTGATAGAAAATCTGAGTAACTTTTTTTTCCCTGTTGTCTTTCTTTTTCTGAGGTGGCACAAAGAAAGGGAAATAGAACTTGTTACCATCCTCAGTCCTTTAGTTCATTCACTGGAGAACATCACAGCCTTCAGATGTGTCATTTCAGGATAAATGCAAGTGCAGGTAAAATTATATTATATTAGATTTAATTGTGGTGTACAAATTGGCTTTTTTAAGATACAGTTGTATTTACCTTGCTATGATATATATGGGTAGAGTCCATTTTTTTGTGAATCCTCTTTGTCTTGCAACTTGGAAATGTTGCCACAGTTCTTCTGGATTTAGTCTGTCTCAGTTTGTTCTGTTTCTTCATGTCATTCCAGACAGACTGGATGATGGTCAGATCAGATCTCTGTGTGGAGCACTGGCTGTTGTCAGACTCCTTGTGCAAACAAAAATCTCACTGAATTATTACAATTAATGGCAAAATGAATGTTTAGAAATGTAAACTGATATTTCCTACTGACACACTACAGCAAAAGATAGAAATAACTGACTTAAAGCCATTTTTTTTGTTGGTGAAAATACTAGTGACCTAAGACTTTTGCACAGTACTGTAGATGTTTCCATTAGGCATATTTTCAATACGCAATTTTAGTTTGCGCAATTTGAAGGGTAATGGAAACCCAGCTACTGATTATAATAGGTTCTGTTGTATTTAGTCGCGCTGTGCCGTGCTCCGCCACACCACGCTGCTCACGTCTGGTGTTGACATGGTGTAACCATCCATTTGTTTTTGTTACGGTCGGCGGCTTGAGCAGAATCTTGTTTACTTTTTGTCGCCCCCCCCCTTGTTTTCTTGGCGTTACGCTATCTCTATGAGTGTGTAGGCGCTCTCTCTCTCTATCGTTCTCGCTCTCTCTCTTTCTTTTAGGTGGATGCACCTGTTTGTTGTTGCAAGGCTGATTACCAGATAGTAGTTAAAAGACGCCAACGAGGAGGAGAAAAGGAGAGACTGATTCTTGTGGGCCAGCCAGCAAACTTTGTCTTTTTCCTTTGTATTTTTGTGTTTTTATTGGTTTTTTTTTCCCTTGTTAGTTGTTGTCCATTATGTTAATTGTTATTTGGTTGCTAAATTCGTTAATGTCGTTATCCGTTGAGCGAGTGAATAAATAGATTTGAACAGTGACATCGTTTCCTCATTCCTTTTATGTTACATAGTCTCTCTTTTCGAGCCATTTTAATGAGAGGTTGTAACATAAATTGGGGGCTCGTCCCGATAATTTGACTGCGTTATAGGGATGAAGTAAGTTAATGCTCCGGTTAGTTAGAGTAATCCAGCTGGCCATGTTTAGCGCCGGACCTTCCATCGGATTACTGTTTATTGTTTTGAGTTTTTTTGTTTTAATTTGTTATTTTTGGAGGTACTCCGGGGAGGAGATTTTATCTCTTAACTGGTAACCCTCTGAAGACTAGGAAGGTTGTAGTTAGTGTTGTGGTTAGGAAGTTAGGTCCAGGGTGTGCTTGCTTGATTCTTATGAACACAGCGGTAAGTAATGGCAGCGTTTGAGTTGAACGACTTTATTAAGCAACCAAGTGTTGAAAAATTGGGCAACTGTCGAAAGGATGATTTGTTCATTATTGCTCAGCATTATGATATATTTGTTTCTAGAGCACTACTTAAAAAGGACGTAAAAACGTGTTTGCTGGCTGGTCTTTATTATCATTACTCTTGAATCTCTCGAAGAGATGAGTTGCAGCATCAGTTAGAAAAATATTGTATCGAAGCAGATACTAAAATTCGGCTGCGACAGTTGGAATTACAGGTAAAACAAGAGACCGGGGTAGACAATAGGTCATATGTAGATCCAAATGCTGGTAATGTAAATTCTGTCGATGTCCCAACTGATTCGGTTAATAATCCTGTGTTTGCGTCGACATCTGTATTGGGCGATCGTCGATTCGTTTAGTGTGGCAAAGAATATTTCCCTAGTGCCGCCCTTTCGAGAGAAAGAGGTGGAAGCATACTTTCAGGCTTTTGAACGTATAGCTATGGCTTTAAAATGGCCAAGCGAAGCCTGGTCGTTAATGCTGCAGTGTAAGCTCACGGGGAAAGCGCAGGAAGTGTGCGCTTCGTTATCTTTGGAAGAGAGCGTTCAGTATGATGCAGTGAAAAATGCCATCCTCTGTGCGTATGAGTTGGTGCCTGAACATTATAGACAACGTTTTCGAATGACTAAAAAATCTGTTTCACAAACGTACGTTGAGTTCGCTCGGGAAAAGAGTGTATTATTCGATAGGTGGAGTAAAGCATGTAAGGTTACCGATTATAACTCTCTGCGCGAACTGTTGCTGATCGAGGAGTTTAAAAACTGTGTTTCAGAACGTACCACTCTCTATTTGAACGAACAGAAAGTAACTACTGTGCAACAGGCAGCTATTTTGGCAGATGAATATGCCTTGATGCATAAAACCACGTTTGTTAGACATCAGTCAGAATCAGGACTTTGTTCTCAAAAAGAAAATGAAATTTGCCAGTCTGATTTTAAAGTAAAACCTCCAGGGGTGAAAATCAGGCGCGAATGCAGTTATTGTCATAAAATAGGGCACACTATTGCTGACTGTTATAGTCCTAAGAGAAAACAAACACGACATGATGGGGTAGGTCAGTCTCGGGGAGTGGTTTTGCTTAAAACCGTTTCTTCTCCTACGTGTGCTGTTCCGGTTGATGATGCTGAAGACTGTTTCAAACCTTTTGTATTTGAGGGTTCCATTTCCTTGACGGGTAAGGTTGAGGATCAGCGTATTGTGAAGATATTGCGTGACACAGGGGGATCGCAGTCCTTCATTCTATCCGATGTGTTACCTTTCTGCGCAGAGTCGGCGTGTGAAACTAGTACTATTGTACAAGGGATTGAAATGGGTTTCGTGCCAGTTCCACTCCATCGAGTATGGCTCAACTCTGACTTGGTGTCAGGATGTTTTGATGTGGCAGTTCGTTATTCTTTTCCTATAAAAGGCGTTGAGTTTATTATGGGAAATGATATCGCCGGTGGTAAGATTATGCCAGTGTTGCATGTTACTGATACACCACAAGTGGAGATATACCCTGACCAACTTGCACAGAAATTTCCTGATGTGTTTTCTGTTAGTGTAGTGTCAACGAGAGCACAAGTAAAGGCAGCTTGTCAGCAGGATGAGGTTGATCTAAGTGATACGGTGTTAAGTGATGTTTTTGAAAAGGAAACGCTTCCTACTGAAGAAATTAATGCATCTAATTCCCATCTTGAAACGTTTGTAGCGCCAGAAATGGTTGCATTTTTGCCTGTATCGCATGAATCACACATTGAGGCCCAAAATAATGATTGCACACTGGAAACGTGTTGTGCCAGTGTTGCGATGTCACACTCCGGTAAGCATCAATTCTTTTGGGACAATGATGTATTATTGCGTAAATGGAATGCACGTTCGTTGACTGAAGGCGATAGTGATTGGGGTACTGTAAATCAAATTGTCGTTCCTTCCAAATTTCGGCAACATATTTTGGCTGTTGCGCATGATCATCCCTGGTCGGGACACCTCGGCGTGACTAAGACATATGATCGTATTCTTCAGCACTTCTTTTGGCCCGGTTTAAAAACGGAAGTTTCTCGATTTTGTAAGACATGTCATACGTGTCAGATGGCTGGCAAGCCCAATCAAGTTGTTTCACCAGCTCTGCTTTACCCCATTCCAGCAGTTGGTGAAGCATTTGAACGGGTAATTGTGGACTGTGTTGGTCCCCTTCCGCGTACTAAAACGGGGAATCAGTACCTCTTGACTATAATGTGCGTCACCACACGATTTCCAGAAGCAGTTCCGTTGTGTAAGATCACAGCAGCTACAGTTACGAAGGCACTTGTAAAATTTTTCACTACCTTTGGACTTCCAAAGATCGTTCAGACTGATCAAGGTTCAAATTTCCTGTCAAAGGTTTTTCGAAAAACGATGAAAGCTTTGGGTATTTCTCACGTTGTCTCTAGCTCATACCACCCGGAATCCCAGGGGGCGCTGGAACGCTGGCATCAGACTTTAAAGTCCACTTTACGTAAATATTGTCTTGAAACTGAAAATGACTGGGATGATGGCATTCCGATGGTGCTGTTTGCAGTTCGTGACGCGAGACAAGAGTCTCTTGGATTTAGTCCGGCTGAATTGGTTTTTGGCCATAATGTGCGGGGACCTTTAAAGGTTTTAAAAGATCAGTTTCTTTCAGTAGGCGAAGCGCCAAAAACAAATGTTCTCGACTTCGTTACGTGATGCCGCGAACGGTTATATAGAGCCTGTGCTACTGCTAAAGATGCACTTTGTCGCTTGCAAGAGAAAATGAAGCGACGATATGACAAGCACGCCGTTGTGCGGAATTTTCTGCCGGGGGAAAAGGTCCTGGTATTGTTGCCCGTGCTGGGTGCTGCTCTTGCTGCACGTTTTTCGGGGCCTTATGTAGTCAAAAGCAAGGTGAGTGACACTGATTACATTATTTATACTCCAGACCGTCGTAGGAAAACACGTTTATGCCATGTGAACATGTTGAAATCGTATTCGGAACGATCTAGCAACGCTGCTGTCACAATTAACGATCCCGAGGTGAAGGCATCGAATGAGAAGGTAGAACCTGTTTTGTCTGTGTTTAATGCGCAGAGTAATGATGATGGATTGGAAGTGTACAGTGAGATTGGAGGGTGCTTGAATAACTCTGCGTTTTTAAACTCTCTACAACAACAGTTGTCTTATCTAGATTTTTATCAAAAACAGGACATTATCGAATTAATTCAAAGCTATCCTGTGTTGTTTAATGATGTCCCTTCATGTACTTCTGTTCTCCAGCATGACATCAATGTAGGCTCTGCTTCACCTATTAAACAGCACGCGTATCGTTGTTCTGTGGACAAGAGAAACGCAATGAAAACAGAAGTGGAATATTTGCTGCAGAATAACTTTGCTAAATTTAGTCAAAGTCTGTGGAGCTCTCCCTGTGTCTTGGTTCCAAAACAAGACGGCTCGGTCAGATTTTGTACCGACTTTCGGAAGGTGAATGCGGTGACGGTGCCTGATTCTTTCCCATTGCCGCGAGTCGAAGATTGCATTGACAATCTTGGCACGGCACAGTACATCACGAAGTTAGATCTGTTGAAAGGATACTGGCAAGTCCCGTTAACTCCGCGTGCATCTAATATTGCTGCTTTTGTCACGCCAGATCATTTTGCTCAGTACACAAGGATGGCTTTCGGGTTACGAAACGCGCCCGCAGCTTTTCAGCGTTTAATGCAACTAGTTTTAAAAGATGTTGATCAGTGTAATGTATACCTGGATGATGTGGTGATTTATTCCTCCACCTGGACTGAGCATTTGGTAACGTTACAGACTGTTTTTAATCGTTTCTCTGCTGCTGCTTCTCTCACACTCAATTTAAAAAAGTGTGAATTCGCGAAGGCAACGGTCACTTACTTGGGTAAGCAGGTTGGCTGGGGGAAGGTGCGACCAACAGATGCTAAAGTAACTGCCATTCTGTCTTATCCTGTTCCCACCACACGGCGGGAGTTTCTGTTGGTCGGACGAGTGTCAACATGCTTTCCTGTGCACTAAATCTCTTCTTTGTAGTGCCCCAGTGTTGTCGTCACCTGATCTTGCACGACCGGTTATGTTAGAGGTGGATGCAAGTGCGACTGGAGCAGGAGCTGTCCTCTTGCAAGATGGTGCTGACGGGCTTTTCCATCCTGTGTCTTTCTTCTCCACTAAGTTCAATCGGCATCAGTTGAACTATTCAACCATTGAGAAGGAGACGCTTGCGATGTTGTTGGCTCTACAGCATTTCGATGTTTATCTGGGATCTGCTTCTGTGCCTGTTGTGGTTTTTACCGACAATAATCCGTTAGTTTTATTATCACGCATGTATAACCATAACCAGCGCTTAATGCGTTGGGCCTTGATGGCCCAAAAATACAACTTGGAGATTAAGCACAAGAAGAGCAGTGACAATGTTGTTGCAGATGCGCTTTCGCGCGGTTTATGTGTTGTAGTTGTGCTTGTTGACTTGTTGCATGCTCTCCACTAAAATTCACTACACCTCACTAAAATTCACTAAAACTCACGTTTTTTTTTTTTTTAGGTGGGGGAGTGTTACGGTCGGCGGCTTGAGCAGAATCTTGTTTACTTTTTGTCGCCCCTCCCTTGTTTTCTTGGCGTTACGCTATCTCTATGAGCGTGTAGGCGCTCTCTCTCTCTATCGCTCTCGCTCTCTCTCTTTTAGGTGGATGCACCTGTTTGTTGTTGCGAGGCTGATTACCAGATAGTAGTTAAAAGACGCCATTGGCGTATTTGGTTGCTAAATTCGTTAATGTCGTTATCCGTTGAGCGAGTGAATAAATAGATTTGAACAGTGACATCGTTTCCTCATTCCTTTTATGTTACATAGTCTCTCTTTTCGAGCCATTTTAATGAGAGGTTGTAACAGTTTTAAAAAGCAAACTTAACATCTTATCTTTTTCGAATCCACAAAGCCACAAAGCTTTGTGTTGTGCTGCTTATACTAACCAAGCAATAAAAACACCCTTTCTCATGCTTAAAACAAGGTGTCTGCAAATTAGAGTCTGTAACAGTCAATTAGACAATGTTGTTCTACACCACTTCACAGTTGATAAGTAGAAAGAGAATTTTTGATTGACATTGCACTCATTTATTATGTTCTTTAATATAATCTTACAACAACATCAGCTCATTTTGTGCATCATTTTGAATAGCTGACAGAAACAAAAAATCTGTCGTCATTTACTTGACCTTGAGTTGCTCCAAGTAAAAGTTATTATTTTGTAGTATTTTAACATGTGTAAGTAACATAACATTTCACGTTTACTAAACACATCGTAGAAAAGTTGTCTATTGGAATAGCCTGTAAACAAGCACCTTTGCTTTTACTCTTGTTTTCCTTACTGTAGTGGAGCATCTTCGTACCTCAGCTTCCTGACAAATTTTAAAATGTCCTATTTTTAAATATATTTGTATATATATTTGTTTTGCAGAGGCTCTTAAGAAGACTGCACTGATGTCAAAGATCAACCAGCAAGAATCTGAGAGGGAACTCTCAAAATGGTTTACTGGGACAAGAGACAGAGAAAGACTAAGGGTGTCTAGAATGGACAAATGTCTGTCTGCAGTGTAAGCAGTACTGAAAAATGTATAGTTGCTGCTGCTGCTTCTAACTGTCTCGGTTTTCTATGTGCAAATGTTCAAAGCTTTCAGTAAACACTGGTTCAAATACAAGTTCAAAATGTTTGTTAACGTTAACGATTACATAATTTTAACAATTAGGTATCAGAATATAGCATAATATGATGGGTAGTTTCAATAAAATTGAAATTTGAGAAGATTTCAATCTCACTGTGTACTGCTACTATTTCATAGTTGGGCCCCGCCTTAAACCCAGTGAAATCCTAAATAAAACACACATTGGGTAAGTTGCATGGGGCCAACATGGAACCCGTGGACAAACCCATGTAAAACCCATATTTAGATGGAACCCAGATGAGTTTTTGCGTATGTTCCCTAGATGGGCCCCACCTAAAGCCTAGTGAAATCCTACATAAAACCCACATGGGTATGTTGCATGGGGCCAACATGGAACCCGTGGACAAACCCATGTAAAACCCATATTTAGATAGAACCCAGATGGGTTTTGCATATGATCCCTAGATGGGCCCCACCTAAAGCCCAGGTAAAACCTGCATAAAACCCACATGGGTATGTTACACGGGGCCAACATGGAGCCCGTGGACAAACCCACTTAAAACCCATATTTCAGCCCATGTAGTAAAGATGGGGCCAAGATGGGTCTTTCGCATGTTGCCCAGTTGGGGCCCACCTGTTAGCAAGTGTAATCCCACATGAAACCCATGTGGGCAATTGGCATGGGGCCATTATGGAACCCACGGACAATCCCATACAGAGCCCATTTTTCAGCCCATTTCAAACCCACATGGGCCCCACATATAAATGTTAGCTGGGTTAAAGCTGGGACCGAGATGGGTCTTGCACACGTTTCCTAGTTGGGTCCCACCAAGTGGTAAGTGCAATCCCATATGGAATCCATGTGGGCAATTGGCATGGGGCCATTATGGAACCCACGGACAATACCATATAGAGCCCATTTTTCAGCTCATTTCAAGCCCACATGGGCCCCACAATCAAATGTTAGCTGGGTTAAAGCTGGGACCAAGATGGGTCTTGTGCATGTTACCCAGTTGGGTACCACTTTGTGACAAGTTCAATCCTATATGAAATACATGTGGGCAGTTAATATGGGGCCATTATGGAACCCGTGGACAATCCTATATGGGGCCCATTTTTCAGCCCAGTTCATACCCATATGGGCCCCACATACAAATGTTGGCTGGGAGCACTCTGCTCTCCTCCAAGCTCTTCATGGCTTTAGTAGCGACGCGTGACCAATCCGCTTGTCTACATCAGACACATGACTCCCTTCATTCTGTTTCCAGACTGGAAAGGAATAAAAAGAAAGTCTGTTGTCTATTTTTTGCCACTTCGATCCTGCGAATGGACATTACATCCAACAACGCAACTAGTTTTTCCCATGACTAAAACTTCCTCGGCGCGTCACAAGAAGTGGCCTCACAATATGACGATTTTTCCCATCAGCCACCGCAGTGCTAGAGCCGTGACTTCACACCTAAAGGTAGGAAATTTGTTGTTTTTATAGTGTTTTTTAGGTCTATGCTTTGAGGATACCATAAAATGTTTCCATACCACCTGCAATCACTTTTTGACTTTTATTAAAGGCTTTTCCCTGCTCCTCGATCCTATTTCTGGTCATTCTGGACACTGGCACGTCTTGATTTTTCCGAGTTAGATGTGTTCCTGGGTCAGCATATTTTGTTTCCTCGTCTGGTTGATCTCATCTAGTCTGTTACGCTGTCTGCCCTGTAATGTTTATCGGATTACCCTTTTGCCTGGCCCCCTGGATTACGTTTGCCGTTGATTGACCCTCGCCTGTGTCACGGATTACTCGTGTCCTATCCTAATATACCTGTTTGCCGACGTTTGATCCTGCCTGCTGTTTTGACCCTGTCTCATTTCAAAGAAAGCTTTGCATATGGATCCATCCACTTCGCGGGTCTGTCACTCCGTTACAACAACGTCTCAGTTATATATGCAACATTAGTTCCCTGATTAGTGTAGACCGGGTACAGTTGGTACACTTTTAGCTTTTTCTGTTACCACACCAAAACTAGGGACTGAAAATCTGTGATTGTTCATGACATTTCCTTTACTTGTCTACTTCAATATTAATAATTTGTTAATATTAATATATTTGCCACAATAAGTTCATAAAGCTTTTTTGTTCAAACTGTCGGGTACAAACTGTGTACCATGTCGGGTACAGCTGTAACAGTACCCGAGTACAGTTGAGACACCCATTCGTAATGCTGTAAAGCTGCCTAACCAATTCATTGCAAATGTAAAAATGCTTTTAAAAAATGAGAATTCAGCAGATTTTTTTTCCATTCAGTATTTTATTTGATTATTAGTTAACAGCGATACAATATTTAATTTTAGTTCATAATTTTAATAATAACAGTTGAAAAGTTGAGTACAGTAAACAGTAAAAAAAAAAAAAAAAAAAAATATTGAACAACTTCAAACAGCAATAATAAAACAGATCAAATGCAAACAATAACCTAATAAATATAATAACAATAAACATAATAAATGAAAGATACACTGTCTCTCAATTGACCACATCGAACATTTCTCTAGATTTTACAGTGACCTTGCATGACAGGGATGCAATATGTCAGTTTTTTTTTTTTTTTTTTTTTTTTTTTTTTTTTGTGCATGCACGTTATTTAAGGTGTTTTAAATATACCCCTGTACCAACTGTACCCGGTCTACCCTAAGGAATAAGATGTTGTGTCAGTAGCTGACAGTATGGGAACTTCCTCCAGGTGTGATGGTTGTTTAAAGCCCATATAAAATCATGACAATTTACTACAAAGTAAATTAACAGCCTGACTCCTGGCTTAAGCAGAAAAAAAACTTTTTCTGGAACCAGGAGTCAAAGCAAATTGTAAAACCTGATAAAAGTGTGCAAAGCGGCCCTCTTGTAGAGTATGCACAAATGCCCAGAGGCAAAGATACCCATTGAAACATTCTTTCAGTGACAAAAAGCTGCACAAACTAAGTCAACTTAAAACTTTAATGCCATTATTGATGGCCAGAGCTTTCAGCTTTCCATTCACTCTCCTTTGCAACACCACAACTTGGAAGCAAAATGAGGTTGACACAACCATAGGAATATATCCCAACCTAGGGTGCAACAAGACTTTTACCACATTCTCAGAAGTTACAGAAAAAAATGAAGAAGGCCAGAAACACAGCCAAGTAGATCCACCACTGCCCCTTTAATCTTTAATGATGAAGTGCTCTTAGTCGCCCTCCAATCTGAACGCGATTTCATCCCAAGGGGAACATTTCATCAACTAGTCTAGTGAGTTAGATAATGATAGGGAAATTAAGCTGTATTGTCAAGCGCTCAACCAAAACCCCAAACGAGCCCGCGAGGAAGAAACGAAAGAAGCAACACTGCCAAGTAAAACTGGGAGAAACAACAGCTCTTATTCTGGTGAGGCTCCAGAAAAGATTAGAGTAGACAATTGTTATATAATGCGGAGAACTTCCTTTTACAAAATTTAAGCAATTTATTTTGCTCTGCAAAAAGAACGGAGCGCATATAACTTCATCTATGTTAACAACATATGAAGTGCACTTTGGGTGAGTTTGTTGGACTGCAAATAAAAGAGTTCTTGTCTGCTCACAGTTATGTCCTTCTAATTTGAAGTGTAATGTTGTTGTGAAGTTGAAGTGTAAATGGATGTTTGGATTGTGATTAGTGATACTAGGTTATATAAACAAAATTGACTATGTGAAGCGAGAGGAGCTATGTTCCTGCAGTCATTTTTGGCAAATAAAGAAAATGTTTGTCTGAATACATTTCTTGTTAAGCATTGAATTATTAAAGCAAAAAATATTACAAACATTTCTGGACTCCATGTTGTTCTTTCTTTAAACTACAGATAGGCCCTAGTTGGCTTTTGACATGTATTTATGTTGCAGTATAAAAGTGCTATGTTACGAAATGCTCGCAATGGTTTTCAGGAAATCCTGACCACTAACTGCCTCTGAACTTTTGCAATGTGATTGCTACAGCATATAGTGTTGATTTTTGTGTCCAACAATTTGACATTTGAGGTTATTTATTATTCACTTAGTCTTGTATCAGGAATTTCCTTTGTGCACTGCCTCTGAAACGTATTTGAGCACTTAATCATCATACTAAATGGCATCAGTGCCACTCCATCAGATTAGAAGCTATCAAGCCAAAGGAGGAATATTCTTAGCTGATGTGATTGTTGTAACTTGTTTTTGTTAAATGTTGTGGTGTATTTTTTTATTTATTTATTTATTTTTTTTGTGTTATCTTTCTTTAACATGAATGCCTGATTTTTTGTTTTGTTTGCTAATGCCATTTTCATACATTTAGGTTTGACTTAAATGCCTGAATCCTTTATAGAACCACTTGATACTATGCATTAGTAAGAAACTCAGGAAGCCAGCAGAATCCCTTGTATATGAAAGTGTGTGTGTGTGTGTGTGAGTTTATATGGTTTATGTATGAGGACACAAATGAGTATAATTACTTATGTGAACATGGTTTATAAGACACTTGCTGTCCTCGTAAACCAAATGGCTGTAAAAACATACTAAACTGTGTGTGTGTGTGTGTGTGTGTGTGTGTGTGTGTGTGTGTGTGTGAGTGTGTTTATTTTTTATCTAAAGTAGCATAAAGATTTTTGTGATGGGTAGGTTTAGGGCTAGGATTAAGGTAAGGAGATAAAAAATACAGTTTGTAAGTTATAAAAACCTTTACGCTTACAGAGAATTCCGTAAACCATATCAACATGCGTGTGTCTGCTTGTCTGTGTGTGTGTGTTGACTGTGTTGCGTCAAGCGTGCTGCGGGGCGCGTCTAAAGGCGACGTCCGGGAATAAGCTAAAATGTAGTTAAGGGGGAAAGCAAAACGCAGGTTACCCGAAATGGCTACCTTTCTTGTCATTGTTACGACGATTCTTCTTACAATTTGGATAGTGTGGATATGCGGCCACTCACGAAAAAGGTGAGATGAACTAGCGGTCATTAACAAAAGTCTCTCTTGACTTGTTACCCATACAACGCAGATCTTCACGCTTAACGTGACGTACTGCACGTTTAACAAGTGGAAAAGATCAGGTATATGGTTATCTGGTTGTTACGTTACTACAGGAGGAATTTAAGTTTGAGATCATAACAAACAATAAAATATCATGAACAATAAAAAATTATTTTAGAAATAAAGTGTTTATATATGTACAGAGGAGTATGGCTGCTCCTCCAGGAGACATGCAGATTGTACACAAAGGTGTTTCAGAAAAAAAAAAGAAAGTAAGTAAGAAAAGATAATTATAAAGATATTTTTTTATTATGTAGAGACCATAGAAATATACATACCAAACATAATACATGTGGCTTCGTAGGATTTGGAACCAAAGATTATGGAGACACATATGCTTTATTCAGTTTTATTTAGAAAGCAGAAACACACTGTGAATGGCAATAAAAAGATTGTATGATATTTTGCTCCTCCAGGTTTCGGTAGATTATATGAATTTTTTAAATGGCTAACTATGCTCTCTGTCATTGTGTGTGTATTTCCAGGCGAACAGGAGAGCCTCCACTGGTTAGTGGTTGGCTGCCATTCATTGGTGTCACATTGGATTATGCTGCAAACCCTTTAGGCTTCTTAAGAGAGACTCAGAAAAAATATGGAGATGTTTTTACATGTAGGATTGCTTGGAAGTACTTCACTTTTGTAACAGACCCTTTTTCTTTCTCCACTGTGGTGCGGCAAAGCAAAAATCTTGACTTTCAGAAGTTTGCTGTTGATTTTTCACACCGGGTAAGTGACTCAATACGAGGGGGTGGGGCATTATGAAACAAGCCTGGATGAAGAGAATGCTGTGTTCTGATCTCCAGAGGCTTTTCTTTGAATGTTATTTTTCATCTCTTTGAAAAGAATTAGCAATAATCTCTCATTTATCTAAAGAACCAGCTTCATGAACTACGTGATCTATAGACGCAGTGACGTATGCAGAGATGCCCGTTTTGCTGCTGCATAAATATCTCCCTTACCGACAGTAACTCCAATAAGGTAGCCATACCTCTTGTAGAATGAGCTCTTAAGCAAAATGAGGTATGGAAGAAGACCCAAAACCATTTCCTCTTCTCCTCTGACTGAAAAATTGGGGCGTGAAAGGCATGTAATTTCAAGTCAGTACAGGTATAAGACAAATCACTGACCTTAAAAAGAAAAGCCATACTCTTGTTACCATATAACTTACAGTTAAGACATTCCTTGATGAAGATAACGTGCCTGAGCAAGTCATGTAATTTATCTACACCCTTAGCTCGTACTAAACCAAGGAGTGAGAGTGTTTTCAAGGAAAGAGCTTTTATATGAACACTCTCTAGAACAGTGCTTCCCAAACTTGTCCTGGAGGCCCCCCACCACTGCAGGTTTTGGATGTCTCCCTTATCATGTTTGGTGGGGGAGGACAGATGTGGGAAGAATTAAGGCCCCGATATACTTCAAACTAAACAAAATAGAAAAAACGAACTGATATGATGTTATTTCAAGCAAAATCAGGCCAAAACGAAGTTCGTTTTGAGTTCGTTTCGGCAGTTTGAAACAGCTCACCAAAGCAAACTTTCTGGGAGAGTTCTTTTTGGCCCCTAAACACCTTTTAGCTACCATTGGTCCGTGGCGATTACGCAGTCGGTGGGTGTGCTTGGAACTCCACCTTCTTTAATGGGATTATTTTTTTCCAGTTTTATTACTCATTTTACTACTCACGGAGGTCAGACTGGAGAACAACATCCAAAACAGCAACAACACCAAGTTACTAGCAATATGAATACACTGGAGTGTCGAATAGCTGAGCTGGCACAAATATATCCGCACTTGTATGATCGCTCAAGAAGAGAGACTTTAAAGATCCTAGAAAAAAAATGCAGCGAAGCACGAGTTATGCAAATCGACATGGAGAAACATCCAAAACAAATTTTCCAAAGCCATGAAAAGAATGAAAGGAAAGAGATAAGGCTTAAGAGAAAGGAGATAAGGTGGCGAGTACCAAATAAATGTTGTTACACAATACCCCTGCTGCTGTTGTTTTTTCAGTTAGCGATTTTAAAACGTGTGCAATAAATGAAATGTCAAAAGAACATACAATAATAAACCTTTGTTTTTATTTAAATTAAATCATGACACCACATAAAATATAGGCTGTGTCCGAAAGCCTAGACAGCTGACTTGCTGCAATAATTTACCCAGTGTAATAAAATAAATGAATAATCATAACATTTTTTTTTTTTTTTTGTCACATCATGCTAAAATTTTGGAGAAATACAAATCATGTGTGTTGCCAATGGAGACAAGACGCTGTGGTGGTTAAATGTTTAAAACTAATTTAACAGCAAGTCATCTGTAGGAGAAAAAGACAAAACCTGCAAATCCGTGGCCACAGAACAGCAGAATATAAACGCAATGCACAAAGTCTCTCTTTAAGCGTTTTCCTCCTGTAGAAAACCATTAACACTTAATATGACTAAATGTATTAGGATACATTAAGTGCCATTAAAAGATTAAATTTGATATGTAGTTTATTCATTTAATGCACTTCAAGGCAAGCATATGGCCATGAATACAATCCGCAACTTTCACTTTTATACCTAGCCTATTGACCAGCAAACGCTTAATGTGGCAAAACGGACTAAGATGATATAGACCAAATTCAGTATAAACTTTATTGTTAAAGGGGTCATCAGATGCCCATTTTCCACAAGTTGATATGATTCTTTAGGGTCTTAATGAAAAGTCTATAACATGCTTTGGTTAAAATTTCTCAATGGTTGTGTAAATAACACCTTTTTTAACTTGCGAAAATCAGCTTTGCAAAAAATCATCCTGTTCTGGTTGAGGTTGCTTTAAATGTTAATGAGCTCTGCTCACCCCGCCCCTCTCTTCTCTTTGTGGAGTGACGAGCCTGTTTATTTTAGCCGCATTTAGCCGTGTTTAGCTGCTAAACTTGCTAACTAGCATGTTATTAGGAAAGGCGATCGCAAAGATTCATAAAAAAACCCTTATACTCACTTCTGCTGTAAGTGAAGCTGGATCACGAATGATTCACGTGAACATAGACGGATATACAGGTGCATCTCAAAAAATTAGAATATCGTGAAAAAGTTCATTTTTTGTTTGTAACTTATTTCAAAAACTGAAACTTTCATATATTCTAGGTTCATTACATGTAAAGTAAAACATTTCTAAAGTTTTTTTTGTTTTAATTTTGATGATTACAGCTTACTGCTCATCTTCATCTATAATATATGAAAGTTTCAGTTTTTGAAATAAGTTACAAACAAAAAATGAACTTTTTCACAATATTCTAATTTTTTTAGATGCATCTGTATGCAGATCGGGAGGCGCAATCCATTCGCAAACAAACGTAATCCACTGCATCTTCAGCGGCTCAGATGTCGGGAGTAAATGACGACCACTATGTTCATTATTACATCCAGCAATACAACACCTCAGTCGTTCAATCGGAAATATTCTTGTCTAATTTACATCCCTGTTCCTACATCGAAACAATGGAGGTCAGACTGTTACAGCTGATCTGAGGTAAGACGCTCAATCAACTCAAGACGATGTCAATCAACTATCGTGGAAGCGGCCTCTGTCGGTGTGACGCCACACCGGCAGGCATCTGAGAATGGCTCGATTTGAAAAAGGGGATATTTTATTTTTACAGATTAATTAAAAACCACTGCATGGATTTTTATCATTATAGGGTAGATGTGTACATACACTGCCAACACACATTAATGTTTAAACAACATGTAAAAGTGAACTTTGCATCCGATGACCCCTTTAACAAACTATATACCAGCGGATATGAACGCATAATAAGAAATGCATTAAGTGATATTAAAAGGATCAACTCCATATTCGCTTAAGTCTGACGTCAAGTGTGAGAAAACAACAAACGGTACTAATTATACACTCACAGTGTGATATAATACTACCAAAAAATTATAATCCTACCCTTTAACTCCATACTGAAATCCCAGATAGTCATACAATGAAAATATAAATATAAATAAATATATTTAAAAATTATTTGTGTTTGGGATGCTGTAAGCACGGAGACTGTTGTGTACAACGTGTTTAGCTTAAATGTTTAACATGAATAAACATTGCTCATAAACGGCTGCTGAGATAGTATTCTTAAGTGAAATGGGTTGTGGCTAGAAGGGATACAGCTCAGACCGGAAACTAACAGTGAAATGAATTGTTCTACCTATTGTTTTTTTAACGTCTACACCTACCCCAACCCTAAACTTAGCCCTTACTATAACACAAAAACAGTTTTATTGTTGTACAGTGTGACAAAAATAACATTAGATTGATGTGCGCATGCCCAGTAGCTAGAGCTGTATTCCTTCTAGCCTTAACCCGTGAAATGAGTTGGGGGTTGGACCCGGAAACAGCATTCATTCATCACTTAATAAGCCCACAGGCAAGCAGACGTGTCAGAATGCAATGCGGTAAATCGCACGTTTTCCTCCCGTTGAAAATCAATATAAATAAAACACATAATGTAGCATAATGGACAAAGACAATGATATAAAAGGGCTGTATGATTATTCTATATGGGAAAATGCAAATAAACGCAGTGTTGCATTTATTCTGGAGGAGCATATTGAATTTAGTCTTTATCATCTTAGTCAGTTATGCCATGTTTTGCACAGGAAAACACTATATACATATACATTATATATAACTGTATATCGAATTTGATCTTTTAATAGCATTAAGCCATATTAAGTGTTAATGTTTTTCTACGGGAGGAAAACGCTTAACAAGAGACTTTGCACATTGCGTTCATATACTGCTGTTCTGTGGCCAAGGATTTGCAGGTCTTGTCTTTATCTCATACAGATTACTTGCAGAACCCTGTATGTTATACTATTAAATTTGTATAAATCGTTTAACCACCGCAGCGTCTTGTCTCCATTGGCAACGCATGATTTGTGTGGATTGCAAGTGACGTCGCAGGTAGCAGGGAGTGCAAGTAAAGATTGCGAGGGACATTGTAATTTAGTTTCTGTTTTCTTGCCTTCACCACCTGGCTACTGTTGTAAAATGTTGAGAGATTCAATTAAAAAAGTAATAAATAAGTAAAATAAAATTAAAAATTAAAAAGACTGCAAGTGACGTCACTTGCGGAAATGCAGGTGTCTGAGAGTGCAAGTTTGAAAATGCAAGCGCATATCTGCAGCCAGACCATATATGAGCCATTTACACATCCCATAAAGGACTGATTATAAAAATAGAATGGTTCTTTTGTATTGCAAACATGATACTTGACTCTGAACTGCTGCTAATCATTATTCTTTGTCTATAATAGTCTGACCACTGGTATTCGTCTCACACCTAGATACACCATCATTGCATCGTTGTTGTGTTTAGTGGATACGCGTGAGTGGCGCGACACACATTTACATAAATCTACACTCCACCTCCAGGAGCGCAGGGGTGTCGGAATGTTAGAAAACTGTATATCGTCGCTCATTTTTTTTGAACTTCTTTTTGCCCCCAAACAAAGTACGAAAACAAACTTTGTTTGAAGTATATCGGAGCCTTTACTCTAGAGGTAACTGAGTTCTCAAACATATGCCACTTAAAATCACAGAAGGAGCATGCTAATGGAGCTCTAGCACTCTGGATAGTGTTTAAAACTTTTTAAGAAAAAGGCCAGGTGCATTCAAATGCAGTGGTATTCTTAGGCGCTTTGCAGCTATTCCACAGCTGAAAACCAAAGCTTGTAATCCAAGGTTACACTTGAGAAAATCCAAGCCTCCTCAGAACACTCTCTTTAGTCACCCTGAACTGGTAGTTCTGGTCATCAAGAGCTCAGGAGATTCAGATTATCTCCCAGCAATGACAGAGCCCTGTGTAGTGATGATGAGTGAATGTTTGAAAGAGTACTCATAAACTGTTGGATCTTATGACAAAGTGTTGTGGTGTTCCTCTTTTCGGTCTCTTTAAATAAAATAAATCTAAATGCAGCATAAAACATGGGCTAATAACTGGGTTTGATCTGGGTTTTGATTCTCTGCCTCTGTTTCTTATATGTCTGTTTATCCTTCTCTTTCTCACACACACACACAGGTCTTTGGTCATGCTGACTTTAACGCTCCAGTGTTCAGTGAGAGTTATAAGGAAGTTCACAGCATTTTTCGACAGACACTTCAAGGCCCGTCACTGCAGCAGCTAACTGAGACCATGCTAAGCAATCTGCGTATGGTTTTGGAACTAAGTCTACCATATGAGCACAGCTGGCTTGAAGAGGGTCTTCAGAGCTTCACAAACCGCATCATGTTTGAGGCAGGGTTTCTCACTCTGTTTGGAAAGGACGCAAGGTTTCTTCATGCCGATGACATGTCGGGCACTAGAATATGCATGAAGAAAGCAGTGCAAGATTTTTTGGCATTTGATCGTGCTTTCCCTGTACTAGCTGCAGGGGTTCCCATTGGTCTGTGTGCACAAGCATGGCGAGCAAGGGAAGCTTTAGCAGAGGAACTGCTACATGATAAGCTTCATCATCGGAAATGCATCTCAGATCTGATTCAGCGCAGAATGGACGCATTTGACCACATGCATTTGGATGAAACTGGAAAAGCAAGGACGCACGTGTGCATGCTATGGGCATCACAGGCTAATACCCTTCCAGCAGCCTTCTGGAGCCTGTATTACACATTGAGGTAAGTTGGCACATTACATAGGTAATATAGACACTAATAAAATCAGTGTCCACATTTATATGTAAACTATGTAACTACACTATTTACTGACAATGAATGCAAGCAAAATATTGCTAAAAGCAAAAAACATTAATTCCATATATTGTTATAGTGCTAAATAAGTAAAAGGGAACAAATGGTTTGACAGACTAAAACTTCAAAACATTATGCGACAGATCCTGGAAACTTCCAACCATCCCACAATTTGCACAAAGATTTGCACAACTATTCTCAACTATGGTATAAAAGATGTTAAAGAATGATTTGATATACTATTTTACTTTACACAATAGTGTGAAAAACTTGGCCAAAAAAGGGTTTTCCTTTTATAATCGATGTATCTATTGTCTCTAATTTGCATATTAATGTGTTCTTTGGACATGTAATGTAAAAAGAAGTATAATAATGAGAGTAATAACTTAGCACAGCTTTCAACATCTTATATTTCATAGAAACACTGATATAAAATTTCTTGCCTATTCACTTATTATGTCTTCCTAAAATGCCTGATAAGCATGATGTATGTCCTGGTGTCCACTACAGTGAACATTTATGAAATTGAGGCATATCTCATAACATAAAGTCATACTCTGCTTTGAAACCCCAGTTGTCCTGAGATATCCAATTATGACAATTTGAAAATTAGTCTGATCTAAATGATAATTACAAAACATTATCATATTTCCATAAGAGTGCTGAATTTAGTCATACAGTCAAAGTCTGTCATAATTAAAGGCAAAGGAAGGGGAGTTCTCATGATCACACTTCCAAACATTTGGTATCTCTGAAAAGCCCTGAATGTGCTCTGTTCAGGACATACAGACCAAACTGTCTGCCTGGCATGTATATATGGTTTCAGAGAAATTAACTAAACTATAATGCCCTCTACAGAGGACTAAAGTACATGCCTGGGTCCCAGGAGGATATAATGTGCAATGAAAACGTGTATTACATTAGAATACTAGATTTTTATTGTAGACTCTGGCCTGTGTGATAATTTATTCACAGTAAAGACGACATAAGCACCTTACTAAGTAAATTAAAGCGTGTGTACATGTATGTTTGTGTGTTCTGATCCTCAGGTCTGTTGATGCTTTCACTGCTGCTTGTGCGGAGGTCAACAAGGTTTTTTCAGGTCAATTAATAAGCAACCAGGACCAGACAATCAACCTTTCTAGAGAGCAGCTGGACTCTATGGCTGTATTAGGTAGGTGACTTTTTACATACCTAAGGTAATGTTTAACTCTGATTATCATGATTACTGTATATCTGTCACAGTCTTAAAGTTACAAAGATGAAGAATCAAAAGGTTCCAACACATAGTTTTTTTTTAATAAAAGAATAAGCCCAAGGTGTCTGAGTCTGTGCAACAGTGTGTACAATAACCAACAATGAACTGAGGAAACAAAAGAACGCAAGTACACTGATCAGGCTTAACATTATGACCACAAAACAGCCCTGACCTGTCAAGGCATAGTCACCACTAGACTCCTGAAGATGTGCTGTGGTATCTGGCACAAAGATTTGATCAATAAATCCTTTAAGTCCTGTTATTTGCAATGTGGGGCTTCGATGGATCGGACTTGTTTGTTCAGCACATCCCACAGATGTTCAATTGGATTAAGGTCTGAGGAATTTGGAGGCCAACTCAACACATCAAACTCATTGTTGTGCTCCTCAAAGCATTCCTGAACCATTTTTGCTATGTGGCAGGGTGCATTTTCCTGCTGAAAGAGGCCACAGCCACCAGAGAATACCGTTTCCATGAAAGGGTGTACATGGTCTGCAACAGTGCTTAGGTAGGTGGTATGTGTCAAAGTAACATCTACATGGATGGCAGCACCCAAGGTTTCCCAGAAGAACACTGCCCAAAGGATCACACTGCCTCCGCCGGCTTGCCTTCTTCCCATAGTGCATCCTGGCGCCATGTGTTCCCCTGTCCGCACCTGTCCATCCATGTGATATAACAGAAAACATGATTCATCAGACCAGGCCACCTTCTTCTTTTGCACCATGGTCCAGTTCTGATGCTCATTTGCCCATTGTTGGTGCATTTGGCAGTGGATGGGGTCAGCATGGGCACCCCGACTGTGTCATACACAACAAACTGCGATTCACCGTGTATTCTGACACCTTTTCATCAGAACCAGCATTAACTTATTGAGCAATTGAGCACTGGCCGCCCATGACCCTGTCACTAGTTCACAACTGTTCCTTCCTTGGACCACTTTTGATAGATACTGGCCACCCCACAAAAGCTGCATGTTTTTGAGATGCTCTGACCCAATCATCTAGCAATCACAGTTTGGCCCTTGTCAAACTCGCCTAAACTCGCCTTACGCTTTAGGACAAAATGTTCATTTGCTGCCAAATATATCCCACCCACTAACAGGTGCTGTGCTGAAGAGATAATCAGTGTTATTCACTTCACCTGTCAGTCCTCATAATGTTATGCCTGATCAGTGTATACATAGATAACAAACTAAAAAACAGGTGTGATGATAAACTTAATAACTAAAACAATTAACTAAACTTAGTATATTAATTAACTAACTTTAGTATAATTAACTAAAACAAGGACAACAGGAATTAAAACAAAACCATGGAACTTACAATCCTTGATAAGGAAAAATAAACTGACATTTACTGACAATACCTTGGATCTCAATAGGCCTCTTGGAATTGTTTTATGTAGATTTTTTTTAAGCTTTTAATTTTGTAATACACAATAAATTATTGAACTCTAACACGTGTGAACACACTGATTGATTGACTGATTGATTGCACTTTGCTACAGAAAACAAATGAGAAGTTCTCCCTTCCCCCTTGGAAGTTTGCTAAGGCCCCCTATGTTACACATTGAGGTAACCCCCTACTGTTTTAGACATAATTAGCTATGTTTCCATTCCATTAAAAAACGCTGGATGGAAACACCAAGATGCGCATAAATTCTAAAAATGTGCATTAAAAAAACGTATGCACACATTTAAGTAGGATAAACTTTTTATCCAATAAGAAAAAATGTGCATAAACTACAATGGAAACACATTTACCGAATAAATTCCTCCATGCACATCGAAAAAGTCATATGACTTTGCGCTGTGAGACTGATAACTTGACTAACAGCACACTGATCTCATTCACAGCATCTATATTTTGTTATTGTCATTGACGATTTTGTTCTCTTTGACTCGTTGAATGGAAACGGTGTTTTATTAGCGAATGTTTTATGCAATATTCCAGTTTTGCGCATAAGTTTAATTCGAATTTTTGGATGGAAACATAACTAATGACATGCATTAGTTATTGTACTGTCACTGTAAACATAATTAGTATTCATTTATGTTAATTCCTTAAAATCAAGAATACATTAGGCATATCCCCAGAATTCTATGAGTCTTTAATTCAGCATTTTTATAGCAGATACCATAAAGGACTTAAATCTGGGAAAATTTCAGACATTGGAGATAATCAACCTAAAAATGAGAGGCATTTGAAAAAATTGCATTTTCTCAAACATTCTAGCCCCCATTAAAAAAATAAATAAATAAATAAAAAATAAAAAAAATCTTAATGTCTCAATTTAAGCTAGTATCAGCGTAAAAGCCTTTTTTTTTTCATTCAATATAAATACGACAATTAAAAATGGTGAAACAACCAACTATTAATACATTAAAAGACTCCAGCCTTGTGTATATTTAGACCAACATCATCAAGCCTTTTGTATTTTTTTTATTCTTCCACATGAAATATATTTGTATAATTACTATTAGTATAGTAATATTTTTTTTAAATAAATTATATGTTTATGTGTTAAGTGTTTATATATTATAAAATATATAATTTATTATTATATTATATTATAATATATATTATGTTATGTGTTTATGTTTATTTTATTATTTTTTTTCTTTTCAGAAAGTATTATTCAGGAAGCTCTTCGCCTGTCTAGTGCCTCTATTATGATACGTGTTGCCATTGAAGACTTTACGCTGACACTGGATTCAGGGCAGACTGCTGCTGTAAGAAAAGGAGATTACCTTGCTCTTTACCCCCAACTTATACACTTGGATCCTGAAATCTACCCCAACCCTACAGTATGTGTTCAAACTTATGTCAGTTATACATTTCTGATTTAGTCTAGGTTAACTGTGTTTGTTGTATGGAAGTATGAAAAACAGGTCTGAAATTTGGCAGCTTGCACTTACCTAAAATATATACAAGATTACAAATGTTCCTATAAATGTTTCTAATGGAATGTTCCTATTGCACAGTACTAATACAGAATGTGATTGTTACATATACGTCACTGTTAAAGACACATTATACAGTAGTAACATTGATACTGCAATGCTTTAGGCATCACAGTGACTTTTTTAAAAACAGACAATGTAAATACAATGTCCCTCTCTTTCCCAGGAGTTCAAATATGACCGCTTCCTGGATGACAATGGTCAACGAAAGAGTAATTTCTTCAAAAATGAGCGACGACTAAAGCATTTCTTGATGCCGTTTGGTTCTGGTGCTAGCGAGTGCCCTGGCCGTTTTTTTGCAGTACATGAGATTAAACAGTTCCTCGCACTGACACTGTGGCATTATGACCTACAGCTCAGTGACCCTGAGGTCACCCTGGTTCCAGACAGTACTCGTGCTGGCCTGGGTATACTGCCACCATCACGAGATGTCCTTCTCAGGTACAGAAGAAAAACCAACACCACCACAGAACAGTTAGGATGTGAAATGGAAGGAGATGGAAAGTAAAAGATGCAAGAAGGAACATGAAGATCCTTGACGACAAGTGAAAGGGCAATCTTTCTAGTTTCATAATGTTAAATTATGATAATCGGTTTGTTGTTATTGGACTTTGTATGATGGATTGAAATCAATAAAAATGTAGCAGTTTGCACAAATGGTCTTAATAACTTAGCAACACAATTAGTAAACTGCATTACAGCAACAATACAGCTTCTGTATGATGAATATTTTACTCTAATTACCCTACATTAAAATACATTCTTTGATAGATCAGGTGGACGTGATGATAGACAAAAATGAAAAAAGGTGGGTGAACCGGTTACTATTATCTATAACAGAGTGTCTGTTTGTCTGATTGTCTGCCATCATACAAATGATGGCATTATTTACACATAAATAAAATGTAAATGACTACATGAATGACCACAAAAGCCAATGTATGTGCCTTTTTCGGAAAGTTTACGAGGATTATTGGAGTAACCTATGCCACTTTTTGTTTGTGTATGTGTATCAGCTTGCTATGTATTATGTATTTTTTTTACATAGTTGTAACGGAGCAAGGGAGATGTGAAGTGGGCGGATCCAAATGCAAACTTTATTGAATAGCAAAGGCAAAGACATTGTCATAAACAGGCTCGGAGTTGAACAATGGCAGACAGGTGCAGCGTAGGCAAAACAAGAGTAGTCCGCAAAGCAGGCGAGGGTTGATGAACGGCGAACGTAATCCAGGGGGCAAGGAAAAAGGCTAATCCGATAAACAAGCGAGAGATCCACAGGGCAGGCGGCGACACAGACAAAAGAGATGACCAGGCGAGAATGCTAAACTAGGGAACTAGGAAACTAGGAAACTACTCAGTAAAGATGCTAACACAATACACAAAACTCCAATCCACAATACGATACTCCAATACAAAACTCCAATACTCGGCGAGATGCAAGGGGAAGTCCGAGGCTTATATAGAGCATCTGATTGGATACAGGTGTGTTAGAGTAATCAGCGCAATGGGTGATGGGAAACGTAGTCTGGTGTGTGTGCAACAGTCTGTGCAGTGTGAAATGTTAGTGAAATGCACCAGGCCAGACAGGATTCATAACAGAGTCCCCCACCAAGGAGCGGCTTCCAGATGCTCCAAACAACAAACAATCCAGAGGAGCGGTGGGGCGGGGGTGAGACAAGGCAAGGGTTGGAGGGCCAGGTCCATGTGGAGGACCTGGGGACTGAGGCAGGACCAGCAGAGCACGGAACCAGGGTGGAGCCGGCAGAGCAGGCGAGGCTGATGGCCACCATGGGGGAGCAGACGGAGCTGGAGCCCACCAGGGTGGAGCAGGAGCCTTCCAGGGCAGAGCGGATGGAGCAGATGGAGCAGAAGCCCTCCAGGGGGCAGAGAGTTCAATGACGGCCTCAATAGCCATGACAGGATGGGTAGCGAGTTCATTCATGGCCTTCATGGCCGGAACGGGACAAATAGAGCGTTCACAGCTGAGGTCACTAGCTGTGGCAGGCAGGGCTATAAGTTCATAAATGGCCTCCGTGGCCGGCTCAGGACCAGGTGGGAGTTCGCAGACGGCCTCCATGGCCGTGACAAAAGGAGCAAAAAGTTCATACATGGCCTCCATGGCCGGAACAGGACAGACAGAGAGTTCAGTGAAGGCCTCCATAGCTGTGACAGGAGAAGCAGAGAGTTCATACATGGGCTCCATGACCGGGACAGGAGGAGCAGAGAGTTCATACATGGCCTCCATAGCCGCGAAACTCTGACGTGATGTGGCGAGACTCTGGACGATCAGACGTGAAGTGGCGAGACTCTGAATGATCAGACGTGACGTGGCAAGACTCTGGACGATCTGACGTGACGTGGCGAGGCTCTGGACGATCAGACGTGACGTGGCGAGACTCTGGACAATCTGACGTGATGTGGTGAGACTCTGGACGATCAGACGTGACGTGGCGAGACTCTGAATGATCAGACGTGACGTGGCAAGACTCTGGACGATCTGACGTGACGTGGCGAGACTCTGGACGATCAGACGTGACGTGGCGAGACTCTGGACGATCAGACGTGACGTGGCGAGACTCTGGACGATCAGACGTGACGTGGCGAGACTCTGGACGATCAGACGTGATGTGGCGAGACTCTGGACAATCTGACCTGATGTGGCGAGACTCTGGACGATCTGTCATGACATGAGGAGACTCTGGACGATCTGACGTGACATGGCGCGGCTCTGGACGATCTGTCGTGATGTGACGAGGCTCTGGACCAGGGGTGGCGAACTCCAGTCCTGGAGAGCTGCAGCCCTGCAGAGTTCAGCTCCAACCCTAATTAAAACTCACCTGCCTGTAGCTTTCTAGTAACCCTTCAGACCTTGATTAGCTTCAGGTGCGTTTTATTAGGGTTGAAACAAAACTATGCAGGGCTGTGGCTCTCCAGGACCGACGTTTACCACCCCGGCTCTGGACGATCTGTTGTGACGTGGCGAGAATCTGAACGATCAGACGTGACGTGGCAAAACTCTGGACGATCTGACATGACGTGACAAAGCTCTGGGAGGTCAGATGAGACGTGACGAGGCTCTGGGAGATCAGACGAGACATGACGAGGCTCTGCGAGGTCAGACGAGATGTGACTTGACTCTGGATGACCAGCTGAGACGTGACTTGACTCTGGACGACCAGCTGAGACATGACTTGACCCAGGAACAACAGCAGTAACTTGACTTGGCTCATTAAGATCAGCTGTGACTTGGCTTGACTCAGGAACAACAGCTTTGACTTTGCTTGACTCAGGAACGACAGCCATAGCTTGACTGGACTCAGAAAACACAGCTCTAACTTGACTGGACACAGGAAGAGCAGCTCTGACTTGACTTGACTCAAGTCAGAGCTGACAAACAAACAAGATGTAAATGTAGTGTACATTTATGTTTATTTCTTTTATAAATATACTGTTAATTTCTGTAGAGATAAAACAGTTTTACAGTGGAAGTTACTTAATGCTCTTTCTATACGTGAACTAGCGATTTTTACCACTGCACTGCAGTACTTTATCTCAAATATTACAAAAACAAAAAAAAAAAAAAAAAAAAAAAAATGTAGTTGATTTTGTAATTATTTTATGTCACAGGTAAAACATGTTCTTACATATGTTACGGTTTATATTCTCTTTCAAATATGATGCTTTAATAAAGTCTGTATCATAGAATAGTAACTTGTTATTTTGTTTTTTTATTTTAAAGTTCATTGCACAACTTTTGTTATATAATAACAATACAACTTGTTATGTAAAACAACCTACTTTAGTAAATAGTAGAACAGGAGGAGCAGAGCAGTAGAACCATAGTATCAAAACCATGATTTTTAAAACCATGGTATGCACCAGAATCCATGGTTACCACAGTCATGGTTTACTACAGTTTTACTATAATATTACTACAATATTACTATAGTAGAACCATGGTATCAAAACCATGGTTTTTAAAACCAAAAAAAAAAAAAACCCCAAAAAAAAAACACGGTACTACAGTCATGGTTTACTACAGTTTTACTATAGTATTACTACAGTATAACCGTACTAAAATTATGGTATCAGAACCATGTTTTTTTAAAAACCACGTTTCGCACCAAAAAACCACAGTTACTACAGTCGTGGTTAACTACATTTTTACTATAGTAAAACCATGGTTAATTTTCTTAAGGGACCAGACAGGAATCATAACAATAGTATGTCAGAAACATAAATTTGTCTTCTTAAAACCAGGAAACCGATATTTTGGAAGACTCACAAAACATGCTCATAAGATCCTGTATATGTTGTTTATTTGGTAATGTTTGTCTGATTGGATGTAGTGTATTGCAGCACTTTCTCGTTACTTGTCATCATCATCATCATCATCATCACCATAAAAAATTGTATTATTTAAAACTCTTGCAGTCCAACAGGAAAGCACAGTCCAATGTACTGCAAGCACAGCTATTTTGGTCGAACGAGGGCGCTCACTCAGGGGAGATGTGCTGACTTGCGCTCGAGTATAGGCTGTATTCCATTTCCCTCATCCAGAACACCGGCGGACATTACATTCATTACCTTTGAGATCCAGCGAACTAAATCAGCTCTCATACGTTTACTATCAAATAAACCCGGAACGACGAGCACTAAAGCTATTTAATACTTTGTGCTCCCAGGCTTCTGCAGCGTCAAGGTGAGTGCGCATCATCCTGGCCGCATTTATACAAAGCATCAGAAAACGAGCGTTGACTTGTCACATTCACAGCTATAATGTATAAATATTCACTATTAAATTATGCTGTCTTTTATTATATATCCGCTAACGCGGCATAGTCAACCTGTACATTCAAGAAACAAACATTCCTTGCGCGAACGACCAGCAGCCTATTTAACATCTATCTTATTAAAATTACTGTTTGACCTCGACAAAATTAAGTAATATGCGTCTGCGATGCACACAAACACATGTACAGCGACAACGAAATGTTAAATAATACTACTAATAATAATAACAAACAAATAAATAAATAATAGTCTGTGCTACGTTTCTATGAGGTGATTTATGTCTTTAGATGGTAAATTAAATTGCATTTCTATTGTTACATTAACTAAACATCAACGTTTCTTCAGGAAATTCATCCAGTGCGCTCCAAACAGGATAATAACCATGTCACTGTATCCATCTCTGGAAGACATGAAGGTGGATAAGTTCATGCAGGTTGGACATTTATTTATTTATTTATTCATGTATGTATGTATGTATGTATGTATGTATGTATGTATGTTGTTTGTTTGTTTGTGTTTGTTTGAATGTATGTATTTAAAAAGATATATCTAATTATCCAAAATGTAATTTTACCCCTTTTCTGCAGGCACATAACACCCCCACTGTGAGCCCATTAAAGGCTTTACCTCTTCCTGAACCTTCCAGATGCCAGAATGAACCTTACTATGATTCAAAACCTGAAGAGATAGGTAAGAATCAGACACAGCGCTGTACCTGTATGATTACACAATCTATGACAGAAAAGAGGCTTAGACCCTAAAGCTGAGCTTCAACTGTTTAATAACAGTAAGATTGTTGTTAAGTTTATGTATGGGGTAGGATTAAGGGAGCTAAAATATGGTCATGCATAATAAGGCATTAATATGTGTTTTATAAGTACTAATAAACAGCTCATATGCTAGTAATATGCAAGGTAATAAGCAAATAGTTAAAACTGGTCTCTAGTGTTGCCAGATATATAGGGTTCTTACAGTCTTGAACAATCAGGAAATATTACAGAAATTTCAAAAACTGATAATTTCAAGCCTGGGAAACTCATGGAAACAAATAAAATTTGAGTTATCAGATTTTTCTCACTTGCATCCAATGTAGCTTAGACCATTTTTAATGTTGTCTTTCTCTCTCTTTAGCTACTTCTAGCAGGTTGTACCCTGAGCTGAATGAGTTTATGGGTCTAAATCTCAGTGCAGATGCTCAACTAACTCTCTGCTCTTCAGTGCCTGACCAAACCAGTGGGGTGAGTGTGTCTGAGAACTGCTAATCAGCTTATCCACATTTAAAAAAAAAAAAACAAGACATTCTCTTGTAAAAAAAAAAGTGCAGTATGCATGTATTAAAAAAAGAAAAGAGTACTTACTACAGAAATAATTTACCAAGGCAACAGGAAATGTAAATATACCACAATGGAAAAAATATATAAACTAAGAGTCCAAGAAAACGTCCAACTAAGAATCCTAGAAAATGGAAGACATATCACAATTGGGACTTAAGTACAAATTTATATGTCATTTCATAATTAATTCCATGGTCTGTGATTTATAGTTATATAATTATAGTTAGTATTGCCGAAAGTACTGACAAGCATTTATGGTCAACTAAAATACACTGTAATTTATTTATTTATTTTATTTATTTTTTTTTTTTGTATTTTCTGTAAAATGTAAAAATTCAAATTAATTTAATTAAAAAAAAAAAAAAAGTTCGCAGATTCGTTTCTCTGAAAACAATGCTACGGACAGTTATTCTACTTTTAAAATGTGTGTTCCATGTCGGAATGTCTGTTTTTTTGTTTTGGTCTGTGTGTTTCTGCCACTGCCATTTTACCCAAGAGCATTTTGATGCCCCGGGTTGCCAGTTGGTGGAAAACACAGTGTATTGGAAGCCAGCAAATGAACTGTGTCAGAGATTGGAGATCTACCCAACATTAAGTCTTGGGATCCATCTAAAAAGCTCTATGACCAGAAGAATAATAAAACGCGGATAAATCTACTCAACAACTTACAGTGTAAGACCCATTGCCTTCCATTGTCAGTTGCACTCATTCCTCTAGTCTTGTGTGTCCTAATCTGTCAACCCGCGTGAGCATCGAGTCTGAGAAGAAGGAAGTAGGACAAACGACTCTCCTTTATTTTAAATTTTGGACTGCAGTACCCTTTTTAAACTATAGCTGTCAATATTACACACTGCACCCTTAAGAAGCTGTTTTTACCTTACTTTTTGAAAATTACTTTCATTTCAAGCTTGATTGCAGGCACTTTAAATAAAACACGTGAATGCATGAAGTACATTTTGGGTAATCTGACAAAATAATTTTTGCAGTATAGTAATAATATATTCCCCAATGTGTTTTTAGGCTGTTAGTGTCTGGACACCCGGAATGAGCTGGGCGGCAGCCCCCATAACAGGAAGTGACTTGGGGGTGAAGAGGGCAGAGATTCGACAAGGTGTACGGGAGGTGGTGCTGTGCAAAGACATGGATGGGAAGATTGGCCTCCGGCTCAAAGTCATAGATAATGTATTTCTATCATGTTATGAATACTTTAACTTTTACATTTAAATGAATGTCATTTAGTAATCAAGATTAAGATAAAAACAAAAGTGTTCCAACAAGAGAAAATCTATTGTAACATGGCAGTAGTCTGCACTTTTTAGCTGAAAAAATATATCAAATATTTAGATATTTAAAGTGTTCTATGTTTTAAATAATGACATCCATATTTACATCATAGCATTAAACCCTGAAAGTATGATGGTGATCTCTCATTCACATTTCCAAATGTGTGTTTCAGGGTGTGTTTGTGCAGTTAGTGCAGGCTAACACTCCTGCAGCACTGGCAGGGCTGCGGTTTGGTGATCAGATTCTGCAGATCAATGGCAAATCATGTGCTGGCTGGAGTAGTGATAATGCACATAAGGAGCTTAAGAACGCCAACCCAGAGAAGATCACTTTGGCTGTGCGAGACAGGTACACACACATGCACACACATCATACATAGAGCATTTTTGGAGGTTTCAAATACTCTGAACAGTGATGATACTCGGCAGGTTTCAAATACTCTGCACAATGATGTTTTATTTATGAGGATCAGGTTGTCATGAATTATTCATGAAGAGGTCAGACACAGGAGGGTGTGTGTATGTAGTTTTAGCCTTGCAACTATATAGCAGTGCAAACTATTGATGTAAACCATTGTTGATACTAAGAAGTATGTATGAATCAGAAACACTCAGAGACACAACATTTATTAAATTGTATAAATTTCTTTTTTCTTTTTTTTCTTTTTTTTGGTGAGAATTTTAGTGATAATTTGAAAAGACCTTGAGTCAGAATTCAAGCTCGGGTCACTGAGTATACACCAGGCACTGCTATGCGAAAGTACTGCAGGCTATGGCTCTAAGTGAAGTATAACTTGGACAGAAAACAATGTGGATGGAATCAGATTGGAAAAGACAGGACTTAAACTTAGATCGTCAAAAACACGACCATGTTATGTATCAGAGTGCTGCTCACAAGGCTATTGATACTTTTTAATGCAGAGAGAGGATCATCCAAAAAGCAAATATGCTATTTTAAGTTGAACATTCTTTATTTTCCATCTGTGTTTAGGTTGGTTGGCCTATTGAGTTTTCTGAAAAAGTCTTGGTTACATATGTAACCCTGATCCCCCGAATATGGAACAACTCAATGCATCAATAGTTGATGCTATGAACACACCCCAGGATGCGACCGATTTAAGTGATTCTGTCCCCCACACTCTATATTCAGGCAGAGTAGTACTTAAAGTCATTGATATGTTAGATTGTAAAAGAAAAAACCATGAATAAGAAAATAAAAGGTAATAGGCATGTGTGTAGCATGGTATACTATCATGTGCATTATGCAATTATAAATCAGCATTAAAAATATGATTACTGTTTGCAGGCCATTGGAACGAACTGTCACTCTTCACAAGGACATGAACGGGCAGCTCGGCTTTCTTTTTAAAAAGGGTCGAATCACCTCAATAGTAAAAGACAGCTCAGCTGCACGTAATGGCCTGCTTACTGACCATCAGATCTGTGAGATCAATGGTCAGAATATAATTGGACTGAAGGTAAATAACATCAGTATTTTGCATTTGTTGGTTTTCCTTTCCTTCTCTTTATTACCATTATGGCTCTGTAAAGCATAAGAAGGTGTGACTTGTAAAAGATGTCACTTTAAGCTACTTTCCTCTCTTTTCTTCTCTTTGATTAGGACTCCCAAATAACAGACATCCTTAATTCCAGCGGAGGTGTTGTCACAGTAACTGTGATGCCGGTGGTTATCTTTGAACACATGATGAAAAGGTATGGAAAATAAACTCTGGGTGGACAAAACCCAATGCCAATCAGCAGTCCATTCATGTGAAAGTATCTATTCACTGAAAGTATCTTATTTTTCCTTCTTTTACTGCCTCTCACATGTGTTCTTAACATTCTCTTTCTCACCACAGGATGTCCAGCAGTATTGTAAAGTCACTCATGGATCATTCTATTCCTGAGGTGTGAAATCAAACTGTACAACCAAGGACGATTTGGCCACAGTTTGGATGGGTTACATTTTGTCTGGAGCACAAGTTTAGTTGTGTCCACAATCATGAGATTTTATGTGTTTATGTAAGTTTGAGAGGTTTTTGTCAGGCAAAGAAAGACAGCAAGGAGAACATGAGAGATATTTGCTTCAGTTTTTACTTAAAGTTATTAGTGTACTCAAAATGAGAAGTTCTGTAATCATTTACTTTTCTTTATGTTGTTCTAAACCCTTACTCACGTATCACACAAAAGAAGATGTTAGGCTGTATGCAGAATGTTCTTTTCTTTACACTGAAAGTGGGGTTGAATGCTTTTGAACCTAAAAAAATACAGCAAATTGTAAAAGTAAAGTAATTTATACACCTTATTGTGCTACATTCTAACTCATATGAAGACAAATATAATGTGGAACACATTGAAAGTCATTATGCACTGATAATAAAATTGACTAATCTTCCCCTCTGCCATAGCTGTCAAATGTCATTCACACTTCTGAATATTAAAACTGGTGCATCACGAGCAATCATTACACGCAAAAACCAGTGCTGTATGGCTTTATTAATGTTAATGTCTTCACATGTCATATATACATAAATGCAAAATAGGGAGATGTCTAGTTTCATGATATATTCACAGTGCTTTTTTCTGACGTCTCCATTCATGTCCTCATTTTATTCTGTAGTGCGAATATTCTACTTAATATCTCCTTAGATTTAGAGTGAGGTTTGGAACAACATGAAGATGAGTAAATTTAGACAAATTGTAATTTTTGGGTGATGCCTTTAATTGATCTCCTTTATCTTTAGATATTTTTTGTTCAAGCCCTGCTGAAAAACAAACAAACAAACAAAAATAAAAAAACAGCTAAAACCAGCCTAAGCTGGTTGGCTGGTCTTAGCTGGTTTAAGATGGAAGTAGCTGTTTTTAGCTGGTCTTCCAGCCTGGCCAGTCTGTTTTAGCTGGTTGTAGCTGATTGTTTCAGCTGGTCTCCCAGCCTGACCAGCTAAGACCATCTAGGACTAGACTTCCTAAAGACCCACGTCTTTAATCTCTCGACTTTAGTCCTGATGCCTTTAAGGCTTTTAGTAGACCACAGCTACTGAAATCATTTAAAATGGCAGAGACAAACGCTAAATGCCATCCTGGTAGGATGTAACATGCCGACATGTCATAATGCCGCAGCCGGTGAAGGAGGTTCTCACCCCAGATTTTACTCGACATCCGGGGGGCGTTTAGAGTCCTTGTGGGGAGAATCAATGGTACGGCATTTGGTTTAAGCCTACGCTTATATCCATTGCCACCTGTAAGCTCTTTCAGTAGCTGTGGTCGTCGTATAAGTATTTTATTTTCCAAATTGTGTTGCGGTAAAAATAGCAACAGGTAGGGCCAGGAGCTCCCAGAGTGAAACCATCCCTGGTGAAAAAAACAGCATATGCTGGTAGGTATGTTTTGATGCTGGGATGCTGCTTAGGTATGTTTTGATGCTGGTTTAAACTGGTCCTTTGCTGGTTTATGCTGGTCTTTTGCTGGTTTATGCTGGTTCTTGACCAGCAACATGACCAGCATAAACCAGCAAAGGACCAGCTTAAATCAGCATTAAAACATAGCTAACCAGCATCCCAGCATCAAAACATACCTACCAGCATATGCTGATTTTTATTTTTTTATTTATTTTTTTTTTTACCAGGGATTACACGTCATAATGGTGCCCATCCATGATCCAAAAATATGTATAAAACGATGTGGATTTTTTAAATAACATAAATATTTAATTGGTTTTCTACTACATTTCAGAGACATAATTTACGTTATATTAAGCTATACAAGTTTTAATACTCGGGGTTCCCTTTAAGCCTAAAGCTTTTTTCACTTTCTCGCAAAATAAGATCTCACAAAAAGCATTCTGAATTATCATCAACATGCATTACAGCATACTGATGCTGTAAATCAGTCATAATAATAATGTTGTTAAAATTACATTTTAAAAACCATTTAAAAAACTATGCACTGCTGAAGATAGTTTTGTATAAAAAACTACAGAGTTCAGAGATTAATTATATGACAACTTTATGTTTAAGAGTTATAATTGCAGTACAGTTTTGTGCCCATTTTCTTCTTCTTGTTGTTCTTCACATTGTTTATGTTTGTGTGGCCTGTGTGGTTTAGTACTTAAAACACAGTAGTTTTTTTTCCCTCACCAAAATTTGTTGTTTTCTTGGTGTCTCTGCAGACAGGACTACACCTGTGTGGCACATTGTTTTGCTTGCTATTACATGTTCATCTAAACCCATCTAAAGTGTCAAGCTGTGAATTACCACTGAAAAATCTATTATTTTCACTGGTTCCAAATGATAAAATTATACTTTTTATTTTTAGCAACATATTTTTGTGACAAAAAGTGTAAGAACATAAATGTATTATTATTAGTATTAGTATTAGTATTATTTAATTTTTAATAATATTATAATTTAATTGTTACATTTATAAAATAATTAGAATTTGAAATTGCTATAGTAATTATAATATTAATTATAAATTATACGATTTTAATATAACTCCAAGACAGCTGTAAATTCAAACTTTTGTAGCTAGACAGTGGCATACAGTCCAAAGCAAATTTCTAGGAATTCTGACAAAATATAAATTAGCTAGATAATGTTGCCTTGGTCATATATTTAAATTAGTGTTCAATACATAAAAGAAAACCACATTTTTAAGTTTGCAAGGCATAAAATCACATGTACATAACTAATGAACATAAGACACTGAGAATACAGCACTGACCCCTACTGAGCAAGTGGCATTTCCACAACTGACCCAAGTTTTATCAGACATTCGTTACACTAGGGGTCTCCAACCCTGAAGAGCAAGATCTTGCCAACTTCAGACAAAAATGGTTTTGGAGAATAAAGCATTATGTTTTCTTTTTTGCTGTAAATTAATCATACTGCAAAGCTGCGCATAAATGTGAGAGAGACCACAGACAGTTGTCTGTGTTGCATTAATATTAATAGAATGGCAGTTAATATAACGATTTTTAATAAATGTTCTTCAAATTATAAGAGTAAAAATTTCGTTTTATATCGATGCGTACTGATAGACTGTCTCATACAAGCGTTTAATGCTGAGCAGGACTCTAGCCTTGAAGCCTCAGAGGAACTGTACTGGGAAGTATGCGTCCTCATCAGATGCAGCCTTCTGTTTGAGAAGCACCCTTGAAGTATTTTCATGATGAGAGCTCGATGTACATTAGGTGGCGGTATGCGCTTACGACACCAATGCACTATTAGACCCAAAGAAGAAGAGGAAGAAAAGCTTTCTGCACAACTCATACATAAGAAATGCAGAACTTTTAGATTGTGTGACTACCCAGTCATTAACCAGCCTTTTCAGACTCTCTCCTTTTGTTATCATGAAGCAGAAGAAAACAGTTCGCAACCAGGCCAGAAAAGGTAACGTTAAACAGGATTTCGTTTCATTCAAGTAAATTGTTATTTATGCGGGGCCCAATACATTGATTTAGATGCTTTCCATTATGCAGCGATATTTAAATTCTGTCTCAATTCAGGTGTTACATTTATATAGTAGATACGCGCATACATGATCAAAAAATGTCAGCGCTTATCCACGCAGTATAGTGAGAGAATGCTTTTCATCCAGAATGGGGTGGATGTTTAATGATAGAGGTTGCAGAGATTAAAGCAGTATACACACTCTTTCTTATACTGTGTATAATTTGAAAGAATTTCAGTTCTCTTTTAAAAAAAAAGTATGACCATACTTTAGTAAGGTAATCATTCACTACCATGGCATTTTGGTGCTCCAAGGTACTTCTGTTGTACTACTTCGTTACATATCCATTTTTACATAGTCTACATGTTTTTGTTGTTGTTGTTGTTGTTGTTTTTTAATACTTTTTGACAAAGTTTGTCGTTACAAAGACATATGCATTATTAATAATGAGCTTAACATGTCTTTAAAGTTCTACAGTGATTTTCACTGATTTAAAGATCCTGACAGACCTCTGACAAAACAAGTGAGAGCTTCAAGTCAGTTTCAAGTGGACAGGGCAAGTAGCTGGAAGTAAAGCTCCTAATGGGTTGTACATATCTTGGCCTTTGATTGGTTTATTACTTAAAAGGAAAAAAGGAACAGTAAATTGAGTGTGAAAACTTTTTCATTAACCATGCAACCAAACAGTCATTTAGTAACCACGTTGTTGACTCATTTGGAATGGTAAGCAAAAAAAAAAAAAAAAAAAGTTGCCTAACATTATCGATATTTAATAAATAAGTATTACGTATTTAAAATTATATATATATATATATATATATATATATATATATATGTATGTATGTATGAAGAGTTCAGATGCAAAACCAGCTAAAAGCCATCTCGGTCAAAAATGAGATAATGATACTGAGTGAATGCTCTCAACACATATTGTACATCCATCAAATACTTTTACCTAATAAAAATGCATTTTTTAAAGAAAGACGTTTTACTCGACATCTGACGTCTTTCTTTAAAAAATGCATTTTTATCAGGCTCAGATGTATAGGTTTCTATGTAAGTACCGGTACTTCTGATTGGGCTGAGGCTGGTATTTTAGCGAGTTTCAGGAAAAAGTATTTGATGGACGTATAATATGTGTCAAGAGCATTCACTCAGTATCATTATCTCATTTTTGACCGAGATGGCTTTGAGCTGGTTTTGCATCTGAACTCTTCATATAAATATATATATATATAGTAAATATTTAATAAAATAAACTGCAGACATCTAAACAACATGCAGTTTCAGCCATCTAGCATCGTTTAAATAAAGCATAGCTTGTGGTTTTCAGTTCCGGTTCCAGTGCCCCACTGCTCTGCACAATTTGCATGTCTCTCTTATCTAACATCCTACTTCAGATCAAAATCAAGTCCTACTCTTCATGTTTTCCTCATTCAAGAATTCATTTCACATAAATATACATGGGCCAGTTGTTCAAAAGTAATCTGATTGGATTATGGCCATCGTATTGGATCACATATTGACAATGGGTTGTTCACAAGGAAAAAAGGATTCTAAATTTGTATTAAATCACAAAATCCAATCTAGATTTTTATCTAGATTAAATCTTCAGTTTCTGTTGTTTAAAACATTTTAGTAAGATAGGGATACTTTTGGTCAAAAAAATAAATAAATAAACAAGGATTATTGTGATCCCAGCAGAAGGGTGGATTTCAGGAGCAAAAATATAATAAAACTTTTAAAATGGTACAAAAAATACAACATTTTTAACATGTAATATATCCTCAAACAGCTGTCAATATCAAACAAAAATATTATATTTAATTTAAATTTTTTTTTTTTTTTTTTGTTTTTTTCATCAGAGATGGACCAGTCAGAAGTAGTTATTTGTGTAAATGCAATGCAAAACTAGAATGCAAAATATTGTGCTGTTGACATTGACATTGAATTTTGACCAGATGTTAATAACAACCCAAGCAATCCATACATAAAAATAAAACAAATAATTTCAGAAATTAAGTAATTTCAGAAATTAACAAAAGCCTTTGTTGGTAATGACAGCTTCAAGACGCCTCCTGTATGGAGAAACTAGTCGCATACATTGCACAGGTGTGATTTTGGCCCATTCTTCCACAGAGTCTTCAAATCTTCAAAGGTTCTGCGGGCCCCTTCTACACTGACCAAAATTATAAGCGCAACACTTTTGTTTTTGCCCCCATTTTTCATGAGCTGAACTCAAAGATCTAAGACTTTTTCTATGTACACAAAAGGCCTATTTCTCTCAAATATTGTTCACAAATCTGTCTAAATCTGTGATAGTGAGCACTTCTCCTTTGCCGAGATAATCATACAGATCCTTGCAACATGGGGCCGTGCATTATCATGCTGCAACATGAGGTGATGGTCGTGGATGAATGGCACAACAATGGGCCTCAGGATCTCGTCACGGTATCCCTGTGCATTCAAAATGGCATCAATAAAATGCACCTGTGTTCGTTTTCCATAACATACGCCTGCCCATATCATAACTCCACCACCACCATGGGCCACTCGATCCACAATGTTAACATCAACAAACCGCTCGCCCACACGACGCCATACACGCCGTCTGCCATCTGCCCTGTACAGTGGAAACCGGGATTTGTCAATGAAGGGAACACCTCTCCAAAGTGCCAGACGCCATCGAATGTGAGCATTTGTCTGGATTCTTACAATCTCACACCCACGCAAGTCGGTTACAACAACGAACTGCAGTCAGGTCGAGACCCCAGTGAGGACGACGAGCATGCAGATGAGCTTCCCTGAGACGGTTTCTGACAGTTTGTGCAGAAATTCTTTGGTTATGCAAACCAAAAATTGTTGCAGCAGCTGTCCGGGTTGCTGGGCTCAGACGATTTTGGAGGTGATGTGGAGGTCCTGGGCTTGTGTGGTTACATGTGGTCTGCGGTTGTGAGGCTGGTTGGATGTACTGCCAAATTCTCTGAAATGCCTTTGGAGACGGCTTATGGTAGAGAAATGAACATTCAATTCATGGGCAACAGCTCTGGTGGACATTCCTGCAGTCAGCATACCGATTGCGCGCTCCCTCAAAACTTGCGACATCTGTGGCATTGTGCTGTGTGATAAAACTGCACATTTTAGAGTGGCCTTTAATTGTGGCCAGCCTAAGGCACACCTGTGCAATAATCATGCTGTCTAATCAGCATCTTGATATGCCCCACCTGTGAGGTGGATGGATTATCTCGACAAAGGAGAAGTGCTCACTAACACAGATTTAGACAGATTTGTGAACAATATTTGAGAGAAATAGGCCTTTTGTGTATATAGAAAAAGTCTTAGATCTTTGAGTTTAGCTCATGAAAAATGGGGTCAAAAACAAAAGTGTTGCGTTTATAATTTTGGTCAGTGTATGAATTTTGATCTTTAGTTCTTATTTTCCATTGGATTTAAGTTAAGTGATTTGCTGGGCCATTCTAGCAGCTTTATTTTCTTTTTCTAAAACCAGTTGAGAGTTTCCTTGGCTGTGTTTGCTCCGTGTCTTGCTGAAATGTCCACCCTTGTTTCATCTTCCTGGTACTGTAGGTGTTGGGACTGAACTAGCTAATATTAATTTCCACTGACAAGGGAAGGATTGCTTTCTAATTACTGATAGATTTAAGCTGGTGTCTTGGCTTTCCATGCCTTTTTGCACCTTCCTTTCTTCAGACTCTGTGGAAGAATGGGCCAAAATCACACCTGAGAAATGTAGGCGACTAGTTTCTCCATACAGGAGGCGTCTTGAAGCTGTCATTACCAACATTACCAAGGCTTTTGTACAAAATATTAAATAATTTTCAGTAGTTCAGTACTTTTTCCCTGTGCCATTCCATTTTATTACACATAACTTAATTTATGAATTTATTTGTTTTGTTTATATGTATGGATTACTTGGGTTGTTACAGTAGGGTGACCACCTGGCAATAGGGCTGTTGCAGGACATAGATGTGATTTTGCGGGACAATGTGGGACACGTGTGAGATTGCTACATTTTGTACTGTTCTGCCATGTAAATACTGATTACATCCATTGTCATATGCACGGATCTGTGTTTCTGAACGCGCACTTGCAAGCGAGAGAAAGGGCATCTTTTTAATGAGAGTGAAGAGAAACCACGTGTGAGTGAAGAGATTTGTGCTTGCGCATTTTGATGCGCCCCACATTACAATAATGTGCTCTAGAAATTTGTCATTAAGATAACGCCATAGAAACCGCCTCAAACGAACTATTATAATAAGAAGAAAGTCACGTCTGAAAGCTGCATCAATTTTTTAAAACTGGTTAAAATGAATGGAGAATCTGTTGTTTTTCTGTGTGTGCTCGACCATTTCCGTCGGTGGTTCTAGATCGCCTTGATGAGCTCCGCAAACCCTTTGCACAGAAACTGTGCCACAAAAAGAATAAAAAGCTTTCTTAAAATAGCAGAAGTATGCATGGACGTTTTCTTAATATGATCATTAAAAACCAACAGACTAATGAAAATGCGGGATATTTTCTCAATATGTGCGGTACAACGCAAAGCAGGACAGGTGGTCACCCTATGTTATGAACATCTGGTGAAAATTTCAAGTCAACAGCACCTTTGGAAATGTATTTACTGAGAAAAATGGTGACGTGTTCAATATTTATTTTATCTGCTGTATTAAGGTGTTTTAGCATCATTTGCATTTAATACAGCTGCCAGACTTCTTTGCATAGATTCATACAACTTTTGAATAGTTGATTGTTGTCTATACAAACATCTGCCAGTTGCTTTAGAGATGTTAAAGGAAGGAAAAGCTTTCCACAGTTGTTTGATAATATTTAAGTCTGGTCATCTAGCTAGGGCAGATGTTCATCTTGGTGCTTTAGATGTCCAGGTTTATGATCATGACACCATCTTTTCACATTTTGGCATTAGTGTTTGTGATTAAAGTTTTAGCAGTTGCAGCTCTTTGATGGATGGTGACTGATGGTGTGAACTTCTCTCTGTGGTCAGTTTTTGTGGAAACAGGGTCTTCAAGGTGAAAATTGAGGTTTGATGTCACTTCGCTGCAGTAGTAAATTGGACACAGTCCATCTTAGTATTTGATCATCCCTATCATTTGCTGTTCTTCTTTGCTGAGGAATTCTTGCCATGCTTTGTGTGCAGTCATAGTCGTAAAGGCTGTAGTTTTAACAGCACCAAATAATTGGACTGTTAAGCTTACTGCTAAATGGGCTTTCATGATTTGCTTTTTTCAGAACTCACCCATTTCACCCTTGGCTTGTACTAAACACTTCTGAACACAGCTTAGTTCACAGCTAAGTTGTTGGTGTTGGTGTTGTTGTTGTTCCCTCCCCACTACAGCCTACATGAATGATGAATGATGTATAACAGTGGGTGTTCACATTATTTAACTTTAATTTTGGGAATGTACAAAATATATTATACAAAGTATATTATAAATTTGCTGTAAGGATACAGCAAAACTGATGCTGCCCATTGGTGTGTTGATGCATATATAAATGACAAGTTAAGTCAGATTTATTTGATACACAACATTGTTTCAAACCTCATTAGTCCCTGTGTGTGCAAGCCAAGGGCTACTCTGGCAAGGTACGAAAAACTCCTTGTGATGTGTAAATAATGAAGAAAAAAAAGCCTTGGGAGAAACCAGGCAACACCAATTTGTCTGTAAATGTTCCCTTCCAAGGGAACATCGAACTGCGTCCTCTAGGGGTCACTATGGGGGAACGCCTTCTGCATCCTGGTAAGAACTATATTTCTTCTTTGCTATGGCGAGCACTAGTAAAACGTATAAGAGGTGTGTAGATCCGTGTCCGCGTTATCTGACACCAGGTGACACGTGATCTTGACATGCGTTATCTGTTTGGGCGAGGAGCACGCACGCAATGTCCTCTAGGGGGCAGTTCGCGTTCACTGTGAGCGTTTTTCTATGAAAACGCTCTCGTTTGTCCCTCTTTTTGATAAAGGAGGGGCAGCCATCTGCTTCCCGTGGTTCGGGTCCTGCCGCTGCTGAGGCACAGAGGAAACTGAAGTCATGGGGTTCGTTCTTGCTCATCGATCACGGACAAGAGCGAGCTGCTGGATGACGATGCATTATCCCTTACATCATCAGATCCAGTGGCTAGTGCTCTGCTGGCTTCTGGCCAGGAAGAGCAGAAGATGTCTGAGGGCGAAGAAGCTGAGGCTGAGCTCTCTCAATCATTCTGCCCTGCGTACACTGAGCTGCTGGAGGTTATGGAACGTGCTATGGCGATGCTTGAATTGTTGTGGAAGTGGGCGAAGAAGGTGGCGCCGCGGGGTCTTCTCGATGAGCATTACCATTTACGTCGTATATGCTCCCTGACGTCTTGGCTGGGCTTTGCTTCAAAGAGCTGCCTGACCAGGACACACTACCCAGATCTTGCCCTGAGAAGCTTTTTCTGGGTTGAGTAACTTGCACCACAACCTTCATGCAATATTCTGAGTTTGGGCTCCTCTCACTGAGGTGTTGAGCAGCTCCACTCTTTCACTCTTCTGCCCTGGTGGTCAAACCTGTGCCTCGCCCTTTGAGGAGTGGGCTTGAGAGCACAGACTTCCCTGAGGTGCCAGTAAGAAGTGTTTCTGAGGAAATCCTTCCTGGTTGCTATGACTCTGAGGAGCTATAGCTCTTCCGATTTTATGTGGCGATAACAGCTCTCTTTTGGGCCTTGCTTGGCCTTGCTTTGTTCTACCTTATGGTCGAGCCAGGAACTGCTCCCCTGTATATGAGGGTAAGCTATGAGACCTATTGCTCCCCAGTTGAGCCATGAGAGCCTGCCTCAGCTTGAGGGCTGAAAGTACCATTTCCGCTTATGCAACCATTCTGTATTACCAAACGGTCCCCGCCTGGCCAGCCATTTTTGATGAGACCCTTCTACTACCTTGTTGAAATGTCCGATCCCCTTTTAAGCTGGATTCCATTTCTGCAGCCTTCCTTTCAGTCCTTTCTCAAGAGTATGGCAGGCCCCACCTTGGGCCATTAACCACTTGTGCTGGTCAGGTATGGCTTTATCTCTCTCGCCAGAGAGGAGCCTTCTGTTTGAGCTCTTTGGCAATATCTTCAGATATCTGGCACCTGCTGCCTCCCTGATGAGTTTGCCCATTAATTGGTTGAGCTTAAGGGTTGCTCCCCTCATCTTAGAGGGTCTCCTATGAGCATGCCGCTCCCAAACTGAGTGTCTGAGTTCCTCTCGTTTTTGAGAGTTGGTCCTCCATGCTCTGGAGCTCTAGCCAACAATTATACCAGGTTGTTGGGCCACTTTCTGCCTCCCTGGTGGGCTGCCTTCTGGTTGAGCTAGCATTGCTCCCCTCATCATAGAGGGTCACCTATGAGCATGCCGCTCCCTTCTGGGTGCCTGTGTTTCTCTCTCATCCTAAGAATTGGATTTTCTGCTCTGTGGGTTCCACCGTGCTGCAGCACCAGGGGGTCAGGCCCTTCTCCGCCACCTTCTGACTGCTCTTACGGCGAGTTCGGCAGTGCTCCCCTTACTCTGTAGGTCTCTTGCCAGCACGCCCTTCCTCCTGAGCATTTTTGGAATTTTTCCTCTCACGCTGAGAGTTGAAGCTCTACGATCCTCAGAGCTCCGTGTGTCAGCATCTTCAGGTTGTTAGGCCTTTCTCTGCCTCCCTGTTGAATTGCTCGCTCTGTAGGTTGAGCCTAGCTGTGCTCTCCTCACCCTGGGGGATCACCTAAGATTGTGCCGGCCCCTGTTGAGCACCTGAGTTTTCCACTTATCCTGGAGTTTTGAACTTCCGTGTTGTGCTGCCTCTGCTATCGAGCTGGCAGATCAAGCGTTTGTGCTCCCCTCTCGGCTGAGAGCTGGGTGCTGCACTATGTAAGCATAGGGCTTCAGAAGCCCGTCCTATGACTGTCATGATAAGCAGGCTTGTTCCCCTCATATTAAGGTAGTGACGTCATGGGCTGTCGGCAGCCAATGCGTTCCTCCATAGCGACCCCTAAAGTACGCAGTGTCTCAGAACAGGGAACCATGGTGAGGTGTTTTATATAGATAATGTTGTTGGGTTTTTTTTTGTTTGTTTTGTTTTGTTTTTTATGAGTAACCTATTCAAATTATTTTAAAATTCATGTCATGACCCTTTTAAAAGTCAAGTTTAATGAATCTCAAAGTTACGTAGATGTTTGGTTTTGTTAGGTCTGTGTTTTTACTGTGTTAGAATCTCTTGCTAAAAAAAGCAAATACATTTTTGATTTAAGTGCAATTGTCATTGATTTCTTAAATAAGGTATGCTCTCTAATTTTGCATAAAGTGTTCACTTTGTCTTGCCCTAGGTGTTTTTTAATTATTTTAATTATTTGACAGTATTGTGAAATAAATTGGGAATTTTACATATTTATTTCCCTTAACACTTTGGCTGATGCATCATCATCCTGTACATTCTCTACTCTTATATAAATTTTATAATATACAAGTAAACATACATTTTTAAGAGTCTTCTGCCATCTTGCCCTACATTATTTTTATTGGAACAGAATATGTCATAGAAGATTTAGACTGGTTGTATTTTGGTATTGTCATGATGTTTTTTAAACATTTTATTACGTCCAGATTAGGTGTGTATTACTTTAACACACAACTCAAAAAAAAAAAATCATAAAAGTAGCAGTTTAGTCTGGTCTTTTTTCTTAAATAAAACAGTAATGTAGGTAGGTGGGCACAGTGGAGGGTCAATTGTGTTAGTACGTGTGTGTTTGGCTATAACTGTTGTCTCCATATGAGGTCCAAAAGAGGGTGTGTGTGCAGCAGCTCTAAAAATACCCAGGAGGCAGTGCATATATCGTGTTGCAGCTAAACCAGTGAGATGTACTTCATTTGAGCAGAAAAAGCTTTGCTTTTCTTTTCCAGTTTAGTCTGCAAAAACTAGAAACCCCCAAGGATGGGAGAAACCAGTGTAGATGGAGCCAAAATGACAGGTATAGTCTGACATGGTTAGACGTGGGCTGGTTTTTCTGGTGTTTTTACTGGTGTGGTGTGAGAAAAATCTATATCCGTCAGATACAGTGTAATGTTTCACATGGGGTTGTTGAACTTGATGCTTGCTTAAGCATGATGTCTAAAGTTCATCTCTTTGTGTGTGTGTGTGTGTGTGTGTGTATTGCATATTTCATTAAGTATGAGCTTGTTAAATTGTTTATACTGTTGTGCCATTTGTAGTTCATTCATAACATGCCACTGTAGATTTGCGTGTAACAACCTTCTGTAATTTTTACATTTGAATTTATTTAATTTAACAAATGTATGTTTAATAGTTTGATGATTGGTTGTGTTTTAGACTGACTAATTATTGTGATACTATTTACACTGGTCCTGTCAATCGCGTGAGGTCACACCCACACGTATGTAGCCACTCCCCATTCATAGTTTGGGCTAAAAAGTAGAGCCGTTAGAGTATGATTACATGTCTGTATGTGCATGTAACATACAGATGACCTTGCCAGTCAAGTGTAATACAGTCTGTTATACGATCATGTTGTTTTTTTTTTAACCCTTTGTTATTTGCCTCTATGAGTGAACCATTCCCTGTGGCTTTTTACATTCAACTTTTGATCTCATTTTAGGACGTTACAGGTACTTTTATAGAATAATAAGGGCACAAAGCCAGAAGATCTAATATTACCCATTTTTGAAACTGAAAGCTCCATAGCGCCAATAGGGGTGACAAATGTAACAAGTTGATATTAAAGGTTCATTCAAAAATGAAAAATGTCATTTACTTACTCTCATGTTGTTCTAAACCTATAAAACAAAAGATGAACCGATAGAGTTTTTTTTACTCTTTTATTTTTTTGTCACTTTAATTTTATTTTTGTTTTTATTTTTGTTGTTTTTGTAGTAAATAACACAACCACATTATTTTATTAAAATACTTGAGCAAAACCAATTTGATAAATTGTTTAAACTTAAACCATTTTTTTTTTTTTATAAAATGATTAAAAACATGAATAAAATGCAAGTAAACACTGTAGCCAACAGTGCACTCAATCTAGTAAGTCTCTGCACACAGGAAATCATCTTTTCTCCACTGAAGACTAGGCAACACTAATTTTACATGTGAATATGACATAGTGTCCAGCTGCTTATAGCACAGCATAGCTGTATTTTAAGCTTTGAAGCTGGCCCCTTGCGCTTAGCTGAACTTTTCCTGTCTGCGTCCAACAGTCTAGGGCTGCACGATTAATCGCATGATATTGTGAGGCGCGCTTAGTCAATGAAGCCGGTACTTTGAATAGTAGTAAAGCTCCATCACGTGCATTCAGCTGGAGCGGCAATTAATACACAGAGCCGTAAATCACTGACAAGCTACGCCAAATCGCGCTCATAATCGAATCATGCGATTAATCGTGCAGCCCTACAACAGTCCTTAATCAGAGTAGCGCAATATTTAATTTTTGGCAGGAATGAAAACGAGCCTGTGAGGGAGAAACTTACTGCGTGTTCAGCAGGTTGTACTGATGAGATCACAATGATTTGTATGAAAATGCAAATTGCATAGTGAAAAATGAACATGGATGGTAATTAAATCATTTTTCCTTAGTGTCCTTTTTACCAGCCAGTCAGTATCCACCAAAATCTATTTTCACAGCCAGAGCCACTGTTGCCACACTGTTTGTCAAGGTCACATGTCCTCTAGTAAAAATGTAAACACTGGAGAGCTGCTTTTATAATAGAAATTGAAGTTGTAAATCTAACTGAAAGTGACATAGACAGTGTTTATTCTTGTTTAATACTTTACAATCTATTATATAATCTATATTAGGGCTGCACGATTTGGGAAAATTTTCATATTGCGATTATTGAGGTCAATATTGCGATACGCGATTGCGATTATAATAAATGGTATTGTGAGTCAACTTGATGGGTTTTTAAAGAAAATGCACACACAGATTAGTGATAATGCGGAAATGTGTATTTGTAACACTAGAAATGGTTTCAAAATAAATTATTTTTAACAAATGAAATAGCATTTGCATTAATACAAACTTATTTTCTCAAAAGTATAGCTAAATTAAATAAAATAAAAACATACACATTTTCACAAAAATAAGATATTTTAAAGATTCTGCCCAAACAAACGGACATTTATGAAGAATGTAACATATACTCTGTGTAAACTATTTTGAAAAGGAAACTGGATATGTTTTTGGTCGATCGGATCACAAGTGGACAATGGAGACCAATGGAGCAGTCATTTACACCTGGCGTTTTAATCCATCTCTTCTGTCCACTTTCGACCGCTTCTGACCACATTCCTGCATTTACATACATTACAAACTCAACTGACTGGCGTCTCTCCTGTATGATTTCATGTGATTCTCTTTAGACATTAGAACTGTACATGAATTATGAGCTTCTAGAACGTTTGACCTCCTAACTGAAGATCTTTTTTACAAATATAAATAAAAACAGTATAAATAAAAATAGTCTAAACAAAAAATAGCTGTATTAAGTGCAAACAGTGCAGCCATAATCAAAGTAGGCTACTCTCTCAGTGTTCAAAGTGCAAATAGATACCATTTTTTTAAGCCTGATACAGAGCTACAGACAACTACACAACCTATTATATGATACATACAAATAACAACATATATATGTTATGTAGCCTAATTTGCGCGCACTGTGAAAAAGCTCTCTAAAAGCGGATATTAAAATTGCTTTTGAAGGCGCGTGCGCGTTTTACTTTCGGTTTCGTTTTAAGGATCGTGCGAATTCTCAGCGGCGCTGAGCGTGCTTTCTACAATACGAGACATTAATTTAACAAACGAATTTGAAAGTGAGGGGGACACAAACTGGATTTTGAAAAGTGGATGTGGTCAAAAGTGGACAAGCTGAAAACGTTTTACACCCCTATTTACACCTGTACTTAGCATTTACCACTTGTGATCAGATCGACGCATCAGAAAACGCATGTTAATACCAGGTGAAACAGGGCCTCTAATTCTTGCACAGTACCTCTCTCTGGTCAATGTCAGTAATCTCAAAATCCAAAATATCGCCATATTTTTTTTTTTTTTTTTTTTGGCTACCAGATCAGTGTCGATCTCCTCGGCATCCATCCACGCTGCGCACACAAGTGAACACGCACGCGCACGCCACACGTGCACTGCCTATACTGAGAGACTGTCAGATTTTTTGTTTTAATCTTTTGTCTGTTTGTTTGTGTTGTTAGCGGTACGGAAAATCAGCAAACTGTCTCAGAAAGTAGGTGTTCTCAAGTCCACACTTATTTAATATAATCGCAACATTTTGCCGTCATATAATCGCACAGGCTGACATCGCGATTGCGATTGCGATACGATTAATCGTCCAGCACTAATCTATATGAATAAACGTGACATGCCTTTACTGGAGCGTCAAATTTCACAGCTTGTGCAACCGTATCTACACTGATATGATGCTTTCTTAACTTCTGTTTTCTTACCACTAATTTTTGTTGTGTGTTTTTGTTATTGTTATTGAGAGGATAGTGCACAGCACATACATGTTTATCAAACCATAGTCCCAAATTTTTAAAAACTGACACTTTCTATAGTGGACTTACACACACACACATAAAGTTTACTATTTTTAGGGATAGTTTTTCCTACATACAAACAACTGATAACTGATAAAAACCCATGTTGTGGACTATCTTTCCATCTGTAGTATTACTTATTAATGTTCTGGAATTAAATTAAAGTCTTATGGATTTGGAATGACATGAGGGTATGTAAATGATAACAGCATTTTCAATTTGGGTGAACTAACACCTTACAGTTTTTGTTTGTTTTGTTATTTTACAGAAAATAATTGCTTTTTGTATCTGCTTAACAAGCATTTTTGACCTGTTTCTAATTCTCCGTTCACATTTTCTGTGTACATTTAGTTTGTATTTAACTTAGTATGACAGCTTCTGACAGATACAGTATTTTGAGTATCTCATATCAGATTCTTTGCGTGTGTCTCTTCTCAGACTCTCCAGGTGGAAATACGGCCATTAAGAGTGAAAAAAAGACAGCGGGAAACTCTTTCTTTAGCTGGCTGTTGGTGCTGGCTTTGCTGGGGGCTTGGTTGTCTGTGGGTGTCGTGTGGTTTGACCTTGTTGACTACAACAGTGTGGTTGGTAAGTATTTTTAAAAATAGTCTTACAGGAATGTAGACTGTCACTTTTTGGTAACATTATTAGTTTTTGAAAACACAAATTGTCACCTAAGTGATTCATGCAGATCTGCGGACTGTTTACTTCAACATTTTTTTATAGTAATTAATTATAGTTTTTCTGTATTTTTCCTTTATTTTATTTTATTATTAATTCCTTTCCCTTAATGATTACTAATACAGTATAATAAATATAGTAAACATATAAATACATTTGGTTAAATAAAGGGTCACAGAAACACCCTTGATTGCATTCAACAAACTTGTGATATTTTAGTACTTAGTATGTCCTTCATAACTTCGTAACATAAGTATACTGTTCTACCCTTCTTGGCAATGAGTGTACAAGTTCATAGCAAATTGTCACATCTACCATGTTTACTTGCTGGAGGGCGACCTCCTAAATCCCCTGATCTTTAAAGGGCAGTGTTGCTCAACTTGTCTCTAAAAAACACAGATGGAGATGTTGATATTGAACACCAATGGAATAGTTCATATTACTTGTCTCAGAGCATGGAATTCCCAGACTACCACAATATTGTTATGAAAAAGAATGCTTGGAGAAACATTTCATGCGATGCATCTGCCATTTTAATTTAGCAGATATTATGTATCATAGCAACGAAAGTGTCTACTAGCTCTGCTGCAAAGAAGCGCTCTCAAGTGCTAACAGCTAGGCATTTTCAGCAGACTAAAAATGCTTTGGTGGACACACGTCCTTAGGGTTGTGTGAAATACATGTCCACAGAAGGATTTACTATATGGGCCATTCTACAGAATTGGTTCAAAGTCAGAGTTTGATGCGTCTTGAAAAAATGTGTCTTTGTCCACAAATTTTGTATGTATGGAAATTGTATAATATCCCAGGTTTATATTTCTAGTAACTGTGCAGTTAATTCTCATATTGTATTTTTGGAAAAGTTTTGGAATATTTGTCCTCTCCCCAAATTTGTCACAAAAGAGGATCTGAACTATCTGCAGGAACTCTCACCTTCTTCTTTGTTCTTTCTACATAGAGTTGTATTCATTGGTTCTGAGGCTTGACAATTATTTTATTTGCCTTGGATACAATTCTGGAAAGTTTGTTCTTGAGTCTGCAATTTAGATGCTCATACCAGGCAGAAATATGAAAGGTTAAAACACTTTCAACAATGGATTTATACACAAGTTTCAGGATGTGCTTACTAACACCAAGACCACTAAGCTGTTTAAGAAGGAAAAGTTGCTGAGAGCATCTTTTAAAAATATACTCTGTATTATCAGCAAAACTCAACTGAGAATCCAGAATTGAACCAAGATACTTACTTTTTTTTTTTTTTTTTTTCACAATTTCAATTTGCTGATTCTCAAGTGAAATCGGCTCACATAACATATTAGTGATATGATAGTTGATAGTTCAGGTTACTTTATTTTTGACAAAACATCCAATTTTTTGGTTGTGACAGCACATTTTGGGATAGAAATGTTTTGGTAGCGACCACATCACATTACAGAATTTCAACCCACATACTAAAACATACTAAAATACTAAAAATTTGCATAACAGTAGTAAAATTGTGTTTATTTCCCCAAATAAAGATTTAAGTGTCCCCATCCCCCCCACCGAAAAAAAAGAAAAAGAAAACGAAAACGGATGTCACTACTGAAACTTTACCAGATGTTTTGGTCATGACTGTTTTGGTAGTGACAGTTTTAAAGGCTTTTGAACCTAGCTCAAAGACATCAGCATGTGTATATATATATATATATATATATATATATATATATATATATATATATATATATATATATATATATATTTATATATATATATATATATTGTATTTTATTAACCATTTTAAAAAATCAAAAAGATAATTTAAAAGCAACAGTGGAATAAAACGCAAAAATTATTTAAATATAAATTTCATAAGTTGGAATTTAGGGGTTAGGGTTTGGGACAGCCTCCTCTGAAATTAAAATTATCCACTAAATGATAATTTTATATATATTAAGCTTACTGATATTTTAAATATTATTGTGAGTTTCAATAGATAATAAAACATCTTAGTAAACATATAAGGTTTGAATACTTGCTAAGTATGATAATACTGCTTTTTAAATGTGTTTTTTAGTTGTGGGACAGCAGTTCTGTAGAATGGTCCATTTAAGAATAGGTTTTTCTATAGAATGTTTTATAATACTTTTTTTTTTTTTTTTTTTTTTTTTTTAACAACTGTAGTATGAACTACAAAGTGTAACCAACTTTTCCACTGTCTGTCAGAATCGGACACTTCTGCCAATCACAGAGTATGTAACTAGTGATCTTTGTTGCACAGCTTGATTGATTAAATCTTCTATTTACTTGATAGGACCATTAATCATAAACACCAGGTTGGATGGAGAGGGCCATAAACCATAAATTAGTCTAGTTATTCTAGCTATCTGGACAGATATCATGACAATTAAATTTAAATGTTTTTTAGTCTTTGGTTTGCTCATTTGTGAGAGAGACACAGAATAGACAGCTCACACCCATCAGGAATCAAGTTTTTATTGTCCAAACCAGAGACGTGCACTGTGAACTCATGCTCAGTGTAAATGGACCTTAACAAACCTCATGGTTCATTGTGGATGTACCAGACTGACAAAGTCACAAATAGGGTCTCTTACTGTGTAAGACCCGCCTTACTCTGCGTCTTTACTTGTTTGTTTCACAAGTCTTTTCTTTTGTCCTTTCACAACTGAAGGTGCTCTTGGAGGAGTATATGATGCTGACGGCGATGGAGACTTTGATGTAGAAGATGCCAAAGTTTTGTTGGGTGAGTGGGATTTACTTGTGTGACTTTTTTCCTGCATGACTGACTAAGGCCAATTATTTTGACATACTATTTCCTCGTTTAATACTGTAGAGCTGCTTTGACACAATTTGCATTGTGAAGTGCTATACAAATAATGGTGACAAATAATGGTGACTTAAGTTAACAACCCATTCAAAAGTGTCAACTCTTTCTGTCTCTCTGTTTTTAATCTTTTATTTATTTTATTTATTTGTTTGTTTATTTGTTTGTTTGTTTGTTTGTTTGTTTTATATACATACATTTTTTCAGACCTAAGATAAGGAAGTGGTCTAAGCAAGCTTTTCCTGTACCACAAACTTTAAATGTGATGTTGTCGTGAACATGGTAGTATACTCCTCCGCTTTGTCTCAAATGCAGAAGTGTGTCTGCATTTGAGGCTTCCTGTCATTTGATGGTGTTAGCAAATACGTGGCATTAAACTATTTGGTTTTGTCTTAGTGAGGCTGGCATCTCACAGGTTTTTTTTTTTTTTAATATCAGGTAAGTGTAAAGTGCTTTGCTTATACACAGTGGTTAACTGCGGTAGCGTTATCTGGTGATAGTGTTTATTTATCTTTCTGTGCGTGTGCATATGTGCCTTTCTATTTATCGGTATCATTCTTATAACTTTCTCTCCTTCAGAAAATGCTACTGTGGCTACTAAGGAAAAAACCTTAAGAAAAAATATCACAACGGAGGCAGACACTATCCAAGCAGGCCATCCCAAGCTTACATGTAAAGACATTTTTGTGGCTACTAAGACCACGAGTACCTGTGCTTTTTGCTTGTCGATTGTGTTTGCTTGCATTGAGAATGCAGCAAAAAGATGTAGCTTTTCTGGCATGTTGGAAGGTATCCACTGGTGTGTTGTTTGAGGTCTTTGAAGAAGCATTTTATTCTGGCTTGGTTCTTGGCACCCAAACTTGACTGAAGTGACTTAATGAGACTGGAGTGTATGGTTAAAATGAACTTATCAAATTGACAAATGAACGATTATTTGTAACAAAAAAAAAACAAAAGACATTTAATTCCATTTAAAAAAATAATAATAATAATAATAATAATAATAATTCATGTTTATAATATTATGCATTTTATGAATAAATAACATCAGTTTTTGCAGAATGATTAAAGGCCATTTGGTGAATAGATTAAAGGGGTCATCGGATGCTAAGTTCACTTTTTCATGTTGTTTGAACAATAATGTGTGTTGGCAGTGTATGTACAAATCTACCCTATAATGATAAAAATCCATGCAGTGGTTTTTAATTAATCTGTAAAAATAATATCCCCTTTTTCAAATGAGCCGTTCTCAGATGCCTGTTGGTGTGCCGCCACACCGACAGAGGCCGCTCCCACAATAGTAGATTGACATTAGCGTTTTGTACAATGTTTCAAATTCCATTTTTTTCTTTCAGCTCAACATATAATGGTCTAATTAACATTATACCATGCTAACATTACAAAACCTGTTTTTTGATATTTTGAATGTGAAGCAAAACTCAAATAATAGACAAAACACCAATAATGAACAATTCTGTACTTTATTTAACGATCACCTTAATCACTGTCATCTTGCTGTAAACAGGACAAAGCAAAGAAAAAAGGAAGAAAGAATTGTGTTAGTGACTTTATTTTCGTCTTCAATTGCATTAAAAAAACTCCTCATTTATAAGTTGCTTTGGATAAAAGCATCTGCTAAATGAATAAATGTAAAATTACTTTCTGGGAGGCAAATGTTGCTTCTTTTCTCATTCTTTTTGCAATCACCCGGTCAAATTCCTCAACTTCACTAAAATAAAAGATGAATGCCATTGTCAAAAATATTGTGTAATAATAATATTTTTTTTGCAAATGCAAATTACAAGCATACCTAGGGTGATAAGTAGGGCCACGAAGGAACACCTCCTCAGCCTCCTGCCAGGATAATGCCTGCAGCCTCACATAGGCCATGAATGATGGCTAAAGGTTAAAGGCTAACGTTAGCTATCAAAATATTTTCGGGGAAAAAAGGCGAAAAAACGTACATTAACGGCTCAAATTTTGTTACAAACTATCATTACAAATATTAAATAGACTGTTCATATGTTGGTGTATCGATGAGCTATAAAGTAGTTTGATTAAAAAAGAAATCATTGAATAAAATTGACGATACTCACCGTGTTTCGGTTCTTCACGTGTTTATCCATGTGTTTATCCGATCCAATTTGAAAGGTGGCGCTGTCTCGAAAAACGAGGGGTCTGAGAATGCGGGACTCTGGGTGCGGGACTGTAGATGCAGCAGGCTCCGAGTCTGCAGCTTCATACTACTCAGCAATTGAGGTGTTATGTTGCTGGATGTAATAATGAACGTAGTGGTCGTCATTTACTCCCGACATCTGAGCCGCTGAAGATGCAGTAGATTACGTTTGTTTGTGAAGGGAATGCGCCTCCCGATCTACATATATCCGTCTATGTTCGCGCGAATCATTCATGATTCAGCTTCACCTACAGCATAAGTGAGTATAAGCGGTTTTTTTATGAATCTTTGCGATCGCCTTTTCTTATAACGTGGTAGTTAGCAAGTTTAGCGGCTAAACGCAGCTAAATACAGCTAATGTAAACAAGACCGTCTTTCCAGAGAGAGTAGAGAGGGGCGGGGTGAGCAGAGCTCATTTGCATTTAAAGGGGCAACCCCTTAAAATGAGATGATTTTTGCAGAGCTGATTTTGGCAAGGTAAAAAGGGTTTTGTTTTACAAAATCATTAAGAATTTTTAATCAAAGTATATTAGAGACCTTTCATTAAGACCCTAAAGAATCATATTAACTTGTGGAAAATGGGCATCCGATGACCCCATTAAGAAAAGCAATTATACATAGTTATAAATTTATTATTATCATAACATTTAGCTACATTTTAAAACAAATACATGAATTTGTTTTATCTAAATTTATTTATTCCAATTTGATTTATTTATTATTTTTTTAATATAATGATAATTTCTGTTATTGATAATTGACACTTTCAACTGATCCTGTATTTTAGTGGCACTGCTCATCCTTCATGTAATGGTTAGCTGATGCATCACTTTGTGCAGTCTGTGTTGCAACATTAGTGACCCTGGACCACCAAATCAGTCATAAGTTGCACTGGTACATTTGTAGCAATAGCCAACAATATGGGACAAAATTATTGATATTTCTTTTATTCCAAAAATCATTAGGATATTAAGTATCATGTACAATTAAGATATTTTGTAAATTTCCTACTGTAAATATATCAAAACCTAATTTTTGATTAGTAATATGCATTGCTAAGAACTTAATTTGGACAAATTTAAAGGTGATTTTCTCAGTATTTTTTTGCACCCTCAGACTCCAGACTTTCAAATAGTTGTATCTCGGCCAAATACTGTCCTATCCTAACAAAATGTATTTAAAAATTTGACCTTTATGAATGGTTTTGTGGTCCAGGGTTACATTTATATAGAACAGTAATGAAAATGTTTTCACTTGCACATATAGTACTGAAACATGTTTTACTTTTACACATAAAAAATATCAGTTACTATGCAGCCTACTTGCAATATTAAGTGTTTACTTATAAGGATACGCAAGTTTTTCTCCAAACTGATTTGTAACAGTAACATTTGGTATCAAGAAATTCTGTATTGAAATTTAATACTGTAAGAGTATTGGTATTAACTACTTTTTTTTTTTTTTTTTAAATCATTATAAAAATTGCAGGGGGGATTTTTATATTTATGTCAGATAATCATCATTAGAAATAATAGGTATAAGCAAGTAAAGTTGTTGTTCATCTACGTGCAAGTTGTTGCACTGAATTGACACTATATTGGTAGGGAGTAGAGGTCAACCAGTAGTGGATTTTACCAATACCAATAACTGATAATAGCCGATAACCGGTTGTCAACTGATAGTTTTTGAAATGGATACTGAAAAAAAAACAAACATAACCCTCCAAGTAAAACAAAAAATATATTGATAATAGGGGTGTGACGAGATACTTATCCCACGAGATGAGACACAAGACTGGGTTCACGAGAACGAGACGAGACCAGACGAGATTTTTAAACTTTTCTTAAGAAATCCTCAATGATGAAATATATAGGGAAAATAGTCCTTTATTCAACTGAAAAAGACAAAATGCAAAAAAAAAAAAATATAGGTGCATTTTGAACTTTATGAAAATAAACTTCCATTTTAATTAATTATATGCAGTAAAAAAAAAAAAAACATTTAAACAAGAGCTTTATAATTCTGGATAAATTCACAGTTGTTTTTAATAAATTGGAGACCATGATTTATTACCAAGTCTTTTAAAAACATATATTCATTTAAACAAAATCAAAACAAAGTCAGTGTTTCACTTCATTAAGCCTGCATCCCAATGTGCATACTATCCATCCTAAATTCTATGTGATAGTAGTAATTTTCAATACTATTTAGGGCAGATATGGTGGATAGTACGCACATTGGGACGCAGGGTAAGACTTGTTTGACTATTGTAATCTCCTTAATGAATGGTTCAATGACATACTTGTCGCCATCTCCTGGCGGAAGAGGATAAGCGTTACTATACATACAAGTTTTAAGATACTTTCGTTTTGATCGCTACTGTAGACAATAAGTGTTTATACCCAAACTATAAACTTTTATCCCAGTACTTCTGTTATTTAAATGTCTGTAACACAGAAATAATGATTATAATGTGGTTGAAAAGACTGCTTGTTGCTCTTTCTGCGTTCACATTTACCCCGACCCTCTGATTCATTAACATGGGCAGCGACAAAACGTGCTTCTCAACTCCGCTGACACTCGCGATGTGAAACAGTCCTAATAGACATAGCTAAATCGTTGTCATTCAGGAATAAGATCGCGTGGGTGTTTGAATCGAGATCTCGATATTTTAAAGATTAATTGTGCAGCTCTAATGTGAACACGTGCTAAATGTTTTATGAGGATATCATACCATGAGATCTTGTCACATCCCTAATTAATAATTATACAGTGATCATTGGTGTTAGTTTATAGTACATCAATTAATGATAACAAATACAAAACAAACAGAGGTGTCAGTAATTCCATTTCTAGAGTCCGCTCTCATACTGTATAATGACAGCGGACCTTCTCTGCCACTCCAGCAACAGATGCAGCCCAGAAAAACATGATGTATGGATCTTTGCCGATAACCAGTTGTTCCAGCAACCAGTTATCGGTGCCGATAATCAACAAAACCGTTAAGTCAGTCGACCTCTACTAGGAAGAGTGAAATAGGAATATGAGGGAATAGTTTAACCCCCAAAATGAAAATTGTCATTTATTCAGCCTCATGTCTTTCCAAACCCAAAAGTCTTTTGTTCATGTTCTGAGCACAAATTAAGATATTTTAATATTCTCTGATCATTTTGACAAAAACAAACAAACAAAAAAAAATCATAAACATTATGCAGTGCATATACAGAAGCTCAACCATGCTAGCTTGACAAACAAACCTCATTGGTTCTCATGTCAAGCATGCTTTTGAGTTTATCTTTACCATATTTGATGTGCTCATGTATGTGCATTGTGTTTATAGCTTAGTCAGTAATTCCTCTTTTTTCTTAATCCATGAGTGTGGCAGGCATCCAAGAGAAGACAGATACATTTCAGTAGATCAAATTCAAGATGATTCAAATTAGTGGGATGCACTGTGTCCTTGGCTTATATGATTAAGCAAAATCTATTTCTGTCCAGAGCTGCCTAATTTTTTTTGACTGAAATCTTTTATTGATGACAGAAGAGTCAAATCACTTCACAGAGTCTTCCCCAACACATCCCAAAGTATTTGGTTAGGGTTAGGAATCTGTGGTGCCCAGTTCATGTGTAGAAATAACCCCTTGTTCGTAACCACTCTTTAACAATTTAAGCCATATGAATTTTGGCATTGTCATCCTGTAATATGCTAGTGTTGTCATGGGATGGTCATTTAGTGCAGGTACTCAGCTGACTTCATTTTACTGCTACATAACATTGCAGAGACTAGGCCTGACCAGTGCTCCAAATTCAAATCTTTAGGCTCCTTTTTTTTTTTTTTTTTTTTTTTCGTTTGGTTTTACTCACTAACAAGTAACTTTCCTGTGGGCACACATCTGTTTAGTCTCAGGAAAATTATTTATCTCATAGAGAAAATATTGAAAATATCTTCATTTGTGAAGATAAACAGAATGACATGAGGGTGAATAAATGATGACAGAATTTTTATTTTTGTGTGAACTAACAATGGTATCTGATATGATTAGGCCTAGGTGCTATCTCTTACCTAATGCATTCTTTTTATTTTATTTTATTTTTTTTTTTTTTTAAGTGTTCAGCTAAAGGTGTTTGTGCCAGATATTGGATTGCTGTTTTAATAGAGCATGTGTTCTCTAACTTGGCAATTGCAGCAATTACACTTCTTTCTTCTAAGTCCAAGTCATTCTTTCTCCTAAGTTCTGTTTGCCCCTCTTTCAAAGCAGATGAGAGACCTAAAGATGTGGGACTTAAAAAAGACAAAGGTACTTAGCATGAGTTATGGAGTTAGTTGCATAATACATTAGCTTCAGTGACGTCATGACTCACCCTCAAGTTGTTCCAAAACCTGCATGACTTTTTTCCTGCAGAACACAATGCTTATGTTTGTATGTATACATACATACGAACTGCGTGTTTGTGTGTGTACTGTGTATGTGTCTGTGTGTGTGTGTGTGTGTGTGTGTGAGTGTGTATAAAGAACTGTAAAGTCTTGAGTTAACATGAATTAAAATAAGGTACAACAATGCAATTTAATGAGATGCAAGAATGGAAACAATTACCATCTTTTTATTTCAACACGTCACTTAATTAATAAATCACTAAAGCAGTATAGACTTGAACTACAATTCCTGATAGCTTGCATGCTTATTCGTAAAATGCACAAACTGAACATCATCAAAAACTCAATTTAATTGAAAGAAATGAATGTGCATTTTTCTCTTTCATTAATTCTGAAAGGTGAACAATTATTCAGACACCTAAGAAGACTCAGTCACATAATATATGTGTGTTTGCATGGGATTTGAATGATGAGCCTTCTGAGATGTGAATTTTTGTCCCACTCATTCTCAGAACATCCTACCAGGGATATTGGGCGAAAGCTGAAAGCAGCTCTGAAGGAGCAGCTACGAATTATTCATGAGAAGATTGAAGCCAAAAAGATTGCCAAACTAGCCCTTGCTGAGGTCCGTAGTGTTTTGGCTCAAGAGGAAGAGGAGAGACAAGCTGCTCTTGCTGCCAAAAAGGTCAAAGAAGAGACAGAAGCTAAGCTTCAACAGGAACGAATAAAAAGAGAACAAGAGGAGAAACTAGCCAAGGAGAAAACAGAGAGAGAAAGGATGGAGAAAGAAAAGGCAGAAAAGGAAAGACTGGCCAAAGAAAAAGCAGAAAAAGAAAGACTGGCCAAAGAAAAAGCAGAAAAAGAGAAACTCGCTAAAGAAAAAGTGGAGAAAGAAAAAGTGGAGAAAGAGAAGGGAGAAAAGGAAAAACTTGAGAAAGAAAAGGCAGAAAGAGAAAAAGTGGTTAAAGAAAAAGCAGAAAAAGAAAGACTGGCCAAAGAAAAAGCAGAAAAAGAGAAACTCGCTAAAGAAAAAGTGGAGAAAGAAAAAGTGGAGAAAGAGAAGGGAGAAAAGGAAAAACTTGAGAAAGAAAAGGCAGAAAAAGAAAAAGTGGTTAAAGAAAAAGCAGAAAAAGAAAGATTGGAGAAAGAAAAAGCAGAAAAAGAAAGACTGGCCAAAGAAAGGGCAGAAAAAGAGAAACTCTCTAAAGAAAAAGAAAAACTGGTGACAGAGAAGGCAGAAAAGGAAAAACTTGAGAAAGAAAAGGCAGGAAAAGAAAAACTGGCTAAAGAAAAAGCAGAAAAAGAAAGATTGGAGAAAGAGAAAGCAGAAAAAGAAAGACTGGCCAAAGAAAAGGCAGAAAAAGAGAAACTCGCTAAAGAAAAAGCAGAAAAAGAGAGATTGGCTAAAGAAAAAGCAGAAAAAGAAAGATTGGAGAAAGAGAAAGCAGAAAAAGAAAGACTGGAGAAAGAGAAAGCAGAAAAAGAAAGATTGGAGAAAGAGAAAGCAGAAAAAGAAAGAATGGCTAAAGAAAAAGCGGAGAAAGAAAGACTGGAGAAAGAGAAAGCAGAAAAAGAAAGACTGGCCAAAGAAAAGGCAGAAAAAGAGAGACTCGCTAAAGAAAAGGCAGAAAAAGAAAGACTGGAGAAAGAAAAGGCAGAAAAAGAGAGACTTGCTAAAGAAAAAGCTGAAAAAGAGAGACTTGAGAAAGAAAAGGCAGAAAAAGAAAGACTGGCCAAAGAAAAAGCAGAAAAGGAGAGACTTGAGAAAGAGAGAACAGAAAAAGAAAGACTTGAAAAAGAAAAGGCAGAAAAAGAGAGGCTCGCTAAAGACAAAGCAGAAAAAGAAAGACTGGCCAAAGAAAAATCAGAAAAAGAAAGACTTGAGAAAGAAAAGGCAGAAAAGGAAAGAATTGAGAAAGAGAGAGCGGAAAAAGAGAGACTAGCCAAAGAAAAGGCAGAAAAGGAAAGAACTGAGAAAGAAAAAGCAGAAAAAGAAAGACTTGAGAAAGAAAAGGCAGAAAAGGAAAGAATTGAGAAAGAGAGAGCGGAAAAAGAGAGACTCACTAAAGAAAAAGCAGAAAAAGAAAGACTAGCCAAAGAAAAGGCAGAAAAGGAAAGAACTGAGAAAGAAAAAGCAGAAAAAGAAAGACTGGTTAAAGAAAATGCAGAAAAAGAAAAAGCAGAGAAAGAAAGGCTTACCAAAGTAAAAGAGAGTGCACCAAAGGGGCAAACAGAGAAAGCTGTAAAGGAGGACGGAGAAAATGTGAACCGTTCCAAACAAGAAAAAGAGGCTAAATTAAATAAAAAGGCTCATGGACAAAAAGCTGATAAATCAGAAAATAAAAAAGACTCAGATGATGAAAAGAATACCAAAAATGAGAAAATATCTACTCGTGGTTTACTTAAATCTTCAAAAAAAAATACCAAGAAATAAAAGTAAACTGCCATAACTGTGAGATTTGATTGAAAACAAAAAGTTCCTAAGGCATTTACTAGGAACAGCGCTGGAAAGTAAATAACTAAACTGTTTTTCTGTAGCGTGACAGTATTCAGCTGTTCAAAACGGTATCAAGCTACTTTTTCGAACAAGTAGTGGTGTAGTGTAATAAAACATTACATTGCTGTTGGTCCCATGGTACAGCTGAGTGAAGGAGGTAATAACCCAACTGTCTATTCACTGTGTTGGGAAATTTAACATGACATCTTTGATCCAGTAAGCCAATGGTTTTAAGCCCTGTTCCTGGAGCCCTCTCCAACCATTCACATTTTGCATTTCTCCTTAATCAAACACACCCGATTAAGGTCGTCACCTCATTACTAGAGATACCAAGATCTGAAATGGGACACATTCAAAATGTGCAGTGTTAGGGGAATCCAGGAATGGAAAGCCTCTGCGATAAGTGATTTAGCCTGCACAGAAAAAAAAATATTTTGTGAGTTGTATGAAGTGTATTTTAATAATTTTACTCTGTGAATACTTGCTAATTTTTATTATACTATGTTTTCGTGCCAGATAAAGATTGCTCTAGCTGCAGAATTAAATATCAATTGGAAGTTATATATTTATAAAATTGATACTCTTAGCTTCAATATAGTTAGCAGGTTTTTGTTTGTAGCTTGTACTGTAGCTAAATACTTTTTTGAGGATATCTTGATTGTACACTAATTAGGGCTCCTTTACACATGGCATTAATCTGCTTTTAGGAATTGAATCTCAATTTTGACGTTATTAAAAGCCAGGTGAAGTAAATGCACGCAATAAACATTATCGTATCATGATCGGATCTCTCAAACCACAAAACAAGTTTGGTGGTGGTCTGGTTTAGGGTAGACTTTTGACCCCTTTTTAATGCATGTGTGACTGCATATTTATCTGTTTCCCTAACCAGTATATGAGAGCAATGAGATGCCCCCTCGTATTCCCAGAAAGTGCAATGATCTTGCAGATGTCTTCAGTAAGAAGAAAAGCAGCCCAGTCACGACTCTATGTATCCTAGGACATTATCTTAAAAAAAAAAAAAAATATCTGTCAATACTAACTAGTATGGATTTTTTTTGATGGCTGATGATGAAATCTTAGAGAGCAAGGTGTTATAATAGCTTCAATGTAATAACTAGATGAGAGCTGTTTGACAGTAAACTAATTAAGACCTGGTTCTGACACTTATCAGCCAAACAGAAAAACTAACACCTGATGCTGATAATTTAAAAAATGCCAATCACGTTATATATTGGCCTTGGTGATATATCATTGGACCACTACTTATAACTTGCTCAGTAGCTCACCATGGCTCTTGCAGTGTGGAGCTTGACACAAAACACGAGTGAAGACATTTGATAGAAGAGCTCAGAGACATGCTAAAATGGCATGGTCGCTTCAGCAAATGCGTTTATCTCACATATGCTTTTGTTAACACTGTCAGTTGGATTTAATGTAGAGTGTCCTGTATCCTGTAATGTAGCACTACGTTGTTTTATTATACATAACAGAGCATTAATCTTTCTGAACTGAAATGTACAACAAATGAGGTAATAAAATATTGCCACGTTCATTGTTTCAGAGATAATCAAATACGCTTTTAGCACCACTCACTGAACATTTTGCTTGGAAGTGGTGCAAAACAACATCTCTCCAATGAGCCAATTAGGTTCTGCAGTTCTTATTAATAACAAATACATCCTTTATTGTAGAAACATTTGAATGAAAGGAAACAGAAACCAGATTTTTTGTTTATTTTTGATTTATTTATTTTTTACCTGTTAAAATTACAACATTTTTAAAATTTAGTAAATAATGGAAACATTTTAGTTGATACAACCTCTCTGGTTGTACTGTACCATTTCCAGTTATTTTAATTGTTTAAATATATTTGTTATTTTAATGTTTATATTTTTTCACACTGGTGACTGGAATGAGGGCATAAATTCAGTCAAGCTAAACAATATCCAGATACTACATAAATACAAAACACATTAATGCCAGGTGTAAACTTGACCTAAGAGCCTCTATGTCTGCTCACAAAAGCACATAAAATTGTATATAAGGTTATACAGGGGTGCTGCTAACTCAAATCCATTTAGTGACTTGAAATACATTAATAATTATAATTTTTGAAATTGCACTTGAATCTGAAAAATCATTATATTTCAGAGTTTGTTTTTTCATTTGCAGTATGACATGTCACAATACAAAACAGTAGTTGTGTACAGATGTGCCTGAATTTGTTCATATAGTAAACTGTGTGAAATTGATTGTAGCGATTTTTGAATGAGTAGATGAGTGAGTGGTTTTAAACATTGTATGTACATGATTATGTGAAACACTTTTGTCTTTTGTTTCATTTGCCTTAAGTTCAAAACCACTGTGAGATGCCATAACAGACATGAGCAGATATTTCTTGCTCACATCTTTTCACACTGACAGCTGTTTTTACTTTTTGAAGAAAGTCTCCTGCTGACTATAATAACCAAGACATTCAGTGTAGTACACTGAACAGATTGATCTGATTTCATCTGATTACTTACAAAAAGACAGTTTAGACAGTTTGTCCTAAAAGATCATATTTGAAAAACAAATTATATTTGGATACAGTGTGAACAACGTCTAAAATCAGATAATGAGTGCTGAGCAAGCATCAGTTCTGCTTTTTCTAAGCCACTGAAAAAGCTAATGTAGAAAGAATATACTCTTCAAGTTCAGGAAGTGAAGCTATGCAGCTACAATGAGGATCAAGTTTTTAACATTTGCTCATGTTTATTCAACAGCTGTTAGACTAGTGTATGTCTAACTTAATGTCTTTAAACTTTTTTTTTTTTTTTTTAACTAAATTGTCAGATCAGACAATGTCTGCTAAATTATATATTTTTTAAACTGATAGTTGTTTTTATTTTTATTTCATTTTATTATGTGTTTACATTTGGGTTTATTTTGTCCATTATAGTGAGACCTTGATCTTATCAGTTCTTTGATGCATAACCATTTATTATTGTGTAAAACATTTTATTGTTGTGTGAAATATTTTAAAGTTAAATTATATTAATCATATAACAGTAATTATGTAGTAGAATGCTGTTGGTGTGTTGAAGTTGAAGTGTGTTATTTCTTTACCACTAGTGCTATCAAACAGACAGTTTCTAGATAGGTTTCTGAAAAAAAATAAAAACTTTTTTTTAAAAAAAAAACAGCCTGCTGAGTAATTTCCCATCTGCCTTTACTCAAACTAGTAAGGTTACATCTGACCTATCTACCTTATTGTGGATATTTCACTGGCATAAGTTAAAGTACTTTAAAAGTGAAGTAGTTTTTACTTGCTAATATATTCATTGAAATGGTTTATCAAGTATGTTCACTGAAACTAAAGTGTGTGGTTAAATGTTCTAAAAAAGTGTCAGGGTAATTGCCTCAGATGTCTCTCTCTCTCTCTCTCTCTCTCTCTCTCTCTCTCTCTCTACATGGTCAGGTTTACTCCTATGTATGTGCATTGATAAGACTTTATTTTCCCAGTTTTTTTGTATTCTTATCGACCCAAGATGAAAAGACTTCTTATATAAAGCAAGGCTATATGATAGCAATACTTTAATTTATTATTTTTTTTATTTAATTTATTTTTTTTTTTTTTATGTAGATTTCCATTGCAAAAATAGCCTTTGTCTTTGTGAGAATATTTTTTTTCTCCTGCTGGGATTGTGATTATGGATTGTGTCTGATTTTACTCAACATTCATACAGGTCTGACTGAGAAGCCTGTTATAGTGGCATCAACCGAGAACCCATTGGGAGAAAAAGGTAAGAAAACAACGGAAGCAATTCTTCATGCCATGACAGACTAGGGCCTCAAAACTGGCAATGCCACAGTATTTGTCAAACTACAGTACTGTGATGCACAGTTGTATACTCACCAGTTGTATAAAACACCAGTTGAGGGTCAGCACTCATTCACACAGGACACAGGTTAACAATTAAAAATAGCACATTGTTTGCTGCTAGTCCCCAAGAATCAGACATTCAAGAAACCATGCATGTTTCCTCAGAATGACTTGTTCTTCATACAAAATATATATATAGTTTTGATGAGTTTGAACATGCACACAAAATATAGGCATATTACTCATAGCAGGCCATATTCGGAAGATATGTCAAATCGTATCTGCTAAATGATTAGAAAAAGTAGGTTTTGAATGTTAGAACTGTGGATAAATTGTATAGATAAACAAAAATGAGACATGTCCCTGATAGGGCTTAAACCAAGGATTTAAAAGAAACATTTTTACACAGTATACAAATATTTTTGTAATGGCCATGGAGATTTGACTTTACTAGCCACTGAATATTGATTGGCTGCTGCAGTCATATTAGAGGATATGTTAGGATGTCCTCCAAAGATGGTGAATGCTGATTTTCATATTCACAGTATAGTGGAAGTTCAGTTGTAGAATGTAGTAAGATCTGCTTCACTACTTTCATGCCAGTGTCACACCATTAGGGTTCCAGAGTAATGGTGCAAAATGCCTTACTATAGTGCCATCTAGTGTTGGACAAATAGTGTCTGTGCACCTGAGTAGATGTGCACATTTGGAAACATCCAAGTTTGGGGCTCACAAGATTTACTGTCTCTGATGTACTGTGTAAAAACAGGGTTCTGGCACACTAATGGCAGAAATGTCAACTGAACATCATTTTGGCAATGAAATTGATGTGACAATGTCAGGAGAAGATTATTGTTGCAAATAATTTGTTTCATGTCAGTATGCCAAAGCACCTTGTAGAGATACAACCTCAGATCATTTTGGACATCTCGCAATGAAAGTTGCATCTTGTTTCTCAAGATACACAAATGTCATTATGGTGTATGACATGGCAAATATGATAAATACACTGCTTGGCAATTTTGAAGTCGGTTAATAGTTGGCTGTAGTTACAGCCTGTTTTTACATTTTATTTTATTATAGCACCACAATTGGCCCAGTCAGGCTATTTTCTTTGTGTTTTCAGACTTTGTGCTAACCTGTATAAACTTTGACTACAATGCAGAAGAACCTTTACTTTATTTTTTTCAGTGTCCTAAACTATCACCTAAACTATTACCAATTTCAGCTTACAGACGAATGCTGGTGATAATAATGTTGTCCACGACAGGGAGCCAAAAGATATGTAAACTTAATGAAACTTGATGCACATAGTCAGTAGGGCAGGGGTCACCAGATCCGGTCCTGGAGGGCCGGTGTCCCTGCAGAGTTTAGCTCCAACCCTAATCAAACACACCTGAACCAGCTAATCAAGGTCTTACTAGGTATACTTGAAACTTCCAGGCAGGTGTGTTGAGGAAAGTTGGAGGTAAACTCTGCAGGACACCGGCCCTCCAGGAACAAGTTTGGTGACCCCTGCAGTAGGGCATTCTGAGGATGCACACCAAGTATTTTCAAATTTCATCCATAGGGGGCACTAGAACTGAAAAATAATAATAACCCCAAAACTATATTATTAATGAAGGTGGAGGTCCAAAAAAAAAGGGGCACATAAAAATGAATTCGAATTTATTAGCTGATAAAATTTGATTGGTTGCTGGAGGCCATGTTTTATTATGCATTCAAATTATATTGTAAGGTCTAACAAAGAACATGAATACCAATTTTCAACTTCACTGATCGTATGGTTAATGCTTTGATAGTGCTTTTCCATTTTCCATCCCCTACAGGAGTCATTTTTATGCGTATATATTGCAGATTTTGTTTGTATGTTGCAAGGAGAAAATAAAAGCCAGTTCATGAAAGATAAAACACATAGTCTATTGAATTTTTAAATGTCTTCCACAAATTAAATATGATGGAAGAACAGAAATGAAACTGAAAATTAAAACAGAAATGTGTTTTTATTTTGTTTCTAGCCCTAAGGGTTCCTGAATATATTAATGTGCATGAATATAATGCAGTATCTTGCAAAAAATATTTTTATGTGATGCATAACAATATGTTCAGTGCTAGTTTGAATTCTGCACTAGTCGTCAAAGGTTTAATTTCTTTAGTTGCAAATGTACAGAAGTGTGGATGATGTTCGTTATTTCTTTCTTTCTTTCTTTTTTTAATTTTGTTGTCATTTGTGGCATTTTAGAGTTACATGCGGAATCTAAACCTGGTGAAAGCAAAGGTAAGAGATATATTATACTAAAATGTAATTGTTTATGTAATGTATACTTTTTGTATTATATTTATTATAAGCTAAAGTACACTATATGTGTCCTGTAAAGACTCCATACCACACTCCCAACATGGGTCTGCATCTGATGCTGAACCTTCATTAGAGTTCACAACAGAGGAGTTGCCAGCTGCAACTGAACCTGTGCCTACATCAGTCTCCACACCTGAATCAGTCACAGAGAAAACAGAATTCACAGAAGAACCCTTAGTAGAGTCCAAAGAAGAAAAAGAAGGTATGTTGAGCTTGCTTTTAACAATGTTCTGATACCACACAACCACAGTCAGCACTTTTCAGAGGAAATCAACCTATTTTTTGTCTCTGCTTATTTTATTTATTTATTTTTAATTAGTCTGCTTTGAAATAGATACTTGTTGTAAAAAGCACTATACAAATAAACACTACACACTTAATCTTTGATTTATTAGGTTCTTTTAAGTGACCGTAAGTCTAATGTTGTGGTAAATTATTTTACAGCCAAAAAGAAGAAACCAAAACTTCTTAATAAATTTGACAAAACAATCAAATCTGAGATCAACGCTGCAGAGAAATTACGCAAGAAGGTAAAAATCTGTACTGTAAAAATATGTTTATACTATTTTACTGGAAGAATATTGTGTTGAGTAATATATATATATATAAAATTTAATTGGCACATAGTATTTTCAAAATTATTAAAAAAAAGATATAAATAAATACAGTCTTTCTTTTTTTAGGGGAAAACTGAGGAATCTCTCCGTGCTTTTGAAGCTCTTGTGCAGAAATTCCCACAAAGTCCGAGGTGCCGATACGGCAAAGCCCAGGTAATACATTATCATGAAAATTAACATTACTGTTTACGTCACATTATTTTGCTATAGTAGAAAACCCTTAACAAAAAGTGTGATATGTGTCCAGGCAGAAGATGATTTGGCAGAGAAAATGCGCAGTAATGACATGCTGCTGAAAGCAGTTACCACATACAGAGAAGCAGCCGAGCTCCCAGACGTACCACCTGACCTCATCAAAGCCACATTAAAGCGACGTGCAGACAGACAACAGTTCTTAGGTATACAAGTTAATGTAGCTATATAATTATGATGACTTCTCAGACTTGTAAAATTAAAAACAATTTAGAAATATTGTGAGACTGTAGAACACGCAACAATGCCGTGTTTTCACTTTAAGTGTACAGTGTTCAAATTTATTTAATAAAACATAGACCTCTTAAGACCTCCAAAAGGATTTATGTATTTGTTATGCCTTTTTGAGACTTTTTATGACCTTACATTTTATAAAGTTACATTTTTTTTTTCGATTTTTTTTAAAGACCCATGTGACTTTATTCACAAATATGCTTCTAAATACAGTTTACATCTATTTTGTGACTCACTTGCACTGTTGAGCCTTGAGTCTCATAGACTTATAGAGATCTGGAGATGGGCTCTTTTTACTTGTCCAGTACGCAGTCAGGAGAACTTTTTAGCAGCTGCTGACAACCACTCAGAACACCCTGCCTAACAATCCCTGGCAATCACCAACATCAGTCTAGCATCAGGATGTCAAAATTTGCCAGCACTGCACTTTAAATGTAATTAAATGTAAACATTTGGTTATAATTACAATAGACCAGCCTTAACCCTAAAATACAATCTTAGGCAGAAGCATTTGTCTATAACAATATGAGAACATTCCCAGTTGTTCCATTGTCATGTTCCTATGCAGGTCGTACAAGGGGATCTTTAGCTACTTTGGAGAAGCTAGTTCAGATTTTTCCAGAAGACATCAGCATAAAGAATGACTTGGGAGTGGCACATCTGCTTCTGGGTGACAACAAGGGTGCAAAACGAATATATGAGGAGGTAAGATATCAATATTATGTTGTTATCATGTTTAGCAATGTGATGTGGATTACTGATTTCCCCCTATTTGAAATTCCTCTTCAGGTTTTAAATCGTGCCCCGCATGATGGATTTGCTAAAGTGCATTACGGGTTCATACTTAAATCTGAAAACAAGATTGCAGAGAGCATACCGTACCTGAGGGTAATTCTAATTTTATGAACAGAAATGTACAGTATATAATTCCGCTCACACACACATACATGTACTTAAATATTTTCTCTGTGTTTGTGTGTATTTAGGAGGGTTTGGAGTCTGGAGAGCCAGGAACTGATGATGGAAGGTTTTACTTTCATCTCGGGGATGCTTTACAGAGAACAGGAGACAAGAGTGTAAGAAGAAAGTAAGATTAAGATTATTGAAAGGAAGTTCACAGAGAAAATAAGTGAATTTGGTGTTTTTTGCATGCATTTAGGCCTATGACTGGTATGAGGCTGGGCACCGGCGAGGTCACTTTGCTTCTGTGTGGCAGAGATCTCTGTATAATGTCGCAGGGCTGCGTGCTCAACCCTGGTGGACGGCTGAAGAGACTGGATATACAGGTTTAGTCAAGGTAAAGACCATTTGCTTGTCTGCATGCATAAAATCTGTTACAGTTGCTTAAAAAAATCATCCAGTTACTGCCACTTTACTTTCAAAATGAAAGACAAAGGAGTCCAAATAAGGTTTGAGGGTGGGGTCTTTTGACTTGCCACCAAGAACACCCTAGCAACAACACATTAATGCCCTAAAACTTGGGAATACCTTAGCAACCAGTGCAGATTTCACTGCCGAATAATTTTCATCATAATTCATTTTCACAGACGAAAACAAGACGAAGAAATAAAACTCCTTTTAAATGACAGAAACTATGACGAAAATCTATTGGCATGTTCATCAAGACAAAAATGTAAGGGAGGGACTATTTGGGAAGATATTCATTCAGAATGAATCATAGCCTATTAATCTCCCCAGCGGAACATAAACTAGCATACATTTGGTGCACGTCTCGTCTCTTAAAATGTTCAAAAATGTCAATATCTGAGACTAAGAGAAGAACAGACATATGATTAAATTCTGACAATGAAAAAGAGAACTCAATTTGGTCTGGTTTTCTGAGTGCACACACCAAAACAGCGCCTCTCACACAGCGCACAGGTACCCTTTTGCATGAATGGAGAAATAGACAAATAATGTCGAAATTGTCAATTGACAGACGAGTATCACGTTTGACGAGTAACACAGAATAAAAATGTCCTGATAAATTTTTTTTATTCCTATGTCGTCCTAGATATTCATGGCTTGCTTCAGTCGCCAAGAATTTAAGGTTTTTGAGGAAAACATTTCAGGATTTTTAGTGGTCCATTTAGTGGACTTCAGTGGTGCTCAATGGATTGAAGGTTAAAAATGCAGTTTCAGTGCAGCTTCAAGTTCAAGTACTCACGGGTGTGTACGTGCAACAAGTGGGCGGGCAATATGCTAATTTTTGAAGTTGACATCATTTAAGATTCGTTTTAAAAATGACTCGTTTTCATGATTCGGAATCAACTCTTTCTTTTGTAAGACAATAACTTTATACACGGAGCACTTTCAGATTTAAAACTATGAAGGATGTTTTCATTCACTTAGAGCTGTTACACACATTGCATGAAAGGTAAAAAAAATTTTCAAAAATCCATACTTTCAAAGAAAAAAATCTGCACTTTAAAACAGTACTAAAATTAAAATATAAAAATTAAACTTTAACTTTTTAATTAAATTAAAAACAAGAACATGGAGAAGAACATGACAATTTGCTTGGCACATTTTCCCACCACTTTTTGCCAAATCACGATTTTGTCCCCACAGCTTTTTGAAAGCCAGTGGAAAAAAAACCGGCTTGCAGAACCCATGTACAATATATAGAAAAGCATCTCCAATCCCTCATAATTTAATGTATACATGTAACATGAAATACTGTACGTTTGTAGCAGACTTTTTTGGTGAACAGTTGGTCACCCAATTATTAGATGAGACAGTACTGACCCATCATGCCTCTTGCTTCCAGTTTTTTTTTTTAATTTATTCATTTGTTTTTTAATGAAATCCAAACAACTCCCACACTGGCAAACAGACTTTTTTTTTTTTCTTTCTGGCGCAGGTATAACATGTCTCACTTTCATCTGTTCTGTCCTCCAAGTAGTAGTAGGTACACGCACTTCGTCATTGTGTTTATTTTTTTTTTTTTTTTTTACCATTTTATGACGGATGGCAATCAGTGATAAGGTGCAATACCACCATCTACTATGTTGGACTGTCAACCAGTTACTCCCACTGGAGTATTGTACTATCGCTACAATAATAATTGTATGTACAGTATTAATACAGTATCAATATTTCATTTAATAAAGATCGCTTTTCATCATTGCAACACTTCTTGTTCAGACAGAATGCAGAATGCTTTTTAAAAACACAAGAGGCAGTGCAAAGGATTGGAAAGAAGTGCAGTGTCTCGAGACACATCTTTAAAAGTTAAACTTCTTTTAACTTAATGCATTTAAAGCCCCCCACCCCAGTTCTGTTTCAATCTATGCTGTAACTTCACTATTATAATGCACTTAATTGCTAAATCTTGTTAAATTAAGCCAAAAACGCATTCATATTGTTAAACACTGATTAAAATAAACAGCATCTTCTTTGAAATCCCCAGTGAAGAATCCATTACACATTGTTTGGCATTCTTCTTGTGTGTAGAAGAGATCTTTGTCCACACCTACATTCCCTGCCAGTACTGAGAATCGAACCTGCGACCTACTAGTCTAAGCTGCATTTCCCAAAGCATTGTAAGCCTACGTTGATCATAGAACCATTGTCAATAATGTAGCTACAGTCTACTTAATCGTACGATGCTGTTGGGAGAAACAGCCCTGATTAACTAACTTTGAGGCAACAAATGCCTCTATATATAATGTTCCCATACTTATTCAGCACATTAACTGTAAAGGAAGTGCTCTTTGTATGCTTGTCCCTCTGCTTTTGCTTTCATTGTGTTCATATATGTCCTTACAGATGTTGGAACGCAACTGGTTGACCATTAGAGATGAAGCACTGTCAGTGTTAGACAGCAACAGTGGGCAGTTCATGCCAGAAGATGAAAATCTGAGAGAGACAGGAGACTGGGGCCAGTTCACACTGTGGCAGCAGGGTAAAATATTTACTATACAGTATCCACCAAGATGTACCTCACATTTACCAACAAATTCCTTATGTAATTATGCACTGGATTTACATCCGTCCATCTATTTTTCAACCACTTGTCCTATGTAGGGTCACAGGGGTTCTGAGTGTTGACCAACAAAAAACACCTTAATTTAAAATAAATAAATAATAATAATTAAATAATAAAAAAAGACTTGTGTATGAGCAGTTCTTCGCACATTGCTATGCCATTTAGAATTTACAATTAACCTTTTTTGATTGTGAAATTTCTCTGCAATTAAGCTAATGTAACTGCAACTTTTTTCAGAAAGGCATTTAATTGGTGAGCACCAAATTATTCAAAAGAATCATTTTCCGTGTAATCCACATGGTTTTTCAGCTGCAAGTGAAAACAGTCTCACTTGCTTTAGCCACCGAGTGTGGATTTCTTTGAATTCGCTAGAGGCTTGGGTGGCTTTACTGCATTTTTCAGTATCTAATATTGAGACACTTTTGGGGAAGACTATACATGTGTTACTCTTTTTCAGGTCGAAAGGTTACTTCTTCATGTCACTATGTCCCTAAAACCTGTGCTTTGCTGGAACGTTACTCAGAGGCCACTAGCTGCAAAAGAGGCCAGGTGAGTCCCCAGAAATCAGGTTCAGCTAAGTTTTACCCTCTTGCCTAGTTGTACTTTTAATTTAGCTTCACAATGTCTCTTTTTTTTTCAATGCATAGTTCTGTTTATTAGTTGTTACCTATTAATGTAAATATTCCTTTTTTTAGATAAAATTTTCAGTAATGCAAGCTGGTACTCATGTATGGCCTCACACTGGTCCCACCAACTGTCGTCTACGAATGCATCTAGGCCTCATCATCCCTGCTAAGGGATGCAGGATTCGCTGTACAAACCAAACCAGGTCAGTTAAACAGTTGATGCACATTTATTAAAACAGCATCAAAAGTGAATAAAAACTTTTGAGTAGATAAAACTTGGATAGCTGTCCCATTATTATTATTATTATTATTATAATTATTATTTTAAGTCTGTGGCATGGTTTATATTAATTAAAAATGTATTTAATGAACACTGATTCTCTTTCAGGGAGTGGGAAGAAGGAAAAGTGTTAATATTTGATGACTCATTCGAACATGAAGTCTGGCAGGAAGCTGAAAGCTACAGACTCATCTTCATTGTGGATGTCTGGCACCCAGAACTTACTCAATTACAAAGGCAGACTCTGTCACCAATATAGAAGATTTGTCCAAAAACTGAGTTTTGAAAAGTAGGTCAACAGCAGAGTGACAGATTTACTGTTCTTAGCCAATCACAGATTTCACAAATATCTATTGTGCTTTTCCTGTGGTACTGATTACAAAGCAATGTGAATGTAAAATAATCATATTGGTAGTTGTGATTAATATAAACGTAATTTTTGAAGAACATAAAGAAAGGGTTTTAAAAATACAGTTCACCTAATATTTAAGATCTTAATTCAGGTAAAGCAAATATGATTTGAAATCATATTTCAGAAGGATGTTTTAGGGCTCAGCAGTACACATTAAAATTGAGGATACGATGAGGATTAAAACGTACATTTTGGGATTTATATCTTCGGTTAGATTGAAGGGTTACCTTTAGTGAAATAGCAGTACAATTAGATGCATGTTATGGGACCAATTAAGAGATCAGAATATGAGAGAATGAGTTGCATTTGCTCTTTCTTCCTGAAAAAATTCAACCTATGTCACTTTTTATAGATATATTATTGAACATTGCACTGTATGTTGTGGGTTACTTTGTGTGTCCAGGTGAATACATAAATGAGCAGATGTGTTAGCTAAGAGATGTGCAGAGCCAAAAAAAAAAAAAAAAAGAAAAAATTCACTTTGTGCCTTTTCCAACCTTGGAAACTATTCTATTAAGGCCATGTGTACTTGGGTGACCTGACAAAAGAAATATGACTTTTTGTTTGTTTGTTTGTTTGTTTGTTTTTGTGAAATGTGGTGTGGATATGTTTTGAGCAAGCACACACATTTTATTAACACTACAAATTCTACATGATTTTTGTATACATGTTTGTTTACATAATTTCATCATGCCAAAATGTTTGTTCTTTGTATTGTTTGGGAAGTATTCCATTTTGATACATCTGAAAGGAATAATAATTTATCTCAATCATAATTCAGTTTGACTTGATCATTTTCATGTCACGTGGAGTATGTGAAGTTCAAAATTGAAAATTGAAATAATAATCATTAAAATAAATACTAATCAAGACAAAAGTAAATTTAAAAAATTCTAATCAAAAAAATATATCTGTTCAAATGCGCTTTGGGTTCCAGTGTATTCAGGTTGGTAGTTATAGATCAACGCTTTCTCCTCTTCCTCTGTACTGGGAAAGCTATGAAAACTTTTCCTTGCTGTAACAGCAACAAAACAGATGAAGAGGAAAGTTAGTCTTTGAAGGTCTAACTACTTAATTTGTTCATTTATTGCATTAAATTAATTGAATTTTATTAACAGCTAGTAAAAACGCATTGTATTTTGCTCAGTAGTAGTATTATTAACCATACCTTCATTCACAAAAAAGTATGCCATGTAGAATGTAGTCTTTATGGCTGAAGGCGTGTGGGGAATATAGGGCCGGGTCCACTCAAAAGCATTTTTCTCTGGATGCCATTGAGTAGCATAGAAAGGAAAATCATATGCTGTGGGTATGCATAGAAACAGTAAATGACAACATTGCTCAACAGAAAGAGGTGAAAAGCACAGTCTATATCCTTACTATATCAACCCATATGATTATCATCACTTACCTTCCATTGTAGACACAAACTCATTTTTTCCATCTGTGTTTGTACTCAAAACTCTGTAGAACTTTTTCAGGGTCTCGCTCTTGGTAAAGTTCTAGATTTAAAATTTTGGAAATGCCTCATTTTATTCCATCCAGCAAAAACAAAAATATACATTAAATGTGACATGTTAATTTCTTTCTTTTTTTGTGCACTGCAATTTTAAAATACCCTCTTAAATTACCATTGCCATGCATCCTGTATAGCAGTATTGAATATATTTCCCTGTGAGAGCTTAAACATTTCACTGTCACTCTGATTGACCAAATTTCTATCACATGCATGATGTCTAGGTTGTGCATTGGCATGTATACTAAATAATGTCTGGTAATACTGTAACGTGATAAACTATTACTACATTCAGTGAATACATTCCAAAAAAAGCATTACATGTATTAGACACTGTTTTCTAAGATATGAAGGTTTATTCTTTTCCTGTTGTGTACAACTGGTTACCAGTAAAGCACACAATGCATAAAAGTTCATTAATTACAAAAATATTTTTATTAAATTAAGTTTAATAAAATGTAACACTAACTTGTTAATTTTTACTTTAATAACTCTAATTTAATCACTAGCTTATACATTTTATTATAAAGCAAAGATCAAGAAACATATTTATTTGTTTATTTTATTGCCACACCAACATCTATTACTATTTTCATGGCAAAATATATAATATTTGCTATGTTACCTCTTTGGTAAGACTCCACTGATGAGAGTTCTCTGTGAGTGGTTCTGTTTCCAGTGATTTCATAAGGTCTTCAGGGAAGTCTTTGAACAGTCTACCATCTCTAACATCTAAACAGCATTGGATAAATAATTAAATTTATACATTTATGATCTACAACACTTACTCTTAAAATATTTTTCACTTATTTGAGTAATTTATACTATCCGCACTGCAGTAGCATCATTGTTACATCACTGAGTACCAGGCTAATAGTCCATTTTTGTGAAATTCATTACTGGAAGTACGTTGACAATGTACTTGCATTAACCATTCTGTAAATATATTTGATATTACAGTTAAATGTTATAAAACATGGCTTTACCCTCTGTGAAGTTCAGTGGCAAGGCAATACCACTAGTGTTGGTATGGGACAACAGCAATTCCCCACCTGTTAGCAATGTGAGCAGTTCAAATCCTAAACAGGTTCCCCATATAGGGAAATAATCACCATTTGAATTGGCCTGTTAAAACACACATATATACACCAACACATTGTATTGCATAAAAGGAGTGCTAAACAATAAAATGCAGAGTATATTTGTGTGAAATGAAGATCATTATGACTCCTCATTAATTTTTCTATTGTTCAGCGATTAAAGTTTTGCCAGACCTCTTTTATAACTCATATGACTATATGAGAATGACTATAAACCCACAGCTTGACCCACATCCTGACCTCTGCAGGTTAATTTAAAATTTCTACAAATTTACCTTTCTATCTGTTTAAAGGTGTTGCTTAATGTTTTAAACATACTGTTTTGCTAAATATTTGTATCAAATGGACCATCTGTACACAAACCTCAAGAGCAAGTCTGTAGAAAATGCCAGCTGCTTTGGAATAGCCAGACAATTCTAAACTCACTCCACCTCCAGGGAAAAGGACTCTATAAAGAGAGAAAGTGTGTCACAAATCCCTTATTGTAATCACTGCTATAATTGTAAAAGACTTTACTTACCCATTTATGGATTTGAAGAGCCTTCTGTACTCATCATCAGACTTATTTATCCTAAAGACATTTTTAAAATATAAGTTGCTTTAGTGTCATTTTATAATTATTAATCTAATTAATCACATACTAACCACACATCAAATTTGGCTGAGATTTTCCGAAAAGATAATTTAAAGCCATTATTGTGTTACATGAGAAGAGCATGAAATATATATATTAAAAAAAAATGTTTTTTTGACAATTTTGAAATTATTTTCTAATGAAATAAATATTTTTTATTGAAATTTTAATGGAATTATAAATAAGAAACTAAAACTGCCAAGGCGGCAGTAAATATAAAATAAAAACTTTTTTTTTTTTTTTTTTTAAACCAGATACAAAATATTTCACAAAAGAAAAAAAAGTTAATAAAAGAAGTGTGTGCTGGGGTAAAATTACAATTTACAGTAAATTAGAAGTTTTTTTTTTTTTTTTCCAAAGCAGAGCTATGGAATTATGTTTATAAACTATTTAGGACACCAAGTTGTAGTCCATGTTCTCACATGCATTCCAAGTAAAATAAACAGCTGTATAATAAAATAATACTATTAAAATAAATGTTATGTACACAAAAATTACTATTTATGAATGACAAATATGTTTCACATTGCATATTGCTTCCCCTGTCACAAAATTATAGGCAGTGTGCAATAAATACTGCGCAGCATGTAGAACGCTAGTAAGTCATTGTGAACTAATTTGTGCTGCAAGTGGAAAAGCAGAAACAACACTGTTTGTCATTTTAAATTAGCAAACCCTGCGTGTTTACAGTGAAGGCAGTTTCTCTATATAGTGTTTTTATTCTTACATCAGAGGCACCACACGAGCTCCAGCAGATTCCAGAAACTTAACGTATGACGCTGCAATATATGAGTTTCTTTGAGGCTGCGGGTCATACACATCCTGGGCAAGAACACCTAGACAATATTTAGACATGGTTTACTTCGTGAAACATGTAATGATAACACTTTGGCTTGAAACTAGAATGCACTCTATTTAAAACAGCTTTGCGACTCACCGATTATTGGCCTTTCATTCGTTTTTATTGGTGTTCTGATATGGTAAGCAGACAGGGCATTTGAAAATGTAAAAAGGCAGACAAGGTAGATGTGAATCATGTTTTCTTTAGGTTGGAAATATTGTGTTTTCCCACGTGACAGTTCCAGCTCGTTTCCGCGTTTATGACGTCAGGTGTTTGCGTAAGTTTGGGTGTGTGTGTGTTTCATGTATCAAATGAATGTTACATCAAAAACAGACAGTTGATAAGAATAACAAGACGACGAAGAAGAATATTTAATTTATATTAAATCCCAAATTGTTCCCAGACATGAAAATATCCAAATGACGTGCCATTTGTAACGCTTTATAATAATCAAGAATTATTATTATTATTATTATTATTTTTAATTTTCATGGAAAACTGTTTGACACATTGTGTTTTATGGTCGGTCACATATTATGTGACCGATGGGATAATGTGTATAATTAACATATTTCTCCAGTCATCAAAATGCTTATACATCTCAGCCTAGGTTTAAACTCTGTTTCGTAGGGCTACTAGTATGAATAAAAAACCTTATACAACACTGACAGCAACCATTAACTTATTTAAAAATTGTTACTTTATTGTAACATATATCATAAAATTGAAATATTAGTGCTGCAAGTATTACATCAATGTTGTAACTTGTTTGTAACATTTGAACTTTTAATTTATTCACTGTATTATTCACTGCAATATTTACTGTAACTTTGTTATTGCAACATTTTAGTGCATATCTTCACTAACAACTGCAAGTGGATGTATATACAGTATACCTACATGCACTGTATTATCCCACTAGTCACTATTTTTGCCATCAACATGTTTACCCATTCAATGACCACTTTCAAAAAAACTGAATAGCTGTGAATTCATATATTATTGCTAGACAGCTTAAAGATTACATGTACAAAAATCTGTCATATCTTAATGTTAACATACTTTACTAGCCTTTTGTTTTGGAGCTTTGATGCTGCCATCATCTTCTCATGTTGTAAACAGGAAGCCAACAACTCTGGTCATGTGACAATCTGCACTAACCTTGTGACAATGCACATATTTAATTGAGACCAATTATTGCAGGAAATGCACAAACATACAAAATAACAAAAACAAAAAGCTAAAAAAAAAAAAAAAAAAAAAAAAAGATATTGTAAAATTGGATGTAAATTACATTGTAAAGAACATTTCCATAAAAGTTTGAAATGAAATGAAAATATTTTCAATCTTCATAATCATAAGCATTAAGGATTTTTTCAGTGACTCCATTTTCCATTTGTTTGAGTTAAAGTGTTCAGCCCCCATGTTCAGCCTCCTTGTGCAATAATAACTCATTTGAATCTCATGCTATTACTGTATAAGCTCCCATAAAACTCCATGTTGTAGTAATTTACCACCCTCTTGGTCAGCTGGGCACCTTAGAGGAGCTGGATGGGCTGCTGTCCTCAATCCTTGAGAATGGCAGTCCACTTATAGTCTTCGGCGACTTCATCTGGAGAAGCCTTATGCTGCAGGCTCCCATTCACTCCTAGCTTCATTTGATTTCAAATGCCTTACCGCCACATGCACTCACAAATCAGACAAACAATGTGAATTAATTTACACATGCAATTGTATTGCAGAAAAAAAATTGGTAAAACCCCTACGCATCTCTGACCATTTCTTCATAACATTTAATACCTGTGTGGCACTAACCCCTCTATTGGCTACTTTTAGGCGAAACCTCTTTTCTCTGTAGTGCCTTCCTCTCTTCCCTCACCCACCCATTTCTCATCTCTGGATGTGAATGCAGAAACTAAACACTTTATGCTCCACTTTAACTTCTTGTCTAGACAATATATGTCCACTCTCCTCCAGGCCAGAATGTTTATCATCGGTTATCCAATGTTCTTCATCAGCATCGGTCCAAACTCAGGGCAGCAGAGAGAAAGTGGTGCAAATCAAAATATCCGTCAGACCCGAGTATGTATCAGTCTTTGCTTTCATCTTTCTCTGCCGAAGTTCATACTGCCAAATCTTCATATTTCCACAACAAGATCAACAGCACTTCAGACACAAGTAATCTCTTCAAAACATTCAATTCTTTCCTCTGTCCCCCTCCTCTGCCTCCCGCCACCTCTTTAACAGCTGGGACCCATCATACAGGGATGTCGTTTCTCCTAACATTCCTATGCTGATGACACACAGCTCTATCTTTCATTTCAACAAGATGATCCAACAGTAGCTGCATGGATCTCAGGCTGCGTACCGGACATCTTGGCATGGATGAAAGAACATCACCTACAGCTTAATCTGGCAAAGACTGAGCTTCTTGTCTGACCTGACACCCCAACCCTACAGGATGATTTGACCGTCTAGCTAGATTCATCAATAATTACCCTATTAAATTTGGTCAGAAATCTTGGTGTAATCTTTGATGAGCAGCTGACTTTCAAAGACCACATTGCAAAAACTGTTTGATCCTGAAAAAAAACAAAACAAAACAAAAAACACTGCTGTGATGGGGTTTCTAATACTTTTTTTTTTTTTTTTGTCATTTGTTTGTAATACAGCTGGCTGCTAAGTGTGTGATCATTATTCCCTCATATTTATGACATGCTTAAGACCTTAAGCAAATGCAGCCTCTCACTGAAATGCAGCTGACCCTGTTAAGCAGTGTTTTGTTGGGGAAATTTGTGCTTTATACCCTAATATTTGCTCTATTACGTACTTTACTTGTATTCAAAAGTTTTTTTTTCCTCTCCTTTCCTTTGAAAAATCCCCCTGTTATAGTGGTAGGCAAAAATTAAAACACCAGAAAAATCGGAGACCACATAATACCTAGGAGCTGCATATCTGAAGCTCTTTTTCATATGTCCATTAAAGAATTAGTGTGAACCAGAGATGTTCTCTTGGGACTAAGTACAAATTATTGCTAGGTCACTCAAGGACATTCACAGAGTCTTCCCTAAGCTACTCTTCCATTCTCATGTCCTGTTGTCCTGTTAGGTAAACATTTGCCCAAATCTAAGGTCCTGACTTCCCTGAATTATTTTATTTTATTATTATTATTATTTTTTTTTTCTGGGATGGTGTTACACAAAAGATGAGAGATGCCTGGTTTCCTCTAGACATGATTCTTAGAAATGAGCTTCAGCATACCAGAGAATCTTGTTTCTCACAGACTAAGAGTTTTTTTTTTTGCAAATTCCAAACAGGACTCCATGGGTCTTGCACTAAGAAGAGGCTTCCAAATGGTGACAGCTGTCCATCAGTAAGTTTCTCTCTTGTCCACACTTCATTTCTGAAGCTCTGAGGGAGACTATCGGGTTCTTGCTCACCTTTCTTACCAAGGTCCTATTCCCCAATTCCAGGGAGAGGAAGAGATTACTCTGATGTCTGAGGTCATATTTGTCTGTTGCTGTATTCTCTTTGCACTGACATAAATAATGCTCCATCATCAGCAACTAATGATTGTCCAATATTTCCTTGGACTTGAGAAGAAAAAAAAAAAACTGCTATTGCTGCTATATAACAGCATTTTTTTTAAACCACATATTATGTGTCTTTGTAAGGATTTTGTCTTTACAACACATTAAAATTGTTATGGACGGCGTAACAATGGAATAGGGGATCCAAATGCAAACTTTATTTAAGTTTAAGTTTTAAGCGTAGTTAAAACAGGCAGGGTCAAAACACCAGAAAACAACATTGTCAAGACAATAGAGTAATCCAACAAACTGATGAAGAAACAGTCCAGAGTCAAAACACAGGTAAGGCAAAAACTAGGAAACCAGAAAACGCTAGGAAATGTCAGCTACAGTAAAACGAGACTCAGAAATGAGTGTGAGAGAGTGTGCAACTTAAATACTACTGGGTAACAGGTGTGTCTGTAATCAGTTCCTAGGCAGGCGGTTATGGGAAATGGAATCTGGGGTTGAGTGGCAAAGGTATGGGGTGGAGTGCCCTCTAGAGGAGCTCATGGGTACTCCAGCTGGAGATCATGACAGAGTCTGGGGTATTTGGGTAATCCTGGGTGGTAGAAGGGCAATTCCTCAATAAACATAATTTCTTTACGACTGAAGAAAGACAGACATGAACATCTTGACAACGGGGTGAGTACATTTTCTGTAAATCTTTGCTCTGGAAGTGAAATGGCCACTTTAATGTATTTCTATTGTTTCAAGTGTTCAAGTGTGATTCAAGTGTTTTATTTTGATTGTTTCTATTTTATGAGTTAGTTTAACTTGACATTTTCATAATAGAATTAGTTTAATTAGCTTTTCAAGAACTCACAAACCCCCTGTGGTTCATTCATGAACCCCATGGAAACCCTAACGTAATGTAATGTTTTATCCACTTTGTGGAATACCTTCTAATCTAAAAGTAATCCAAGAGTAGTCAGAATACATTACATAATATGTGTAATCTAATATATAGCCACAAACTACAATTTCCGTCATGTAATTTGTAATTAGTGGCGGACTACAATTTGTAAGTAATCTACCCAGCACTGGAACTAATTTTTCAACAGTGGAATGAAAATAGAGATGTGTTGTCCATCTTTTTTATACAATAAAAATAAATGCATTTTTGTAAATGTATTTTATGATCAAAAGAAGCCGTGGTTTACAGGAATCTTAGTACCGCTAAGGGGCGTTAAACAAACAAACAAACAAACAAAACAATAACATAGCTGTTTTGAAATCACTGCAAACAACGGATTCACAGAGATGTGAATGTGGGTGGTACAGGACCCACCCACTTTTGAAGACCAATGATATCGGACCCACCCACTTTTACCGTGTCCAATTCGGCGAATATGTCTGCGCACTTTTAGAGCGCCATCGGTCAAATCCATTCCACGTGACGAATGCGCTAATAGATTTACCTCTGTGCTCACGGGGGCATATATATAAATGTATAATATATTCTTTGAAAAATAAATAAATAAAATGTGGTTGTTGGTAAACTTACATTTGTGGATATAAAAGTTTGAAAAAAAAAAAACGAAACATTGTTTTTAGTGGAGTCAGATTCGTAATGTCTAATGTCAGATTTATAATGTCTAAAATAATGTCTTTAAAAGTTATGGATATCTTGCTGGATATTATCATTAATAAATGACCCAATATTTTTCCAGAGTTCTTTAGAATAAGTCCAGAATATATGAAAGACACGTTTCTGTGTGAAATTGGCAAAATGAACATTATGTATCAATATAAGTCTTATATTTCTTAATAAAATGTCCCGGTAAGTTTTCATAAAATAAACAAACAACAACAGTGAGGTCACGTGGCTCAGCCAATCAAACTCAAGGATCGGAATTAGTTTTTATAAGCAGAATTTTACATTTTGTCCCGTCATCATAATGTTATGAATGGATAAACAGACAAATTCAAAAAATGAATATTGTTAATTCTCCACAGCAGAATGCGAGGATATGAGCCCCAGAATGACAGCGTCTAAGTGTGAGAATTGATCAGCCGGTTCTTCCGTTTCAAAGCACTTCCGTGTTTACATGTCTGCAGCAGGCACCGATCCCTCATGGCTTTCATTACAAAGAAGGATCGCAGCAAAGAACGGTATTGTGCTTTCACATTTTAACTGACATTTTTTTATACCGGCATCCTGGACGGCTCTAGAAGGTGTTCTCTCTCAGATCCGTCCCGTATCACTCTGACTTAAGGCCTATTGTGTCACTTTAGCTCGCTGGATCATCCTCCTCATAGGCCAGTGAACACATCAAACACATGTGCCAGTGCTGCTACGCGTAGCATTTATGTTGGAGTATCCTTGCATATTTAATAATTTCTTGTGAATACTTTTATTTTGGTATTGTTTTATTATCGGGTGATTTGTGTAGAGGGAGAGTGAGGGGTGTCCAATTCATTTGTATAATTCTTGGTCCCTTGTTTATCTCATGCGTATGGTAAATATTCCCCTTGTAGCAGTAATGTTAAAACTAACAATCGCATTGTAATCGTAATACGTTTTTGTTTAGACCTTTTTAAGTTATTATTATTTTTTTGCAGTTTAAAAAAAAACCTTATTGCTCTCACATGATATGAGGGCTATTGATGTCACATGACCAGCTGTGTCGTACAGTTGAGTTTATTATTATTTATTAATTTGTTTACATTATATAGCTCCTTCAGGCAGTGCCAAGGGCACTTTAATTAATGTCACTGTGAAATCAAAATGTTGCACTGTTTATTATAAATTATTTATCTCTCACATCATTATTATTAAAAAAAAAAAAAAAAAAAAAGTGCTCTTGTAATCTTTAGTTAAAAACATTAACTTCCTTGCTCCTTTGTAACATATCTTCTCTGATTATCATCCACTGAATTATTCATTAGAATTTGAAACTAGAGGGATGCTTTACCCAAAAATGAAAATTCTCTAATCATGTAGAGAATCAGTTTGCCAACCAGAATCGATGATTTTTAGTTTAAAATACATGTATCTGGGATGGGATGAGGTTGTGGACAATGGATAAGAACTTTGCACTATGCTGTGTATTCAATTCATTTGTAATGTTCCCAACATTTTGTATTCCATTGTTTTCTGTAATGCTGCAACTCACGTAAGTTTAACCATTTGCCCATTGTTTATGTTTGTGTGCAGATTTTCACTGCTGTTGCTGGATCTGGAGGAACATTATTTTGAACAGCACACTGCATATAATCTGACCAGCAGAGGTCCGGAGGCAAACAGGTGAGCTAACTAACTGAATAACTGATGTTGAATAATTTATCAGGGAAAGGCACAAGGTTTTCAGAATATGACACCGAATTGCTTGGCTATATGTTTGTCTAGTGACAGGGAGTTGACTTCAAAAATGTTGGTTCCTTGACTCTATTTGCACTTGTGTCAGGGTCAACTGTAAAACAGAAATCGACTCTTGTTGAATCAGTTGATGCAAGATTTACTTGCATCATTTAACTGAAATGATTTACTTGTTCACATATTTACTGATCCCCATACGGTGCATAGCAGTTAAGTGCACTATATAGTTGTTGCAGAAATAACTTTGTCACACGTTTACCTACACTCGTGCACACACTCCGTATTATCACGAGTGAGCATTGGCAAAAACAGTGATGAAACATGGTTATTTTTGAAATAATAAGAAATTGGGTGTACAGCAGGATTCCTTAAATCCTTATCTGTGAAGGCATATTCACTGATTGTTTTTTTTTTTTTGTTGTTGTGTTTTTTCCCCCTCAGTTCACACATTAGTTTTTTTTATAATAATAGTTCAACTGAAAGTGGAACTTCTGTCATCATTATTTTGCTCACCCTCATTTTGTCCTCATGACTTGTCTTTCCATGGAAAACAAAAGTGGATTGTCAGAGGTGCCTTTTACCATAGAACGAAAATAGACTTGTTCTGTCAAGTTCTGAAAATGATGGAAAACATCATATTATGTAGATTGATGCTAGTGTGATATGACTTTTATGCTACGTTCTAGATCTTCTAAACCCTTACATTAGTGGTGTATTGAGAATACACAGAGCTGTTTCATTGTTCGCTGAAATTCTTCCCCTCCTCTGTATGAGTCAGGAATTTGTCACTGAACAAATATTATCGTTGATGTCTTTTCATATGTTTTTTTAATCTCTTTTTATACACAGACGAACTAGTGGCTCGCTAAAAATCTGTTCCAAATCAGTCATTTTTGAACCTGATGATGCTGTTAAGCCTATTTTGAAGGTATTGTCTTCATATTATCACCAAACTTAGTTGTTGTTTTTTTTGTTCTACAATAAGAAAATGTGTTTCATGCAGATTCCTCTGAAAGACTGCAAAGAAATAGCAGCAGTGGAGGAAACGGCCCACAACCCATTTATAGAGTAATAATGCTGATTAATGTTTATATAAATCATTTATTTTGTTTGATGTATTTGAGGTTAGTGGAATTTTGCATGGACATTTATATAATTCCTTTCTTTTTCAATTCCTTCTTATGTGTGTTTGCAGAAGTAAACCTGCACGTATTCTTATAGAAACCAAGCAGGTGAGTGTGCCTCACAGTTCCTCTTAATCTGTAATCTTGCAAGTTTTATTAATTATTTTTTTTGTTTCTCAGACTTATCTAATTAAAGAAGAAAATGTGGTTGCTCCATATAAATATGAAAGGGTGAGTTCATTTTTTTTTTTTTTTTCACTTTTTTTTTGGTCTCTGTACAAGATAGATGAAAAGTCAGTGGGGAACAAATCTTTACAGTGATTTCTTTGATATTTTCATCTGTTGTTTATTTCCTCTTAGAGTTTTGGCAAATTTCAATATTTAAAATTGTAAAAATATTAAATAATTTTTTTCTAATATGTTGATTGATTGATGCATGTTAGGGAGAAAAAAAGGTTACATTCCAATTGGAGGTGCCCGAAAAAACCGAGGATGCTGTTCAGATGTTATTACAGGTTTGGCTTTCTCTCTCCCCTCTTTTCCTGTGTTTGAGATTTCTGAATTTTCATTGAGACTTTCATCTCGTTTATTGAAATAACGTGGCAATTTTTACAGTTACACAGAGCATCCTGTCTGGATAAGCAGGGTGACCAGACAGCAATGGTCAGTAAAATGAAATGAATTCCCATTAATAATCATTTGCTTCCTTTTTTGAAGATTAATGGGTGATCTGTTTGATCTGTTTTTCTGCTGAAGGTTGCAGCTATATTGCAGTCCAGGTTAGCAAGAACATGTTTTGATAAGAACAGGTAAGAGCCAAGTATCATATTCATTCATTCAGAATGGATGATCTCAGAGCTTCACACCACATACTGTACAAAAACAGTCTATACACTACCCTTCAAATATTTGTGATCAGTAGTAGTTTTTTGTTTGTTTGTTTTGAAAGAAAGAGAGAGAGAAAAAAATAATAGCCTACTTTTAATCGCAAGGATGCATTAAATTGATATAAAGTGAAAGTGCTTAAGTGCTTTCTGCAAAAATGTATGATTTATATGTAAAATTTAAGTGATATTGTTCTTTTACCAAAAATAAATGCAACCTTGTTGAGCGTAAGATACTCCTTTAATTATATATATGAAGAGTTCAGATGCAAAAGCAGCTAAAAGCCGCCTCGGTCAAAAATGCTGAGTGAATGCTCCTGACACATAGTGTACGTCCATCAAATACTTTTACTTCAAACTCGTTAAATTCCAGCCTCGGCTCAATTAGGAGTGCCAGTACTTACATAGAAACCTATTCACAGGAGCCTGATAAAATTGCTGATTTTAAAGAAAAATGTCAGATGGATTTAGAGGCTTTTGCATCTCAACTCTTCATATATATATATATATATATATATATATATATATATATATATATATATATATATATATATATATATATATATATATATATATACAGTGCACAGCATAAATGAGTACACCCCCTTTAAAACTTAACAAATTGAGCAATTACTCTTCACTTGAAAGACATATTAGGATTCTATGGAGATATAATGTTCCAACAAGCCTGCTTGATCAATTACCAAAGAAGAATGTCAAAATTATTTAGCAAATTAAGATTTTCCTATCAAAGTGATAAAATGTTGTGTTGCAAAAATGAGTACACCCTCCTGAAAGTTACTTAATAAACCTAAAAAAAGAAAACAGAAGTGTATGTTTAAAGCTATTTTGATCAACAGGTAAGTATACTGAACCAAAACTTCTAAAGACAAGTAATTTCCTAACAGTTAAAGGCATTTTATAGCCTACTGAATCATACACAGACTTAATGCTGTCAACAATGAAACCACTTGGGAGAGAACTGCCATACTGACAATGAGGATATTTATTCTCCCAAGGTGAAAATCCTTCAGTGGACATGTATTTCACTCAATATTAACACTCTTGAGCAGCTGTGGGGGATTCTGTAGAGATGAGCTAAGCAAAACTCCCCATTAAAGACCAGGGCATTTAAGGAGGTCGTCCTTAACCTGGGGCTTAACCTGGGTGTCTGTTGCCTTCTGTAGTCTGGGAGTTGACTGAATGATGGGGTGGGGGTAGTTTTTCCTCTGCTGTGGGGTCTGCTGGGCCGCCCCGGGCTGCCGTGGGCCCTGGTCTGGATGGGCCTGGGCCCCCTGCCCTGGGCAGATTTGGGGCAACGGGGGTGCCTATGGGGGTCAGTTGGGGAGCTGGCTCCAAAGGGGGGGTGCTTTGCCCCCTCCAATGATTTCCTCCCCATCCCTAATGCTTCCCTTCTCCCGCTCCATCACACCAACATACAGGTAGGGTTTTGGGGTGCGGGTGTGTCGCTGGGATGCAGGGGAGGTGGTACTCCTCTGTCTCCTCGTGGCCACCTGCATCTCAATCATACATCACAACTTAGACACTCTCATTACTTACTGTCACATGACACATACATATAGGGCCTTGGGGGTGGGCACACTGAATGGCATCCAGGGGGTGGTCTGTTCATTCAGCCTTCTCTCTGGTGCCAGTGCCCACTTCTCAATTTTAAGTTACACATAGACATTGAGGGCTCTTGGGGAGGGGCCGATTTGACACGAGCTGGCGGAGGGTGGTTAGTGTCTTGCCCCTCCCCTGTTTTAAAGCACTTTAGAACAACACACACCAACACTACATTTGAGTGGGTGAGGTGAGGCATGGGGTCTTCTCTTTTTTATTTTTTTATTTATTTATTTTTTTTTTTTTTTCACACCCCTGTTCTCTGTTCTCTGTCTGGGGCTGGGGGCTGTGAGGACGAGCTGGCCATCCGGTCGGGGTCTGGGCTGGTGGTCTTCTCTGCTGCTGCGGGGGACCGGGGTGGTCTTCCTATCTCCGTGCCAGAGTGAAGTGGGTTCAGCTCCGGGGTCTGGCGCTGATTGCCCCTCTGGGGGTAATGGTGCCTGGATCCAGGAGTATAGAGTACTAATGGGGAGTGTGATTGTGGGTACTGTGTCCATTTTTGTGTGTCTACATGTGGGGCGAGTGCGTAATTATTTGTTTGCGTGCATGAGGGTGGGAACGTATGCTTTGTATATGTGTGCCTGTTTGTCTATGTCCATGTGTCAGGTCAGGTCACTCCACCTCACTCATCGTCTCAGGCCCCCCCACCTCACCACCATGCCCCCGGCCGCCGGTGGGTTGGTGGTTTCTCGCTCCGGGGCGGGATGCTCGGGTGAGCGCTGGCCCGCTCTCGGCGGTCGCTTGGCGGGGCCTGGCCCCCCTGGCTTTGCTGGGCCCTGGCTAGGGGGTGGGGGGCCCTTGGAACACCGGGCCCAGGGGCCGGTCTGCTCTGGTGTGGCCGGCTGCCGGCAGAGCCTGTGGGCTGTCTGGGACGTCTGCATTGTGGCTGCCGGATGATCCCCCTCCGGGCTCTCCTCTGCCCTTTTCTGGGTGGGGGCCGCGGTTGTCCCTGCGGTAGTTTTCCTGGGACTCTCGTGCCCGGGGGGGGCTCCGGATGTTTGGGGCCCGGGTCTCCCCCATGTCTGCTGCATACCTTGCGGGGCGGGGCTGTGGTTCCCCACACACACTATTAAACATTTACATGGAAGAACCTTATGAACACAAACGCGCTTACACACACAGGTGTACACACAAGCATTCACATTGGTGTAACAACAGGTGCTCACAGACACACACTGTCTTGATCTGCTGTTGCTTCAAAACATATTTTGTAATATTAGTTATGTGTGCTGCACAATAACATTTAACATTTAGTATTTACTGTGATTCATATAGATGTTGGTTGTTGCTGCAGTTTCTCTGCTGTTGTGTCTTCTGTTGTTTTCTCTTTTTGTCAGCAGGTATGGAAGCAGATTATCTTTTTTTTGATCTCTCTCTCTCTCTCTCTCTCTCTCTCTCTCTCTCTCTCTCTCTCTCTCTCTCCCCCTCTCTCTCTCTCTCTCTCTCTCTCTCTCTCTCTCTCTCTCTCTCTCTCTCTCTCCCCCTCTTCTGTTGACTTTCTCACCAATTTTTATTTTATTTTTTATTTTTCCTGTTTTCTCTGTCCCCCGGTCTTGTCTGTCATAGTATGGTTAAATAAAAAGGTATATTAAAAAAAAAAAAAAAAAAAAAAAGGAAAGGAAAGGACATGACGTGTGGCCAAGTATGGTGACCCATACTCGGAATTTGTGCTCTGCATTTAACCCATCCAAGTGCATACACACAGTAGTGAGAAGTGATCAAACACGCACACACACCGTGAACACACCCCCAGAGCAGCCATATTGCTATCGCTGCGGCGCCCGGGGAGCAATTGGGGGGAACGGTGCCTTGCTCGAGGGACTCACCTCAGTCGTGGTATTGAGGGTGGAGAGAGTGCTGGTTATTCACTGCCTCCACCTTCAATCCCTGCCGGACCTGGGACTCGAACCCGCAACCTTTCGATTGCAAGCCCGCCTCCCCAACCATTAGGCCACGGCTGCCCCGTGATGATAACATAACTACACATACACACTGTCATGTGTTATCTGTGTTACTGACAGGCCGGAAAAAAAAAAAAAAATGAGGTCGTCCTCCAGGAGTTAAAAAGGACAGATGTGAAAATTTGTCATGAACTTGTACACTCAGTGCCAAGAAGGGTCAGAGCAGTATACTTACAGTTCTGGAGGACATATTAAGTACTAGAATATTATACATTTGCTGAATTACATCTAGGGTGTACTCATTTTTGCAATCCTTTATTTAAACAAAATTGGCTAATTTACTTATTTTACAGGAAATATTGGCATATATTTTGTTGTTTTTATTACGTATATGTTTAATACATTTAAATTTTGCCTTCTTTCCATGAATTATATTAGTGATCATTAAGAAAATACATCTTTTATATATATTAAGAGGGGGTGTACTCATTTATGCTGTGCACTGTGTGTATATATATATATATATATATATATACATACATACTGTTCCCAAACTTTTGAATGGTAATATAAGAGTTTCCCATATTATTTGGTTGCAGTATTCACATTGTACCATATTATTACATTACAGTATCCTGTTAACAGACCCCAAACTTCTGTTATTTCTGAATTGTGGACTAGTAGAAAGATAGATTAATTAGAATTCTTGTATGTTTGTGTGTGCAGTTTTCAACATGTAACAGAAATCCCACACATGGAGTGTGTGGCAGAAATGGTTTCTCCTTTGGTGACAAACGCTGGTCACGTTTGCATCACTGATTGCAATCTTTACTTCCAGCCTATGAATGGCTATCCTGTAAGTTTTTGTGCAAGCTATGCTTCCTTTGGCATATATCTTTTTATCAAGTCTACAGTTCCTTCACTGGGGTTCTTGTGTGTGTTTCTGTATTCCTGAAAGGATTCTGTGGTGCAGATTGGGTTACATAGTGTAAGACGCATCTACAAACGGAGACACGGGCTGAGGCCTTTGGTGAGTGTTTATGTAATGTTCTTCATTCTTCTTTTGTTTGTTTCTTCTCTAGTTGTGTGTCTGTTATGGTATTTAAACAAAAACAAGGACATAATTTGCAGAGACGCATTCATATGTGTATTTACTGTGTGTTAAGGGACTCGAGGTATTTTGCACAGAGAATGATCTGTGTTCGGATATCTACCTGAAGTTCTACAGTACTAAAGAAAGAGATGAGCTTTACTACTACATTGCAACTTTCCTCGGTAAGCTTTATTTGTATGTGTGCTTTAATCAAGGGTTCACTGGGAAGTTGGCACATAGGCTGTGTTACTGTAAATATAGGGGTAATTAGCAGTGGTGTTATGTTGTTTATTTATAAAAATACAAAATTGTCAATGTTTCCAATAGTGCACAAAATGTTGACAGAAAATCCCCTTCTTAATTATGATATTGTAGTGGAATTCCTGTTATTTAACTTATAAGTATGAGTTATACACAGGATGAAATTGATGTCCAGGAGCAGAAGTGGACCCTGTTCTACCAAATTAAGCTTAAAAGCATGTAAATTTAGCTACCAACAAGCATGTTCCAAAAGATCCAACCAGATCTTGGTTTTCCAAGAGGGTCCAGAACAAACTGAATTTGTAGGTATGTACATTCCAGTTTGAATGCATTGTATTTACTGAAGATCTGTGTGTTTGTGTGATGTAGAAAACCATGTAGCGGAGTGCACAGCAGAGAGCTACATGCTGCAGTGGCAGAGAGGTCACATCTCCAACTATCAGTACCTACTTCATCTAAACAATTTAGCAGACCGCAGTGTGAATGACCTTTCTCAGTATCCAGTGTTTCCCTGGGTCATCAGTGACTACAGCAGCACACAGCTGGGTCAGTCTCTCTCTAACACAGACATTCCTGAAAACGCACATCAGACACACCCATACTGAAAAACATATATTTTTCTCAGACTTGCTGAATCCTGCTTCATTTCGAGATCTCAGTAAACCAATTGGAGCTTTGAACACGGAGAGACTGGAGAGATTACTGGTGAGAAATCCAGTAATCACAGACAGCCTTGTCATATTCAGATGTTCTTTATTATCATATAAAAATAGTAGGTGTGTATGATTTGTTTGTGTCATGTGTCTTATGTGTCTGTGTGTGCGCACCGCAGGAACGCTACAGAGACATGCCTGAACCTCGTTTTATGTACGGCAGTCATTATTCATCACCTGGATATGTGCTTTTCTACCTCGTCAGAGTTGGTAAGGATCTGCTTGTCTCTATGTCTCAGATTAGTCTCTTTCTCTTCCTTTGCTTAAGTGCTTTTTTTTTTTTTTTTTTTTTTAATGTTTCATGGTAACCCTCACCCTCAAGTCTTATTTATTTAGTTAGTTTAAAAAAAAGGTTTCAGCTCTCAGTTTCAGTTTTCGAAATTATTAACGAAGGACCTCTGTGTAACAATTGGACAGGACTGGTTACAAGAGATAAGGGTGTCTATAGTCCAAATTTTAGCATGTAAATTCAAGCTAATTTCTCAGTCCATCTTGATGGATGATGTTAAGAATGGAATCCTGGAACATAAACTTGTGCAGTCTGGCCAGTGAAAGGATGATTTTACTCACATGTGACATGCATAAACTTTGGTACTTGTGAAAGCAAAACGAAGGAGAAAAAACAACATTATAAAAATGTTTATCTCTGTTTGAGGACAAAGCATGCAATCTGTAGGTTTGGAAATGTCCTTTGTGATAGCTTTGGACACTGCAGTGTTTGATTACATATCTTTTGCATTCTTGCAGCTCCAGAGCACATGCTTTGCCTGCAGAATGGGCGATTTGATCATGCAGACAGAATGTTTAACAGGTATTTGCACAGACCAGCACACAAACACACAAATACTGAAAAATGTTTGTTTACGTTAATGTGCATTTGTGTATATAGTGTTGGTGAGACGTGGAAGAATTGTTTAGAAGGAGGCACGGATTTCAAAGAGGTGAGTTTTACGAATACATTGTCGTGCCTTTCTATCATATTGCAAAATTAAAGGTGTTTTTTTTTTTTGTTTTTTTTTAATTTAGTGATCTGAAATCGACTATTTTGTGAACCGGACCAATTGTAGGTCATGCAATAAAAATACTTGGTGTGTTTTTATCTGTATATTTACAGCTGATTCCTGAGTTCTATGGAAGTGATAGCAGCTTTCTGAGGAATCTGCTAGGTTTGAATCTGGGCAGGAGGCAGGGAGGAAGCAGAGTTGAAAATGTTGAACTTCCTCCTTGGGCATCAGGTGCACATTCTTTCTTGTGTCCTTTTCACTTCTTCTTCTGCTCTCTGACCTTTTAAAACATGAGAAAAGGACTTTTCAAGTTCAGTTTCATCAAATAAGATATTTTAAGTCCTCATTCTTGTGCCTTAAGCAAAAGTGGAAGTTGTGAAAGTAGTTGGTTTAGCTTGAGTATTGGTCTGTATCAAAATTGTCAAGACTGATTCATTTCCACAAATCAGTCGAAAAAAGTTGCAATGAATTGGTTAAAAGATAATTTAACAAAATTCTTACAAAAATGAGTATGTTTTTCATGTAATCTTATGGAAAACAGTGAAAAAACATGCTTAGTTTTGTAGTGCTTGTCTTAACTCAAGCAATCTAAAAATGTACATTTCTTTAAAATTATAGTCCATTTGATTTGGAATAGTGTTGATATTGAGATATCTACAGAATTGCATCTCATACCTAAAAAAGATAATCAAGATAACCACCCAGTGCTAAATGAACTAAAATAGCACTGCACAGTGAGTATTTATGTTAAATCATTATTGTACATGTCAGTGTGTTTATAGCCTTTTTATAATGTAAATTAGACTCATTATAGAAAGAGTTTAGTTCATTAAACACAGCCCGAGCTGCTTGCCACAATTAACAATGTCATTTTTCTATTGATCTTGGCAGCATCAAATGATAGTGAGCACTGCTAAATTTAGGAATGCGCTGTATAGCACTTTTGGCATTTAAAGAGTTGATTCAAGTGCCTGGATCCCAGCGTCTGAATGATTTCCTTCATTATGGAATTTTGCTTCAACTTGCTGCATCCTCTACCTCAGTGGTCTCTGGTCCTGGAGAACCCCGACACTGCACATTTTAGTCTTCCTAATCAAACACCCCTTGTTCAACTTATCAGCTCATTAGTAAAGACTCCAATTATATAGCTGAAACAATTTGGCAATTTTTGGATGAATGAAATTCAGATGGCATGTGCAAATAAACGCCACTATCCGACCAGTCCTGCTTCAGAACTCTATGTATGAAATCACATCTTATCCTGGCTTTCACTGTAATTTCTTTGTAACACTTTACAATGTGTTGTTTTATTCACATTTCTCTGTGTTGTGTACATATGCAGATCAAGATGACTTCCTGGAGAAAATGTGTTTAGCACTGGAGAGTCAGTATGTGTCCGAACACCTACATGAGTGGATTGATCTGATTTTTGGCTACAAACAGAGGGGAAGTGAGGCTGTGGCCGCCCATAATGGTAAAATAGACAAACGCCGATTGGCATCAGTCAGATATTCGGTTTGTGTTAAAAGTATGAAGGATTAGTATGTTATTGACATTTATTTTATTATGAAAAATACTCTAAAAAATGAAAAAATGTCTACTATATTACAGTTTTCCATCCATTAACATATGAAGGAGGAGTTGACTGCGATAGGTAAACGTCATTAAATTAAAATACCTCTCTAATTAAATAACTCATACTTGACTGCCTGAATATCTTTTTGATCAAATTTTTATGTGTTTTATATTTGTCAGTGTACATTTGTCAGTGTGCATGTCTATGTTTCTGCAGTATTGAGGACCCAGATCAGAAAATAGCCATGCTAACTCAGATATTGGAGTTTGGACAAACGCCACGGCAACTCTTTGTCACTCCTCATCCTCAGAGGATTACTCCACGCTTCCACAACCTGTCAGCAACCCCCAGCCTCAGCAGCAGTGAGCTTTCACCAGGTACGACAGTGACACACAAGTAATGTGTTAAAGGAGAAGTTCACTTCTAGAACAAAAAATTACAGTTAATTTACCTACCTCCTTGTCATCCAAGATGTTCGTGTCTTTCTTTCTTCAGTTGTAAAGAAATTATGTTTCTTGAGGAAAACATTCCAGAATTGTTCTCCATATAGTGCACTTCTATGGTGCCCGCAAGTTTGAACTTCCAAAATGCAGTTTCAGGGCAGCTTCAAAGGGCTCTAAATGATCCTAGTCGAGGAAGAAGGGTTTGAGTTTTTTCCCCAGAAAAAAAAAATCTTTATTAGGGCTGTCAGTCGATTAAAATTTTTAATCTAATAATTACATCATGTGTCAATTAATTAATCCAATTAATCGCATATTAATCGCAAAATAAATGTGACTGTGAAAATATACACAAAAGATTATTTAAAGCTATTTTTGTGTTAAATGAGAAAGTAGCAAGTAGACATTACAATTTGTAGCTTTAGAAAGAAATATTTTATTTGATTCAGTATAAAATTTATTACACACAAATATTTAGGCTGCAATGGCCTAATGTGAACTATGGAACATAAAAGAAGATCATTTGAGAAACATTGAGAAACAGTATTTTTGGTTCATGTAGTGAAAGTCATGGTAAACAAAACAGCATGTTACCAACAGTCTTCAAAATACTTTCTTTTATATTCCACATAAGAAAGGATTGAAACGACATGAGGGTGAGTAAATGATGACAGAATTTACATTTTTTGGGTGAACTAATGTTTTTATTATTATTATTTATTATTATTATTATTATTATTATTATTATTATTATTATTATTATTATTATTATTATTATATTTTCTTAATGAAATGATACTCTAAATACAGAACTAAATCTGCCAGCAGGTGGCGGTAAATGTCTTAATGAGTCATTCACACGATTCATTCAAAACGCGGATTCATGCAGAAACTAAACTGCTGTGTTTAGAGACGTGCAACAATTCTGCTTTGGCTTTATGAGACAAAACAATAAAAATTTTTTGCACCAATATCTTGAATATTGGGGCATAACTGCATTTATAAAGTTGTTGCCCTGCATCATATTTGTCAAGAGTCAACTGTAGGAAAAATAAGATGATGTACAGGTCTGGGGGCGGGGCCAGCGCGTTAACTGCGTTAAAATATTTTTTTAACCGCGTTATTTTTTCATAACTAATTATTAAGTTAACGCATTAAACTGACAGCCCTAAGTTATATACTTTTTAACCTCAAACACTTGTCTTGTCTGTTCTCTGCGATGCGCATACAAACTCTGGGTAAATCTGGGTCAGTATAGTTAGGATATGTTGAAAAAAAAAACAAACAAAAAAAACATACAAACACAAACAAACAAACACAAACATCTTGGATAACAAGGGAGTGAGTAAATTATCTGTAAATTTTTGTTCTGGAAGTGAACTTCTCCTTTAACTGTGTTTCCTTCAGTTCAGTTTTCACTTTAAAGTATGTACTAGCAGTGTGCACAGTAAGCATGCTCCATTGCAGTGGTTTTCAACAGTGACCTTTGCCAACAGGATGTAGGTGTAGGTGTAGGTGTGAGTGACGTGTCCAAGTTGTGTAACATTAACCAAATAAGCAGTTATAAGGATACTAAAAGATGCTAAAGGACGCTTTGTTGAGACTGTCAGTCCAAATCCGATTTTTGTGCATTTCTGACTGGAGTCCGATCATATTTAGCAAGTGTAAACAACCACAAAAAAATTACGTGAAATACAGTTTTTACAAACTAAACTATTTTTTTCAAACTGAAATTCATATGTAGTTTGAAATCCTATTCAAATTGCATTTCTGAGTCTGATTGGACCGATCAGATTGGATTTTGCGTAGCTTTTTTGCCAATGTCACTTTCTCACGCTATGTAAAACTTAGACGTTAGACGTTGTTTGTAGAAAACATGCTGAATGTCTTGCAGAAACAAGGTTGTGTTGTGCGAAGTACAAGTCAAGCAGAAAAAGACAATATACTGCTGGTCTACACAACGTTTTGAAACCAGCACAGAATTCCAACTTCAACGTTTCTGCCGCTGCGACATAAGACGTAATACAATCCAGTGCGACAGCAACATGTTGTCATGTTTTACAACATCTGTATTGCTGGTATTGTTGTTTTTAGTGTAGGTATACCAACACAAAAACCTATAAAGATAGTCAGCAAAATAAAAGAGCGCCACAGGACCCACAAATCTAAACAGTTGCATTACACAGTGCCGACAGTCAATTACTTAAGTCTGATTCCAGTCGGATACACAAATAATCAGATTTGGACTGACAGGCTGAACAAGAGCAAAACTATTCTTAAACTACACACCACAAACAAATGCAGCTGTTCATCAGGAAAATGGCTCAGTGCTTGTTTTCTCCTTTGTAATCAAACAACATTCTTTCCAGCCTAATGTACCACTGGAAATGGACCTTATCCATCCGCAAGCTTCCGTTTCTCGCCATGCACAGCTGGAATGGCCCTTGGATCCTGATAGCTCAGGACATGTGTTTTGACCACTTGAAATGTAGATAGCCACAGTGGCGAAGAGCACATATTGTTTTGCTATTGTATTATACATTTATGCACTGATTCCATTCATATAAGCAGTGTTGCGATATTGAAGATAGCCACAAATTAAATCTAAATATTGCATTAATACTACATGTATGATAGTATCATATAATCCAAGATGCTGAACCAAAACATTCAAAGTTATAGTGCTATATATCCCATTGAATCATTATTAGACATAGTGCTGACAACAATGGAACAGAACTGGGAGAGAATTGTCCGGAGAATTAAATACAAAGTCACACAATAGCACAAAATAGCACAATTGTACCTAAAGATAGCCTAATCATTGTTTTGAGTGTAAATATAACAATACAGAAATTTAAAGTGGACTTGTAATAAGATCCCTGAAATAATCACTTAAAGCATTCATTTCGTGATAAGTGATTAAAAAAACAAAACAAAACAACAACAAAAAAGAACAGGAAAATGCCAAGCAAGTGTCTCAGAGCTGGCAAAATATATCAGAAGATTGACTATTTCATCTCGCACAGTAAAACGCAAGCTTCAACTGTCACTAATTGTATCCCTTAGAACTCAACTTTGATGATCAAAATGACATTTTATAATTATACAGTTCCCTTACCTGATGTAGTATATGTGGACCCATGAATATGCAAATTAGACATTGAAAATGTAATTTTCTTTGTAAATTGTGTACATTTTTGATGTTAAATCCTTCTAACATTATAAGTGCACCTCAGAAAACATTATAAAATAATGCAGCTCATGATGTCTTTAGATAAACAATAAACCAGATTGCCCACATTTTCCAGAAGGGTGCCCTCACAGTATTTGATGGATGATTTTGTTTTGTGTAGCTTCTCCTAGTTTGGAGTCATTTGAGGACCTGACTGAGGAGAGTAAGAAAATGGCTTGGAGCAACATGAACAAACTTGCATTGCAGTCTTGCCACAAAATACACAAAGAGTGAGTATCTGTTGTTTTCCTTATCTGTGTAATTGTGTGTTTGAAAGCAAAGATTAGTATTGGGTTTTTAATCTACATTTCACCCTGTTATTTTGGTTCTTCAGAGCAGTTACAGGCATTTCTATGACCCTCAGTGGGGATTCCATCTTCTCAACTTCTCAAGGTTAGGAATTCATTATTCATTCATTTAGTCTCATTTGTCTATGACAGATTTCCGTAAATTAGCTGAGATTGATTGCTCAGAACTTAAAAATGATTAAATGTGATGCGATCTAGGCAAACCCTACACATGGTGAAATGTTACCTTTTTTAGGTTTTGATACCATATGAAAGCTGGGTTCAAGCCCTTTCCAAAAGCCCTTTTGTTTTTATTTTGTCCATAGCTTGAATGTAACAAAAGTTATGGCTATCTTAAGTTGGCTGATAGCTATGATTTTCAGGAATGGAATTTTGAGAAAAACGGGTTTAAAATGAGACGGCTTTCACTTTCAATTAGCCTTTTTCACAAAAATCGGAAGTGACGTCAGCGCAGGGTAAAGTCAGTTCCGCTACAGGTCTGTGCCTATTATATTAATATGCTCTTGTCTCAAATAATGCCTTTTACCTTTTCTTTTTTGTCTGCTTTCCAAGTTGTTATATAATCAACAAAGAAACAACATTTTACTTGTTTGTAATTTATATGGGCACTCAGACGGTACTCGTCAATATAATATATGCGCAACATAGCGCCAGCTATAGTTTCTGTTCTCCATCTCCGGTATATTTAAGCGTATTTTCTCAATTTACTCAGTCATTTCCCTCGAATCACTACATCATGGTAAATTATGACAGCGTTTATATCCGAAAAAGGCACATTTCCCCAAGAATAAATGAAATAATTCTGAGTCCGGATGATGCATAAACTCAATACAACAACGTAATCCAGATCCAAAAGGAATTTAAAGCCATTAATCGGAGTCATGTCTTATTTAGTATTATATTATTTTATTATGTATATCCCTGAGCACATTATGCAACGTACATTTACACCCTAAAGTTAATAATGCAAAGGAGAGCAAGTAGAAAATACAATATTACTTTCATAATAATAATAATAATAATAATAACAATATTAATCGTGAAAAAAAAATTATGTGAAGAGTCATAATGCACAGCCAGCACCAAATAGACAGTACGGCAAAACTTAAAACTGTACTGTATTATAAGTGCTAACATTCATAATTAAATAAACATAGTATTTGTGATGACCAGACGCTGACACAAAGTTTTTGAATAAGTGTTTGCTATTTTTAGAGTAAAACACCGGTATATATCATAGTATCATAGTATCTATTTTGTAAAAATAGACTTTGATTCCCGAACTTACTCTTGTTCAGTACGGCCGCTGCTGTCACCGGAAAAACTTTTACCCTGCAAGCGCCACTCCGGAAGCCAGAAACACGGAAGTGTGAAAAAGGCTAATTCATGTGTTTAACGAGAGCTGTCTGTCAAGCCAGGAGCGCTATATTGCATCATTACACAAACAGACTAACATCTGTTCTCCATTGTTTATCATAGGCATAGTCTACGAACTTTTGATCACCTCTTGTATGTTTAGATAGCACCAATAATGCAGCCTACCTTGTAGTTTACATTTAGAAAAGCGAACACAACGCAACTGTTCGCGTACTGTGCATAAAACAGACTGTCATCGGATTCCTCCTCTTTAGTAACTTCATCATCCGATCCTTCATCTCTGGATGTGAAATAGCCCATTATAACATTGTTTAGGGCACTGACATCACCAAGAATGAGCAGATTGAGACGAGTAAGATCGTTCAAAGTGAGCGGCTACAGTACTTCAGACTACGTTGTTGCGCTCCGCCACCTCATGATATTAAAAAATAAATAAATAAATTAAAAACTTGCATGCCGTAGTTTACACAGGACTGGTGGAGAATGTGCATTGATACGCCTTTATTAAATATGTTACGTGGTTTATTTTGATAGGTTAACTGTTTTTGTGGTGTTAAGGGAAAGCACCTCAGCAGCACGTTCTTAACATAAGAGAAAGACACAGTAATTTCTGCTTGCTGCAGTAAACCGCTATTTTCCTGCACTAAACAAGTGAATTTCGCCAAGATGTTTTTAGAGATGATAGACAAGATGTTACAGAATAATAATGTAATGAAAACCTAATTTTGACAAAAAATTGACATTGAACCTATTTTTCGAATTTCCTGAAAACGTTCCAGAGCGACAGCTGACGGGTTTTCCCAGATCGCATCACAAATAATCACGTTTCACAGAAAGCATAAGTAAGCATGTCTTCTATCCTCACATAGACTCGACATTGAAGATGTTCTCAAAAGAAAATGGACTGCAAAGAAGTGTGTCCTTCTCGAACATGGTAACCTGTCTATCTGATTGTAGTAAACAGTGGCCTCAAAAGGTATTTGGTCTTAAGCTGCACTTAAAATGGTCTGTTTAATTGCATTGGACAACACATTATACAGTTTTTTTTTTTTTTTTTTTTGTTTGTTTGTTTGTTTGTTTCCACCCCCATACTGTGGTTTTCAGTCCTGGGGAACCCTTTGCTCTGCACATGCTGTACTCTGTCTCTAACATACCTGATTCAGATCATCAGCTCCTAAAGAGAGTGCTCCATGAACTTAACTAAATGTGACCCCATTAATCTGGATAAATTTAGTCTTTTTTACTTTCATCCTCTTTAAGATGGTATTTTTGTCCCATGAAAACTAAGCTTTTTGAAGATGTTGTTTTCTTGTTGTAGTGTGGACTATATAAAAAAAAAAAAAAAAAAGAAAGAAAGAAAAACAAGGTATTCAGAAATAATATGATGCAGTGTACCCCTATATATTTATGGTTTACTGGCATTGTTGTGCCTGCCATTCATTTTTGTAGTGTTGCTAGGGTTCTTAATTTTAATCTTAATCTTAATCTTAATATTACATTATTGCAAAAATGACAAAATATTTACTCACAATAGTGAAAGATTTGGACAACTGTAAACCATTTGCAACTGTTTTATATTGCAACTGTTTTTCGCCAGTGAGTGGGAAGTGGAAATGTATTTATTTTTTTGGTTGGTTGGTTGTTGATCAATTAATTAATTTGTTGTTGTCGTTGTTATTAATGTAAAAAAAAATTACTTTCATTGAAAGTAACATATTTTTAAATTTAAGTGTGGCTTAGGTGTCCAAATAATTTTTTGTGTGGCCACTGTATACCATGGCCAGGTTAGATAAAAGCTTATATTACCTCTAACTAAAACATACATTTTTCTCAAATTACCTTTAAGGCACTGTCCTCCTGTCTCGTGCTGCCTGATGATAAGATCGTTGTGTGCTCCTCTTGGGACAACAACGTGTAAGCATTTATATAGTATTACGTACCTATTACGTACACAATTACGTAGGCACAATTAGGCACAATTACGTACCTATAAATCTTTTTTTAAATTTCTCTCATTTCTTATCATTCTTCCTCTGCTGTTTTCTGTTCGCCTACTCTTCGAACTTTTTCTTGTTTTCTGTAGATATTTCTACTCAATTGCATATGGAAGAAGACAAGACACTTTGATGGGTCATGATGATGCAGTCAGTAACATTTGCTGGAGGGATGACAAACTTTACACAGCATCTTGGGATTCTACTGTGAAGGTATTCTCAATTAGTCCAACCAAGTTTGCTTTCTTCTCAAAATATTAATTGATGGATAAATCTGATCTTAGTTTTAACTCTACAAGCAAAGCTGAATGCACTATACCAGTTACCAAGGACACCTTGTTTACATGGTTACTAAATGTTTCAACTAAAACTTTTTTAGCACTTTTTTTTTTTCCCCCGTTGAACTAGAAAAAAAAAAAATCACTATGATCTTATTGTTTTTGAATATTGCACATCTGTACTTTAAGCGTGTTACAAAAAATCGCAGTGGCATATTCTAATTTACCTTCCCTTTTCATATGGTTCTGATGATTAAATGTTCTTTAAAACAAATAATTTTATATGTAAATTACATACTATTTCAATTGACTTTCTCTGTTTTACTTCAACAGATTTGGAAATGTGTAGCAGATGACATCTCCAGTAATAAAAGGACTCGGTTTGACCTGCTTGCTGAATTTGAACATGAGGCTGGGGTTGGTACTGAGAAATCCTTAAAAAAAACCTTCAATATAGACAACTGACAAACGGTTGATTATTACTTAATAATTTTAAGTCTCTTAAACCTACTATACACTGTAGGTAATTTCTTGGCAGATCATAGACATGATAATAAGCACCACACAAGAAGTTAATTTTAGGAAATTAACAATGTCATAGATGAGTTTGAACTTGGATATTTGGGAGGAAAAAAGAAAAAAAAAAATGGTACAAACTGGAATAGAAAGTAATCTATTTTTAGATTTCTCTATATAACTATACTTATAAATATACTTTATTCAAGCTACAAAAGGCAAGTTTTTTACTGAAAAATGCACAATACCTGATCTTTGAGCCTAAGGTAAAGTCACGTACATTAAATATTATTTTTCTCTTGTAGACTATATGTAAACATTTTTTATGTGAAATATCTTATTCATTCAAACTAACATGCATTTTCTAACGTCCCTCTTTTTTTGGTAAAAGAATTAACATTTGCAAATTCTTTAAGGTATATGTAAACTTCTGACCTCAACTGTTTCTTACATTACAAGATATTAGATGACAGAGTTAATTGGTTGATTTGACAGTATGTAAAAACCTAGAAAATGGGAGTGAGATTATTTGCTTGTCTTTCTACCATGTTATACAAAGTGTCTAAATGACCACATGTCCATGCCACAATTTTAGAAAAGTCTAGTTTTTTAATAGTGTTAGTCATGTAGGGTTGTACACAAAATGATCCACACAGTGATTAAAATATAATAAGTCATAAATATTTAAATAAAAATATTTATACATTTTTTTTTTTCCACAATTAATTGAGTGTTAGGTTTTTTTTACAGTTTTACAGATTTTTTTTTTTTTGTCAGATTTTAATTCTGTTGTGATTATATAATTTTGTGATCTTATGGTTGAATGATGCATATATAATAGTTCTCTCACTAAAGAACATGCAAAGTTGTACATTTATGAGCGCACTAATGCTAGTTGTTCCCTGTTGAAGAGAAGTGCCTTTATATTATGCTGTCTAAAATTGTACCATTTATCTAATTTATATATTGTTTATACATATGTATTTATAGGTTAATACTTTAGATCCCAGCCCAGCTGGCACACTTTTGGCAACGGGTACTAAAGAAGGAACACTCACTCTTTGGGACATTGCCAACCCTCTCCCACTAAATCAGCTGACCTGCCATTCTGGAAAAATTCATCAGGTAGCCTTCAGTCCTGGTGAGTGTGTGTAATGCATATTTATGTAAGAAAATGTATTCTTATTAATTTAATATTAATATTAGTTATTATTCATTTAAGATCTCTGTGACTTGTTGTTATTGTTGTTGTTGTTGTTGTTTTTAAAGGGGTCATTTTTATAAAATTTCTTTTCTGTGTTCAGACAGCAGACATATACTGAGTGTTGGGGAGGACTCGTGTTTGGCGGTTACTGATGTGCAGACAGGCATGCTCATCGCTACTGTACATGCAGAGCAAGAGCAGAGGTGACCAGAACACACACAGTATACATGTTACACAGTGTTTTGTGTTAAGGAGCTATTATATCAACATGAACTTCCTATATTTTCTAAGCCAAAGTTCACTTTCTTTCTTTTAGGTGCTTCTGCTGGGATGGTAACACTGTGTTGTCTGGAGGGATGTCAGGAGATCTCAGTGTATGGGATCTCCTTAGCAGTAAAGTCATCCACAAGATACCTGCTGCTCACTCAGGTAAACACACAGCAATTAGTCTGACCACGGTGCGTTTCCCAAAAGCATTGTTAGTCAGCTATGGTAGCAGTGTCTGTTGAACTGTGTTGGTAATGATGGAACCTGCGACCATAGTTGCTTTTGGGAACCGCACCCCTAGTCTGACCAGCTGTCATTGCCGCTCATGTTGGTGTGATCAAACCTTGAGACTGCATCCTAACTGAAATGGAGTGACTTTAGTTATTTTAAATGCTTAATACAGGCAGAAACCCACACAGATTGCATTTTATTTCCCAATGAGCTTGAGGGAACTGGAATTTCCTCATCTATTAAGGATAGTGGCTTACATTTTAGTCAAAATGCTTAATATTTTTGTTTACTCATAATTTATTACTCAATATTTGGCATAGTCTTACTAGCACTATGTAGCACTCTGTGTAGGTTACATTCCAGATTTTGGAACAGTGCTTCATATTAACCTGACTGTGTATCTTTAATGCAGGTGCAGTCACATGTATGTGGATGAATGAACAATGCAGTAGTATCATCACAGGTGGTGTGGACAAACAGATCATTCTTTGGAAACCGGAGTATTAACAGTAACACTTCAATAATGTTCGATAAAACAATTCAGCAGTCTTTCAGACCATTCGGGCCAAGGTCCATCTTCACCATGTGATTTCATGTGACAGTTTGAACAGTACAGAAATCCTCTAAAATAGAAATCTAGAATATGTATTTGATATATTTGCTCAAAGTTTTATGAGAAGGTCGGCTATATAAATTACAGGGTTTTAAATAACTGTTTTACACTAGCCTTTAGTTTTTTTTTTTATTTTTTATTTTATTTTATTTTTTTTAAAGTCTGAAAAACTAAAGCTAGCTCTGTTTGGTAACTGGAATGTTACCAAAAGATATGGATGTCCTATTTGGCTCAGTGATTTTTTTTTTTTTTTTTCCTTCTGATATGCATGTATAACATTTGCCATGTCAAATCTCTTTCAAAACATGCATAAAAACAGCAACAGTTCGAATGATTTTTTAAAGACAATCAGTTATTGTGATTGTTGTCATTATTATTGTTTCTTCTGATAAGTGTAATCACCAAATCATAATTATTAAAAATCATAATACATCATGCGCACAAATTTTACAAAATTCTGAGATTAGCTCTTTACACCTAAATAACAGGTGACTGAGGAATGTTCAGAAGTATTAAGTATTTATATATAGAATATGTTTGATCTCCTGAAGGTTTGCTGCAGTCTTTTTGAGCGATAAATATGTCTTGTTTTTTTTTTTGTTTTATGTGCCTTAGTTTTTAATCATTTGAACTTGAGCGTTACTATTAATGCCCACTCTTTAAATATGCTTGCATGTTCAGCTAAAATGTATAAATAAAAATTATTACATACAAGTTATTTATAACAATAAGAGAAAGTTGAAAGTTAGAGTAAAACATTCTGCTGTACAATAAACTATGGCGTTACGTCTTAACAGGTTATGGATGCATTTGTGTATATACAAATTTTATATTTCATACACTGTTATTTATGTTACAGCAATGCCTTGAAAAAATGCTCTTCAGTGAAGAACATTTTGTAATGTATTAAAAAAAAAAATATAAATATAATATATATATATATATATATAATATAGAAATTAAGTCAATATTACAAGATTATGCAATATTCTGTAAACCCTCAATGAGCTCACAAGTTATTAAAGGGATAGTTCTCTCAAAAATGAAAACTGTCATCCCCCATGTTTTTCCAAACCTGTATGACTGTCTTTATTCTTTCAAACACAAAAGGAGATATTTTGGTAAAATCTCAACTGTTTTTCTACATACTGTACAATGAAATGTCAGTGGCCCCAGTGTTATATAAAAAAATCTTCTTTTGTGTTCTGTAAAAAAAGAAATGAAAAAATGCATACATGCAGCTGTGGAAACATGAGGGTGAGTAAATTTATAACAGAATTTTACATTTTGGGTGAACAATTCTTTTAACTGCAAAAAGTTGCATTTTTTTTTAGTATATTAGGTTTATGTATTGGACTTGTTTTCTGTTCTATATGTTTTGGATTTTAATGTTTTTTATTATTATTATTTTTTTGTTAACTTAACTATGTATTTTATTGCCTCGTGGGGGAAAACTGCTGGAATTCCAAAATGTCTCTACAAATGATTAAATGTTGTTTGTTTGTTTTCCGTTTATGTTATACTGGACAGTTATTTCTCAGATTTCCTCTTTGTTTTTTGTAATAAATAGTAACATGACTAAATATGCAAAGATACAGATTAAAATTCTCCTTATTCTTATTATATGTTTGCATTGTTTAACACTTTCTTTTGCTCTGTTCATTTATAATGCATTATGAAGCTTTTATAATGAATTTGGCACTGCTCTTTAGTTAGTTCAGCAAGAATGGGCAGTTTTTGAGCATGAACTGCCCATTTTAGGTCCAGCATCTTGGGTTCAAGACATTGACTAAGCCACTTCTAAACCTTAATGTTTGAGACATTCAGAGTTGGACTTACTCTTATGCTTAGGATCATTGCTGTGTAATCTAGTCACACTTGAGCTTCAACATAGTTGATCTTGAAGCAGCAAAGCATCCCTACACCAGCACACTCACGCCACCATGCTTGACTGTAGTGATTTGGTTTATGTTGCCAATGTAACAGTTCAGTTTTTAAATAATCAGTCCACAAAGTAATCTGCCAAAATGTTTGAGGGTCATCAAGGTGTGTTTTGGTAAAATTCAGACCAGCCTTAATATTCTTTTGGCTTAGCAGTGGTTTTTGCCTTGCCACTCTTCCATTGATGCCATTTTTGGCCAGTGTGTTTCAGACAGTGGAGTCATGAATAGTGGCCTTAATCGATGCAAGAGAAGCCTGCAGTTCTTTCGATGTTGTCCTTGTTTTTTTTTTTGTGACTTCCTGGATGTTCCTGTCCTGTGTTCTTGGAGGAATTTTGGCTTCTGGGAAGGTTTGCTTCTGTGGTGAGATTTTTTTTTTTTTCTTTTCCATTTGAAGATAATCACTATCACTGTGGTTCTTTGGAGTTCAAGAGCCTTTTAAAAAAAGTTAATTTTAAAACATTTGAAGGTTTTTTTTTTTTTTTTTCACAGCTGTAAGGATATATACAAGTAAACATGAGAAACTTAATGTAAGAAACTTATTGTACTCAAATATGTTTCTTTAAATGTTCCAGTAATTCGATCATTCTTTAAACTGAGATCAGTGTGAAGGCATCTAATATATACCTTACTTTTCAAAATGAAGACATAGTAGACATTTCCAGGTCATGCAGTGTTAGTGGAACATGACAGTATTTAATGTGGTGAATTACAGCTGTGGCATTCTTGTGTGAACTTGAGGAAACTAACTGCATATATTCATTAAACATAGTTGCAAAAAAAAAAAAAAAGTTATGAGAAAATCTTTAGCATTATTTGTTTGGTTCAGTATTTTATCTTGTCTAATACATTTATTTTAGAATTCCAAATCATTTTTACAGCAATTCTTGGCCAGATGCTGTACAACTGTTTTATAATCACACTGTAAAACCACATATGTGACCCTGGACCACAAAACCACTCTTATGTTGCACGGGTATAATTGTAGCAATAGCCAAAAATACATCGGATGGGTCAAATTTATCGATTTTCCTTTTATGCCAAAAATCATTATGTAAAGATCATGTTCCATGAAGATATTTTGTACATTTCCCACCGTAAATATATCAAAATTAAATTTTTGATTAGTAATATGCATTGCTATGAACTTCATTTGGACAACTTTAAAGGTGGTTTTCTCAGTATTTTGATTTATTTATTTATTTATTTGCACCTCAGATTTTCAAATAGTTGTATCTCGGCCAAATATTGGCTTTCAGATGATGTATAAATCTCAATTTCTAGAAATTTACACTTATGACTGGTTTTGTGGTCCAGGGTCACATATTGTACTAAAGCATCTGATTTTGAAATGCAAACTTTTAAAGCAATGCTTCCCAACCTAGAGGTCATCAGGATAGATTTGAGAGGCACAGATATAAAGTTTAAAATAACCTTAATTTTTTTGAATGGAGGTAAAAATGTTTGACTAGTCATCCCATCTTAGTCACTTTATTCCAATAATATAACATCTGAACAATTGGCATAGTGGAAAGGAAAGGAAGGGTCAAGTGGTTAACACATTTAAAAAATGTGACTGCTCCTTTTCCACACCTGCTGTATGAGGCTTATATTTGTCCAGAGGTCAAACAGAACAGTAACAGTTACAGTTACATAACTGAAGAGCAGTGTGTGTTTTGTTCCACTGCACATGCCAGTGCATTAGATAAAGCAGTATTTGCAGTTAATTCAGGTCATTCTTACAATGCAGATTAAAATGACAGATTATATATTTAATATTCTATATATAGGGCACCTTTATTAGTATGACCACACTGACTAGCACTATCAGATGAGAACAAAACCTGAACTGAATTAATCTGGATGATGTAGTGCTGCTTCATAGCTGATATATATATATTGTTGTTGTTGTAATAGCTCTAAAAAAAATAAACACAAAACTACACTAGCATACTATACATTGACGGTCAGCATTGGCAGTTTGGAGCAGTTTGGAGCGGGTTGGGAAATTGTTCGGGTGTTTTGTGGCCAAGACTTTAAGCTTTGCTTCTGCATTGAAACTGAGAGATAAAAATAAAACAATGAAATAAAAGGTGAAACTTGCAGAAGTTTCCATAGCCAATTTTCGTTAATATTTTGTTAATATTTGAAGAAATGACATTCAGAGGTCATTCATTATCGAGTACACGACTGCAGTAGCTGCCCGTCCAGTGTGAAGGTAGTTATCTCCTACAAAAGCCACTCTCACTTCGTGTTTATGTGTCTGCGCGCTGTGAGTCGGTGACAAAACTGTTGCTCGGAGGGTGTGGAAGGGCGCACTCAATAACACACCAAAAGCACCGGCGACGTAAGATTACGTGTAGCAATTAGCGTCTACTGTCCCTGTAACATAGTTACTGTAGGTCATTCAGATGCGCGTAGCAGCTGAACAGATGGACGGGATATGTGTGGTATTTTAGGACTGTTCTGAAAGTCCTTGTCCGGTTCGGAAGAAATTACTGCAGCGGTGTGTCCTGGTCTTGAAGGTGCATAAAGAGGAACATGGCTTCTCCAACATCATCGTACGGAGTAGACCTCCAGTCTCCAACAGCACACGACCAGCCTCCTAAGGTAGACAACATGCAAGTTGTATTGACTTTACAACTTCACACACTGAATGTATGATGTCAGGGCGCAATGCGTTCCGTAATGTTTGTTTAGAATGTGGATTTTGTGCATTGATTATTAATATCTTTTTGGCGCAAAAGTTTAACTCGATTCAGCATTCAGTTTGTAGACCCAATGCCAATTTTATTATTTACATAACGACACCCACCTGTCCTGGGACGTTTAAGGTAGGTAAACTGAAATCATAGACTACTTTACATAAAGGGAGCAATGACAAGACAATTACAACGTGAGGCGCTTAATGTATGATCACATTATAAACACTTGCAAACATTACTACAAACATGTCCATTTTTTAACAGGACATTAGTCGTTGGTCTAATTGGAATAACAGGACAATGTACATTTTCTGAAAAGATGTATTAATTTGATCAAAATGTCGATGCCACATTATAATGAATTCAATTATATTAAAGAATTATAGTATGAACGTAAAGCTACCAGTTGAATTGCAGTAAAAATAAGAATGGATGAGGGGTTGCACAAAACCCAAAAAACAAGTTTTAGTTTCTAAAATGTATTCTCATATTAGGGGTTGAAATATGATCAAGACTCTTTCATTTGATTCGCTCCAAATTCTTGTTTTTCTGCCTCTTTTTAGTAGATTACAGGTTACTAGTCTCTTAGTACTCTCATTTAATCTCAGAATTTAAGAAATATTGAATGATTTTGTTTGTGTCTTTTGTTTAAAGGGTTAAATCTGTGCTGATTTGTGAGTCATGTGGGTTTCAGCAGGTGATGGCACAGTCATTAAAGTCTCCTAAGGAGGAGCCTGTGCACAGCTCCATGGTGGCAGATTGCTTGGCAGCGCTGTCTGTCATAGGCACTGGTAGACGCATACACAAACAAACGAACACATAAACAAAGTGATGGCACATGTGTATTCATACTATAGATAAATAGGATGTTTAAAAGATCTATACTGAAAATATCTTTTTTTTTTTCTTTTTTTTTTACCATTTAAAATGGTGTAAGTTTTTTGAGTGTGTGTACACTTTTTCCACCATTTTTCCCTCAATTTTAATGCACATGGCTAAGACCAAGGGGATTTTTGCTGTGTACACAGTTAATTGATGGAATCTTCAAATGTTCGTAGTATGTAAAATATTGCTAACTAACCAAACTGACTGACCAAAGACCCACCAAAGAATGGAAATTCCGTCATCATTTTATCATGCTCATGTGTTTCCCTTTTTTTTTTCAGGCAGAATGCTCAAGCTGTACTTTTACCATACAATGAAAGTGAATTGAGACAGGGTCTTGTCTAACCACCATCATGTGTAGTCAGTTTCTAAGTCTATGGTTAATGTGGCTTAATAAGACAATTTTAGATGATTTACAAGATAAAATTAATTATATGAACCTTATTGATGATGCATATTATATACAGGCAAGCAGATGAGCCCAGAATAGTGTACTGCCTTAATGCATTAAGCCATATTAAACATTTTCTTTATAATGGTTTTGTCTACTGTGCAATTTATCAATAAGGTGTATACTGAATTTGGTCTAATAATTGATAGCACATTAGTATTTAGTACAAATCTTGTAAAAATAATAGGCGGGCAGTGAAGGAACACATTGTTTTGCCCTCTAGGTGGGTGTTACTGTCAAAACTTAGGCAACAGTTACTTAACCACACCAGGCTGCTTTTCAAAGACTGGTGCTGTATCCATGTCAGTCAAAACAAAGTAGTGAAATTGCAAGGGGAAATCTACCCAAGTGTCAAGAAGTAGGACAGTTGAAATGTCAAAAAAAAAAAAAAAAAAGTTTAACAGACACATTGCAGATGCAAACAGGGGTTAATAATTTGATTCACACTGGAATCAAATATCCACACATAAGATGAAGTCAACAGATGCACAAGAATGCTGGATGAAGTGCATTTGCATTTAGTATACAGATGTTTACTCAAAATGTAGATAGAAATTTACAGAACATACATGTCAAATATCTTCCTGAAAATTTCTGTTGATGAAGCATACTGCCTTATACATTTTTATGCAATCACCTAAAATGTATCTTGTTAATAAAAACTGTTCAAACAAGCTTTATTCACACAGTCCTTTTGTTAAATGGAGAAAACATGACAGAATGACCAATGTGTAAAATAAATCAAGGCCAGTGACAAAAAGAACAGCAAGTCTGATCCAACACTTGCGTTTCTTGAGATTATTGGCTGCGTTTGAGAACGGAACAAACTAATCTCCGCTAACCAGCCAATGGCAGTTCAGCTTTAAAGCTCAGTGTAGTGCTTTGTTTGGCTATATAGGCCGCCAATCATTTATCTGTTACAAGGTCAATTCACTTTAATTGTATGGAAAAGAGCAGCATGTATGTTCTGGTAGATGTCTCATATCTCTCTTAGTGTTAACCTGTTATGAAAATAAATTAGTCATTTTTCGGTGCAAGATATTGTCCCGTTTGAGTTACAGTGGGGTCACCTGAAGTTCATCTGACTGACTGCTTTAACTTCTAGACTAGCAAATTCTTCACCATGTAGGGGGAAGTAGATTAGTTTTGGATTAAGGCAATTATTTAACCCACCTTCTTAGGATCTTGTTAATCAGGAATATCTCAAATTGTTCACATGATTGTTTACAGCCCACTTATGAAGTTCACAGACTGATTGCATTTCTTGTTAGAAGCAATCATTCGTGAGCAGTGCTGTACAGTACATATGCATGTGTGTGTGTGTGTGAATGGCTCCTTGTTGGTTCCTTCCGGAACAAAGACACAGCCTTGTCTTCGTTGCTGTAAAACCATTTCATAGGGCAAGCCTTCTTGGCTCTTCTGTTTCTGCTGCTTTGTGAAAATTCTTTCCCACTGACTAACTTCACAACAGCTTCAGTTTGTCACTAGTGCCAGTTAGACAATGGAACAAATGACTTTGGTCATTTGTCCCAGGATGCATACTTGTCCCATTCACTTTTTTATTTATTTATTTATTTATTTATTTATTTTTATTTAAACAGATTTAATAGAAATGGATTTGACAATGGATTTTTTGAGATTTATTTGTGTGTGTGTGTTTTTCCATATTTAATATCTTATATTATAATCAGCAATATAAATGGGTATAAATAATTAGAATATCTATCTATTTCATAGTTTTTGCAACAGATGGTCCTGGTATGACTAATAAGTTTAAGGGCAGTGGTTAATTTAACAACCCTACTGGAATTTCAGCAGTCACCATCATTCACTTGGACAAATAAAGCAGGCTATATATTTTTTCCTCTCTTCTCATTTCAATTAAAGACCCCATGAAATCAGAAAATGGGTTTTGTGGCTTTCAGTCCATGTTTTTTTTATTTTGTGGTAACCTGTAAGCTAGACAAAATTAATTTCTTCTCAAGAAAAACAACCAAAACTATTAATGATTTATGTTCATGCTGGTAGATTATGTATAAAGTGTTGTCGCAATGCTGATTACAAATTGCATGACAAAAGTTGCAGTTAGTAATGTACCTAAAATGTGTAATGTAGATTACACATTTTAGGTAATTGTTTGGGTATAAAAACAATCGGAATAAAACATTTGAACAATAAAACACACACACACACACACACACACACACATATGTATATATATATATATATATATATATATATATATATATATATATATATAGTAGTCAACATTTCATCAAAGTTGTCCTAAAACTAAAACAATACCTTTTCTTGTCTTAGGTCTTTCTAACTTTTTTTGATCCACTTCAAATGTTGACTACTGTATGTGTGTGTGTGTGTGTGTGTGTGTAGTGTTTATTTTACCTTTATTTATCTGAATGTGAACAATGACATTAATTATATGGCCAAAGTCTTTAAGGTCTAGGGGGAAAAAAAAGAAAAGAACACACACACACATTGTGTTTCCATGTTTTATGGGGACATTCCATAGGCGTAATGGTTTTTATACTGTACAAACCATATTTTCTATCGCCCTACACCTACCCTACACCTAAACTTAGCCCTCCCAGGAGACTGTGAACACTTTTGCTTTCTGAAAAAATCTCATTTAATTAAGTGATTTAATTTCAGGCTGCATCACAATTTAGACTGTGAATTGATATCTTTCAGAATACTTCATCCAGTTCCTTTTCCTTGGACACTGGGATACATTACGGCAACATTTATTAGGAGGGGGTTGGGGGGGGGGGGGGGGGGGGGGGGCATGTCTGACTCTTGTGGTCTTTTCTGAAGATTTAGTCTATAAGGTTTTCGCAGGTGATCTGTCATAAAGCTTGTCTAGTTGTCATGGTCTCTGTTGAAATTCAGGGCTGTTGTGGTCATCCACCATCTGGTCTGGTTACAGACTGAATCCGGGAGCTTATGGTAACCTTGGAATAACAGTGAGACAGACAAACTAATATTAGCGCAGATGCCATTCAATTTATGATGTAACAAGTACATTGGATATTATGGGGACTGTTAACAGTTTCGGTTGACCTAATTAATGCAACTTAATTTGGATGTTAAACAGGAAAAGGGTATTCTGGGTATTTTTAAGTGGCAGAATTTTGAAATTGCACTGGATGTGAATGATTGCAATGCAGTATAAGCTTGCACAAGTCCTGAGGAGCTAAACCATTTAGGACTTTACAAGTAATCAGCAACAAAAAAGGCTGATAGTAAGTAGTAAGATAGTAAAATAGTAAGTTCTGTAGTAAGAACTCTTACTGCTGCATTTTGGACCAGCTGGAGTTTTTATTAAGTTTGCGGTTCATTCTTGGTCTGGGGCGACTGCACCAATAGCACTGCCTTAAGAATGTTTTGTGAATTGGTATGTTTTGTCAGGTTGTGAATATAGAGCTGAGCATCACCTGCATAACAATGAAAACTAACACCATGTTTCCTAATGGTGTCTCCCAAGGGTAGAATGTACAGATTGAAAAGCAATGGTTTTAGTACTGATCCTTGTGGTACTCTATACTGTACCTGTGATCGATATAATACATCTTCATTTTCTGCTACAATTTGATGATGGTCAGATAAGTCTGATTTCAACCATCACACTGCAGTTCTGCTAATGCCAACATTTTTTATTTTTGAGCATATTTAACAGAATGTTGTGGTTGATAGTGTCTAATGCAGTGCTAAGGTCCCTTAACACTAACAGTACTAACACAAATCAGAGCAAGTAATTTGTAATTCTGATGAGAGCAGTCTAATTACTATGACATGGTCTAAATCTTGACTGGAAATCCTCACAGACACCATTTTTTCTAAGAAGGCATAGTTGTGAGGATACTGCCTTTTTTTTCTTCTCGAGATCAGTCTGAAGTTAATTTTCTAGGATCAAGTTTTTCTTTTTCCTTTTTAAATGAAAGGCTTTGTCGGGGTCTAACAGACACGTTGGTTTAAATGATTTAACAAGTTTATACTCTTCCTCTTCTATAACAAAGAATGAATAAAAATTGCACTGTCTATAATGCACTGTCGGATGTAATAATTTTGCAAATACAATGCAATATTTTTTATGATAATACAATCTTATAAATTAAATAAATTCTTTATAAATAAAGAAATTAAAAGTTATTACTGCTGTGCTGTTAGGAAATGTCTGCACCTGTTGATGCTTTATTTTTTGTTAATTTAACCACTGTATCAAATATATACCTAGGCTTGTGTTTTTCTTCTAAAAGAGCCAAAAATAAGCAGATCTGGCTGTTAGTAGGACCTTTCTGTAGGCAGAAACACTGTCCTTCCATGCAATTCAAAATGCCTCTAGTTTTCTTCCATTTGCACTCTATATTCCAGGCTGCTCTCTTAAAGATGTGAGTGTGCTTGTTATACCACATCATCAGACTGTTCTCCTTAATTTCCTTTAAGCATAAAGGAGTGACCGTGTCCAAAGTGCTAGAAAAGAGAGTTGCCGCCTCCACTTCTGATGTTGGAGCAGTTCTTTCTCAGTGGCAAGGGAATCCATCCAAGCTCTATCCATGTCTTCATGTCCCCCAAGTTGTGCCTGGTGTAGCACAATCATGACAAGCAGGATCTGTTATCCAGGGGAGCAAATAACTGTTGGCAATTGAAAACTTTTAACCATCAAATCTGCACTGAAGCAGTAGCGCCACTTGCTCAAAGGATCCCGTCATACCTTCCAGGTCATCACTGATCACCACAACCTACCAGAATCCCAGTGCCAAATACATAAATGTATTTGAAATAAAACTACAAAATAACTAGTTAAAATGCATCAAAGAAAAATCCAAATGGGTCATTCCATGAAATCGGTGCCTTTTGCGTCCCTAATAATATAGAATTAGGGACATAGATCAACCGTAGACTTAATCTACAACAAATTAATGTGCAATTTAAAAACACAACAATACTATGTTTGCTTTCATCAATATTACATAAAAAGTCTATTAAATATTATTTTAAATAGCATTTATTTATGCTGGTAAGGGTAGGATTTTACAATATGTGCTTTTGTGAACTTGACTAGCAAACTTGTTTGAAATTATCAGACCTGTTACTGTCAACCTGTTACTTTTTAGAGTAACTTTTTTTTGGGGGGGCATTTTGCCTTTATTACGACAGGACAGGAAACAAAGTGGGAAAGAGAGATGGGGGCAGGATCAGGAAAAGTCCTCAAGTCAGGATTCGAACACGGGATGCCCAGAGTACAACGGCACTGTATGTCAAACTATAGTATCTAGTAACGGTTGTGCTGGTAACAGGGTTGACAAAAATACCAAAACATGAGGTAGAGTTTTTTTTAAACATCCATTTCATGGATATTTAAAAAAAAATTATTAAACTTATTTTATTTTTCAATTTTCCAAGTGTAAAAGGCACAGATTTCATGGAATGGCCCAACTATTGTGTGGAAAAAATGTAATTTAAATATATTTTGTATTCTGAAATTACACCAAATACTTGTAAAACTGGCCATTTAATGAAGCATCACTATTAGTCTGAAATACACTGCTCAAAAAAAATAAAGGGAACACTTAAACAACACAATGTAACTCCAAGTCAATCACACTTCTGTGAAATCAAACTGCCCACTTAGGAAGCAACACTGATTGACAATCAATTTCACATGCTGTTGTGCAAATGGAATAGACAACAGGTGGAAATTATAGGCAATTAGCAAGACACCCCCAATACCACCCCAATAAAGGAGTGGTTCTGCAGGTGGTGACCACAGACCACTTCTCAGTTCCTATGCTTTCTGGCTGATGTTTTGGTCACTTTTGAACGCTGGCGGTGCTTTCACTCTAGTGGTAGCATGAGACAGAGTCTACAACCCACACAAGTGGCTCAGGTAGTGCAGCTCATCCAGGATGGCACATCAATGCGAGCTGTGGCAAGAAGGTTTGCTGTGTCTGCCAGCGTAGTGTCCATGGAGGCGCTACCAGGAGACAGGCCAGTACATCAGGAGACGTGGAGGAGGCCGTAGGAGGGCAACAACCCAGCAGCAGGACCGCTACCTCCACCTTTGTGCAAGGAGGAACAGGAGGAGCACTGCCAGAGCTCTGCAAAATGACCTCCAGCAGGCCACAAATGTGCATGTGTCTGCTCAAACGGTCAGAAACAGACTCCATGAGGGCGGTATGAGGGCCCGATGTCCACAGGTGGGGGTTGTGCTTACAGCCCAACACCGTGCAGAACGTTTGGCATTTGCCAGAGAAGACCAAGATTGGCAAATTCGCCACTGGTGCCCTGTGCTCTTCACAGATGAAAGCAGGTTCACACTGAGCACATGTGACAGAGTCTGGAGACGCTGTGGAGAACGTTCTGCTGCCTGCAACATCCTCCAGCATGACCGGTTTGGCAGTGGGTCACTAATGGTGTGGGGTGGCATTTCTTTGGAAGGCCGCACAGCCCTCCATGTGCTCACCAGAGGTAGCCTGACTGCCATTAGGTACAGAGATGAGATCCTCAGACCCCTTGTGAGACCATATGCCGGTGTGGTTGGCCCTGGGTTCCTCCTATTGCAAGACAATGCTAGATCTCATGTGGCTGGAGTGTGTCAGCAGTTCCTGCAAGATGAAAGCATTGATGCTATGGACTGGCCCGCCCGTTCCCCAGACCTGAATCCAATTGAGCACATCTGGGACATCATGTCTTACTCCATCCACAAACGCCACGTTGCACCACAAACTGTCCAGGAGTTGGCGGATGCTTTAGTCCAGGTCTGGGAGGAGATCCTTCAGGAGACCATCCGCCACCTCATCAGGAGCATGCCCAGGCGTTGTAGGGAGGTCATGCAGGCACGTGGAGGCCACACACACTACTGAGCCTCATTTGGACTTGTTTTAAGGACACTACATCAAAGTTGGATCAGCCTGTAGTGTGTTTTTCCACTTCAATTTTGAGTGTGACTCCAAATCCAGACCTCCATTGGTTAATAAATTTGATTTTCATTGATGATTTTTGTGATTTTGTCGTCATCACATTCAACTATGTAAAGAACAAAGTATTTAATTATTAACTATGTAAAGAACAAAGTATTTAAAGAATATTTCATTCATTTAGATCTAGGATGTGTTATTTTAGTGTTCCCTTTATTTTTTTTGAGCAGTGTATGTCTCCTAATCTGACATGTACAGTGCACCTGGAAAGTATTCACAGCGCTTCACTTTTTCCACATTTTGTTGTTACACCCTAAAATGGATTAAATTCATTATTTTCCTCAATTCTACAAACAATACCCCATAATGACAATGTGAAAGAAGTTTGTTTGAAATCTTTGCAAATTTATTAAAAATGAAAAACAAGAAAATCACATGAACCTAAGTATTCACAGCCTTTGCCATGACACTCAAAATTAAGCTCAGGTGCATCCGGTTTCCACTGATCATCCTTGAGATGAAGGACTCCACTTGAGTCTACCTGTGGTAAATTCAGTCGATTGGGCATGATTTGGAAAGGCACACACCTGTCTATGTAAGGTCCCACATCAAGCCATGAAGTCCAAGGAATTGTCTGTAGACCTCCTGTGCCCTTCCCACTAGGAAGCATTAAAGCATTGAAGGTCCCAATGAGCATAGTGGTCCCCATTATCTGTAAATGGAAGTAGTTTGGAACCACCAGGATTCTTCCTAGAGTGGGCCACCTAGCTAAACTGAGTGATCGGAGGAGAAGGGCCTTGGTCATGGATATGACCAAGAACTTGATGGTCACTCTGAAAAGCTCCAGCGTTTCTCTGTGGAGAGGGGAGAAACTTCCAAAAAAACAACCATCCCTGCAGCACTCCACCAATCAGACCTGTATGGTAAAGTGGCCAGATGGAAGCCACTCCTCAGTAAAAGGCACATGACAGCCCACCTGGAGTTTGCCAAAAGGCACCTGATAGACTCTCAGACCATGAGAAACAAAACTCTGTGGTCTGATGAAACAAAGATTGAACTCTTTGGCCTGAATGCCAAGCATCATGTCTGGAGGAAACCAGGCACTACTCATCACCTGGCCAAAACCATCCCTACAGTGAAGCATAGTGGTGGCATAATCATGCTTGTGGGGTTGTTTTTCGGCGGCATGAACTGGGAACTAGTCAGGATCAAGGGAAAGATGAATGTAGCAATCTACAGAGACATCCTTGATGAAAACCTGCTCTAGAGCGCTCTGGACCTCACACTGGGGTGACGGTTCATCTTCCTACAGGACAACGATCCTAAGCACACACCAAGACGCTCCCTATCCAATCTGATGTAGTTTTAGAGGTCCTGAAAAGAAGAATGGGAGAAACTGCTCAAAAATAGGTGTGCCAAGCTTGTAGCATCATACTCAAAAAGACTTGAGGCTGTAATTGGTGCCAAATGTGCTTCAACAAAGTATTGAGGAAAGGCTGTGAATGCTTATGTACATGTGATATTTTTGTTTGTTTGTTTTTAACAAATTTGCAAAGATTTCAAACAAACTTATTTACAGAGTCATTATAGGGTATTGTTTGTAGAATTTTAAGGAAAAAAAATGAGTTTAATCCATTTTGTGAAGTGGAGCACTGTGAATCCTTTACGGATGCATTGTATATGTTTAACTTCTTTGAAACCCTTTTGTTTTTGTTTTGTTTTTTTTCATTTCACCTACCTCCTCCCTTCCCTGGCCCAGTAGGAAATAAGAAATGACAAAATAAAAAGTTCTCAGCTTTTATTTTTTCCATCAAAACCACAATTCTCACTTAGAATAATTATTCAAACAGAAAATCAATTATTTACTGAATGACATGGTGGTATGCATTTATACATTTTTACATACATCTATTTGATACCTTTTAGCACTGACAACTTTTCAAAAAGACTGGGTTTAAGGTGTCATTTTGAAGCTTGTTGATTAAACCTTCAGACAAAAACAGGCATACAGGAGCTGATGAGAGTTCGATTTTGTTGAACCAGACAAACAGCTGTCTAATGAGTGCACATTGGTCCAAGATGGCCAAATTGTTTCTCTCATCTTCAAGAAATTGCAGTGTCTCCAACTCCGCTTTTCTATGCGTAGACAAAACCTCAACACTTTTCTTCTTCAACAAGCCCAAGGTCTGCCACTGCCTGGAGCATTAGTTCATGGATTCTTCCCACCCCCGCCTGCCAACTGTGCGGGTAGACAGTGCATTTTGAAGAATGGATGGGTTACACTTGCCAAGATTGCCTCTTTGACTTCTGGTTTGAGTTCTAGAAAGCTACTGAATCTGCTTTGTAAAAGGTTAGAACAGTTTCTGAAATTGGAGGAATAAGCTTAGCATAATAGCAGGATGACTGGCCCTGTAATGATCAATGGCAATCGCAAGCAGCCTCAGTGTACTCTGGTGTACTCCTCCAGCTAATCCAGTTCAGTATCCCTGAAAGAAGATAGGTTCAATTTCGCCATGATATCTCTATCTAGGTTTTATCTGTGAGTGTTCAGCTGGTTGAGACTCATAGAGAGAGTTCCATCGTGTTGGACACGGTATGACCAACCTGCACTTTAACACCTCAAAGAGCTTCTTGACATTTCTTTGGTCTACCTGAAGAATTTCACAAAGCAGACCTTTTACCCACTGTGGCACTGTTGGGAAGGGAGAGACTGGAATTGTCACTCGTGGCTTTCTTTGCATCTGTGGTGGCCACTAAACTCAAAGTGTGGCAGGCATGCCTCAAGTGGGTTAGCAAAACAATTCCACTCTCATTGAAGAATTTGAAGAATCAGTGTGTTTGAAAAAAAAAAAAAGATCCTCATTGCCATCCTCCTCGCCTCCTCTTTCTTCTACAGGGAAGGCTTTTGCGAAATTAGACCCGCTATATCGGTCACTGTAGCTACAATGGGCTCATGTGACAGACCAAATTCAGATTGGATTTTCGGTTATATGTGTGTGGACTTGGAAAATGTCTGCAAGCAAGTGTGACATACTGGCATTCCAATGTGTCATTATGAACCCAGTGTGATGTGACTCCTATGAAACTAGACAATCTAAGGGGACCAGATGTCAGCTGTGGTGCAGAGATGTTCTGTAGTTTAACAGGTCTTTTACACTATTAACTTTCAATATAAAGTCACAGTAAATTCTGCCTGCATGGACAGGGTCAGTCACAATGTCTGGGGTTCTGGGCCTTGGAAGCGGTCTGTGGAGGGGGGAATAATTATCAATCACCACCCTGCACAAATACTCACTCCAGACATTCAGTCAACATGTGGTATTGTTCGTGATACTTACCTCTGATGTCTGACAGTCTGCATCTGTGTTCCCTCATTGTCTGTGCCTTCATTGTCATTGTCGTGTTGCTCCTTCATTTACATCCATGTGTATTCTCCAGATGCTGGCTGCCATGTTAACAAGAACTCCAGTTAATCTCAAGTCTCATAGCTGCTTTGAACTGTGACTTGCCTGCTTGCTTGTTTATTTGCAATTAACTCTCCACATCTGCATCCATGCTGTACGTTTCCACTTCTGTGTGATCTGTGACAATATTACTATATTATAATTTGTACAAACATTTTTGCAGACTAAAATAAAATGCCAGCATAAATATACTGTAAGTGTATTACACCAATCAACGACTGTCTGTTTTTGTACACCAGAAAACACTTTTATGTTATCAAAGTGCAAAAACAAAACAAAAAACAAAACAAAAGCTGTGTACCCTGTTGAGCCTGTGTTATGTTCTGTTTTTTTTAAGTGTTTGCTTTGTATTTGTGCAAGCTTTTATTTAAAGTACAACAAATTTGAAACAATTAGAAGGCCACACACATATTAAAGAAATGAATAATAATAAAAATAAAATAAAATAAAATAAAGGCAATAAAAAAAATGGCTTTAAGAAAAATATTTGTTGGCTTGATAACTTGAAACCTGAAATGCATCCATCCATCCATCTATTTTCACCCGCTTATCCGGAACCGGGTCGCGGGGACAGCAGTCTAAGCAGAGACGCCCAGACTTCCCTCTCCCCAGACACTTCCTCCAGCTCTTCCGGCGGAACACCGAGGCGTTCCCAGGCCAGCTGAGAGACATAGTCCCTCCAGCGTGTCCTGGGTCTTCCCCGGGGCCTCCTCCCGGTGGGACATGCCCGGAACACCTCCCCAGGGAGGCGTCCAGGAGGCATCCGGAACAGATGCCCGAGCCACCTCAACTGGCCTCTCTCGATGTGAAGGAGCAGCGGGTCTACTCCGAGCTCCTCCCAAGTGACCGAGCTCCTCACCCTATCTCTAAGGGAGCGCCCAGCCACCCTACGGAGAAAACTCATTTCGGCCGCCTGTATCCGGGATCTTATCCTTTCGGTCATTACCCAAAGCTCATGACCATAGGTGAGAGTAGGAACGTAGATCGACCGGTAAATCGAGAGCTTCGCCTTACAGCTCAGCTCTTTCTTCACCACGACAGACCGGTACAGCGAACGCATTACTGCAGAAGCTGCACCGATCCGTCTGTCGATCTCCCGCTCCATCCTTCCCTCACTCGTGAACAAGACCCCCAGATACTTAAACTCCTCCACCTGGGGCAAGGACTCCCCACCAACCTGAAGAGGACAAGCCACCCTTTTCCGACTGAGAACCATGACCTCAGACTTAGAGGTGCTGATTCCCATCCCAGCTGCTTCACACTGAACTGCAAACCGTCCCAGTGCCCGCTGTAGGTCCTGGTTCGAGGAAGCCAACAGGACAACATCGTCCGCAAAAAGCAGAGATGAGATCCTGTGGTCCCCAAACCAGACCCCCTCTGGCCCCTGGCTGCGCCTAGAAATCCTGTCCATAAAAATAATGAACAGGACCGGTGACAAAGGGCAGCCCTGCCGGAGTCCAACACGCACCGGGAACAGGTCCGACTTACTGCCAGCAATGCGAACCAGACTCCTGCTCCGGTCATACAGGGACCGGACAGCCCTTAACAAAGGACCCCAGACCCCATACTCCCAGAGCACCCTCCACAGGACACCGCGAGGGACACGGTCGAATGCCTTCTCCAGATCCACAAAACACATGTGGACTGGTTGAGCAAACTCCCATGAACCCTCCAGCACCCTGAAGAGGGTATAGAGCTGGTCCATTGTTCCACGACCAGGACGAAAACCGCATTGTTCCTCTTGAATCCGAAGTTCGACTATCGGACGAATTCTCCTCTCCAGTACCCTGGCGTAGACCTTCCCGGGGAGGCTGAGAAGTGTGATCCCCCTATAGTTGGAACACACTCTCCGGTCCCCCTTCTTAAAAAGAGGGGCCACCACCCCAGTCTGCCAATCCAGAGGCACTGTCCCCAGCCTCCACGCGATGTTGCAAAGGCGTGTCAACCAAGACAGCCCTACAACATCCAGAGACTTTAGGTACTTTGAATTGAAATGCAATTCATCTGAATTTTAATGTCTAACATTAGTCCAAATAGATTACAGCTTAAGACAGTCAAAAATATTGGACTTTTGCCAGTGTTTCTTTGAAAGTCAGTTGCCCCTTTTGATACCTGTGTGTTGCTGTAAGCTGTTTCATCAAACCCTATCAGTGAAGATTCGAGATGAACTGACTTTGCACTTTTGAAAAGATACATTTAAGTTAGCTCGTTCTCATATGCCATTGGTACTCAGATAGTGCATAATCAGTAATGCACAGCTGAGAGACAACTGATAACTGATGTAAAATATGGATACTATTTTTGTTGAATGTACAGTTTTATTTTTTTTTTAATGAAACCTGATCTTACCCAAGGGTGACAAGATAAGCTTTCTGCTATAAGTGAGTATAAGTAACAGGAAGAAATGAGAAATAGGAGATGCAGTCCAGAAGTTCTATTTATAGGAAATAGGCACACACATACACACATGCGTATATATTCTGTTGGCAGAATGCCAAATGCAGGCATCTTTTTAACCAAGAAATCCTTTCTCTGATTCAATGTGTGCAAGTGTCCATTGCTATCGAGTGCCATCAAAAACTTTTTTATTCCTTTCCTTTTTGTCAAAAACGTGCTGTCAGATTTCTCAGACTCATTCCCATGCTGCAGTTACTCAATTTACAACTCTTCAAACCTTTACCTGGAGAAGTGCTAGGTTACAGTGCACTGAATCAACTCTGCATTGATTTAGTGCACCATCAGAGTTATCTTAAAATGTGATGTATGTGTTACCTTGGCATTAAACTAGACCAGCTAACCTAATGAAACCTTAAACCTATAGTAAGTAAATATAAGTACATTTATTAATATTAGCCAGTACTAAATTGTAAAATTACATTATAACAATGTGTGACCAAAATAAACACAAATTTAAAAGGATAATGATGTGCATTTCAGGATTATTATTTATAGGAATGATTATTAGGGGATTGACATGAAAGAGAAAAACAGAAGACTCCATAAAGGAACAGCTCGCTCAAAATGTTGTTGTCATACATTTACCAGATGACTTTTTATCTTTCGTGGAATGCAAAAAGAAAAATGTTGAAGAATTTCCTGGTCACTATTTTCTCCTGAGATGAAAGCGAATGAGATGCAGAACTGTTTTTGGATCTGGCAGATTTCTAATTGCATCATTCCAGATGGTTCTTTGCCAGCTGAACTTCCACTGAGATGAATGGGAATGGAGAGCTCTTTGGCTACTGCTTACACCTGGCAGCCCACTTTGCATATTGCAAATAAATCTCTGAAACTCATGTGGTATGCTGCACCCTGGCTGGCTAATATTCAGCCTCCCTCTTGATTTGAACAGGGTCAAAAAGCTTTATCAAAAGGAAAAATAATCACTGTAATGGTGCTTTAAAAAATCATCACCAACCTCTGTTATTATTATTATTATTATTAGTTTGTTAATTAGTTTGTTATTTATTGCAGTGATAGCTGTGGAGTGGCCTTTCTTTGTGTTCTTTTTTTGCAAGGAAATGTCTACTAATTTATTTATTTGATTTACTTGAGAGGCCATTAGTGCTGCACTTTAGATACAATGTCATATGGTAAATATATAAATAAACCAAAACTCAGAGCTTCTTGTTGTGAACAAGAGCAAAAACGTAAACAATAGAATAACTGCTTTTAAATTGAAAGAAAAAGCAGTACTGCCCTCTTGTGGATTTTAAATACAATCACATACATTACACCAGTGCACACAGGCACACCCACTGACCCTGTTTGTGAAATATTGATTTAATTAGACTGATGTTTGGAGGAAATCATAAAACTTTGCTTACTGTCCAAAACTGTGCTTTGGACAGAAAGACCTTGATTTATTTATTACTGTCATTGGTGGGAGTTCAACAATCTGTCTCTCTCTCTCTCTCTCTCTCTCTCTCTCTCTCTCAAGTTCAAGTTCAAGTTCAAGTTGCTTTATTGGCATGACATTTGTGTTACAGTATTGCCAAAGCACAGAAAATAATTACACCCTCAAAGCAATAGAGGAGACAATAAAATGAATAATAAATGAGAGAAAATAAATAAATACATACATACTACATACTATAAAAATACAAAGCAACAGTAGACAGTATTTCTAATATTGATTATAATAATTACAAATACACAATGAAGAACATGTAAAATAAAGCAAACAAATACAATGAATTAACCATTTCGTATGGTGTGTATGGCGTATACATATTTTGCAGCTAGTTTGACTGCCATGTCATCCTCTCCTAGTATATAGTGTAGTTTCTCTGAGTCATTTAGAGATGAAAATGAACAATTCAAAGCTTCAAACTGTGAAAAGAATATTTGCCTTGTAGTGCTGTATTTGGGGCAGACAAGAAGAAAGTGTTTCTCATCCTCTATTTGAATCAAGTCACACTGTTTACATAGTCGCTGTTCTCTAGGAATCCAGGTTTTTTTATGTCTTCCTTTTTCTATTTCTAAGTCGTGGTCACTGAGTCGATATTTTGAAAGAATTTGTCTTTCTTTTAATTGTTTAATTGATAAGTAATCTGCCAATTTGGTAGTTCTGTTTAGGGGCGAATAACACTGGAGTTTGGTTTGAAGATCGAATTTGTTTTTTAATTTTTCATCATAATTATACTTCAGATTTTTGTCAATTTCTTTATGAATGTTAGGGTTGTGGTTGGAGTCCGACTGGTTTGGGTCTGCTTGATTTTCATTCATTAGTTTAACCACGAGTGCATTTAGAGGATGAGACACTGTGGGGGATTCATTGGCAAGAAAGGCTTTATATTGAATAGATTCAGTGTTGGATTGAGAGAGGTGATGCCAGAATTGAACAGCTCTTTTTTTTATTTCGATATGTAAGGGGTATAAGCCCAGTTCAGCCCTACAGGCATCATTAGAAGTGCCTCTGTTTACCCTTAGAATGTTTTTTGCAAATTCCATTTGTGTTCTTTCTATTAAACTTTTATCCCAATTTTCAAACTTTAATATTGGTCCCCAAATTTCACTCCCATATAGTAGAATTGGTTTAATGATTGCGTGATATAATTTAATCCATGTTCTAATTGGTAGTTTTAATTGGCCAAATCGTGATTTTATGGCATAAAATGCCCTCCGGGCCCTCTCATTCAAGGCCTTCGCAGCCAGACTGAAGCCCCCTGATGCCGAGATCTCAATGCCCAGGTAAGTGTAGCTGGTACTGTGCTCTAGGACTTCTCCTCCGTAACTGAACTGGTATCTGTTTCCCTGAGACCTGGCCTTCTTCTGGAACACCATGACTCTGGTTTTGTCCAGGTTTACTGTTAATGCCCATTCTTCACAATACTGTTCCAGCAGGGCCAGACTGTGCTGGAGACCCTCAGCTGTGGGGGACAGCAGAACCAGGTCATCCGCATACAGAAGGCATTTTACTTCAGAGTCGTGTAGAGCAAGGCCTGGGATGCCGTCAGAATGATCTAGAGCTTCTGCCAGCTCGTTGATGTAGATGTTAAACAGGGTTGGGCTCAGACTGCATCCCTGCCTCACTCCACGACCCTGCTGGAAGAACGCAGTTCTGAGATTCCCAATTTTGACCGCACATTTACTGTTTTTATACATGGATTGTATAACATCAAATGTTTTTCCACCAATGCCAATTTGTAATAATTTGTATAGTAAGCCATCATGCCATATGGAGTCGAAAGCTTTTTTGAAATCAACAAAACATGTAAATATTTTCCTTTGTTTTCCCTTTAGATTTTTGTTAATTAGAGTGTGGAGAGAATAGATGTGGTCGGATGTACGTTGTTTTGGTAAGAAGCCAATTTGTGATTTATTTAGAATGTTGTGTCTTGTAAGGAATTTTACTATGCGGCTGTTTATTATATTGCAGAAAAGCTTTGCTAAGTTACTTCCCACACAAATGCCACGGTAATTATTGGGGTCAAATTTGTCTCCTTTTTTATATATAGGTGTGATCAGTCCTTCAGACCAGGTCTCAGGAAAGTCACCAGACACTAAGATCAAATTGAACAATTTTATTAGGGCTTGAATTATGTAAGGGCTGCTGAGTTTGAGCATTTCATTACTAATGTTGTCTTGTCCACATGCCTTCTTTAATTTGAGGTTTTTAATGTGCTCGGTAATTTCTGATGTTGTTATAAACATATCCAATGGGTTTTGGTAATTTTTTATCGTTTTCTTTAAGTCTTCTAGTTTTCTCTTTGTTTTTGTTTGGGGCTGGTTGAGGTCTGGTTCAAATATTTGGTAAAGTGTTTTAAAGTAAGACCTCCAGACTGTGCCACACTGGAGTAATGTTTCTGATTTGGGGCTTTCAAATTTTTTAAAGACATTCCAGAAATTGTTTTGGTCTATCGATTCATTGATTTCATCAATTTTAGTTTCATAATATTGATCTCTTTTATTGCAAATTAGCTTTTTATAATGTTTCAAACAGTTTGAGTAGGCAAGCCGTAGTGTCTGATTGGCTGGTTCTTTATGCTTTTTGTTAGCAAGCTGTCGAAGGTCTTTTCTGAGACATTTGCATTCATTATCAAACCATGTATTCTTTTTAATTTTTGGTTTGTTTGTTCTGTGTTTGTTTTGTTGTTTAATGTTAGATATAGCTGCCAAAGTTTGAAACATATAATTAAGATTGGATGTTGCTGAGTTTATTCCATTAGAATCTGGAGTGAAATCTGTGGACATAAAGTCATCCAGCATTTTTAGTAATACAGAGCTGCTCATGTTATCTTTGAATTTTTCAGCAATAGATTGGTTCCAACTAAGTTTTGGTTTTAAAGGGAAAAGTTTTTCATGTTTGAAGGGAGGAGTTTTGACCTTGTCATATGATTGTTTCAGGTAAAGTACCGTTTGGCAGTGGTCAGAAATGGGAAGTTGAGATCTAACTGTAAAGGCATTAATAACATTTGGGTCAATGTCTGTAATAGAATAATCAACAACACTGGCTCCTAATTTGGAGCAGTAAGTAAATCTACCAAAGGAATCTCCCCTGGTTCTGCCATTTATGATATACAGTCCTAGACCTTTACAAAGCTTTAACATCTGCTTCCCATTTATGTTGATTACATTGTCACAGCTGGTTCTTGGAGTAATGACTGGTGTTGACTGAGATACGATGTGCCCAAATATGTGACCATTATCTGTTGTATTTACATAATCAATTTCTCTCCCAGTCCTTGCATTTAGGTCACCACATATGATAATATTTCCTTTAGATTGAAAGTGTAAGATGTCTCTTTGTAGCTGGAGAAAGCACTCTTCTTGGTAATAGGGAGAATCATGAGGTGGGATATAAACAGCACAGAGGTAAAGATTATTCTGTGGCAATATGGATTTTACTTCAAGCCAAATCAGTGAGTTTTTAGTTTTGACCGTTTTAATCAGGTTTTTTAGGTGATCTTTGTACCATATAAGTATGCCACCTGAATCACGACCACATTTTATTTGGGAGTTTTTTAGTGATGGCACAGTGATTTCTCTGTATCCTCTTGGACAATGCAAGGTCTCATTACTCCGACACCATGTTTCATGAAATATAGCAATGTCTATATCTTTTATATTACTAAGTAAGTCTTGGTCTGCAGTCTTGTTCCCGAAAGTTGAAGACTGCAAACCCTGTATATTCCAACTGCTAATTCTAAACGATTTCATGGTGTAGTAAAGTGTGTGTATATATTACTCTTGTACATTATTTGACAAGTTTGGAGCAGATGACATTGAGTAGGTGTCTTATCTGATTGAGTTCAGCGGCTGCAGGGTTTTGTGGCTGTTTTGTGCTGCGGCGTAGCTGTCATGCTGTGATGGTGCTCTAGGTGTCGAATCCTGTCTGGTCCTTGGAGGAAGGTGGATGTTTCTTTGTGGCTGGGAGCTGCTCATGATGTGTACATTTCTATTTCCTGTTTTACCAAGTGCTGTGCTTTTCAGTACTCTTGCAAAAAGTTGTACTCCTTTCTTGTTGAGGTGTATGTAGTCATACATATGATGGGGCCTAATGTCTTTATGGTGAGCGAGGTGAACATTTGGAATGAGTGCACAGGTTCTGGAAAGTTCAACATTGTTTCCCTGAATCACGTGAAAAGGCACATCACTCCGTGGCAGTAACGTAGACAGGGTTATTTTAGCCTCTGGGAAGCGTTCTGAGGCTCTGATGGCCACCTCTCTGAGCACAGAAGCCACGTTGCCCTTCGTTACATGCAAGTCATTTGTTCCTGTGTGGATTATGATATGTTTGTATGTTTCATTCAGATTTTTATCGGATAAGATCTGAAGAGCTTTATTTGTATTTGGGCACCACATTTTCTGTGCTTTCATTTTTGGAAATAATAGTTTCTCATTTACATATTTTCCATTGGAGTCGATGAGAATGAGAGCTTCTGTTTTGTTGGGGTTGTCCGGAGCGGTGCTGTTGTCTTTGGTCTGTGGATCTGATGAAGAGTGAGGCTCATCAACTGCAGGTGATTGACGGTTGTCAGTTGGGATCTCTAGACAGGTCAAGTGTTTCACGTGAGATCCTTTGGAAGATGAATCTAGAAGCAGTTGTTCCTTCATGTTATTTATAAGTTCATCTTTCTTTTGAAGTTCTGATTTCAAGACAGACAATTCTTCCTGCATTTCTGCTTTAATTTCTGTGATTTGTCTTCTGAATGTCGATTTTAACTCTTTCAGCTCTTCTCTGGCTTCCTGAAGTTCCTTTGACATCTGTTCTTTGTTTTTCAGCAGGTATTCAGTCTCTTGTTTTAAATTCATCATGTCCTTTGTAAGCTGCTCCAAGTTGCTGTTGTCTTTCAAATGGGACATTATTAATTCTTTTAATTCCACCATGTCTATTTCCAGGAGTGAAAATTTCTCTTTCATTTTTGACATTGGAGATTGAATTAAGGCTGTTGCAGATATTGTCTTCTTTTTGATGTCATTTACGGGAGATGAGTTTGTATTTATATCTGTATGATCCTGTATGAGACTTGTATTAAGCTGTGTCTGTTGTTTAATTTGTATAAAGTCAACTGTAAATGCTTGGAGGGCAGGCTCCGAGCCTTGGATCATGACAGTGCCGTTGTGGTATAAGTTCAGAGATAAAATTCTTGATTCTTCGTTCCCCTCAGCATCTTCAAATACCAGGATCTGTCTGCCTTTGCAGATGCCTCTTTTTGTGGTAAAGGAGAAGTGTTGGCAGAAAGCAGTATGCCATAAGGAGCTGTTTTCAGTGTAGAAAAGCAGGTTGGTCATTGTACTGCGGTCATAGTCAGCAAACAGTGTTTCAGGATTGTCCTTAATCTGTTTCTGCCTGTGGAGCTGTTTAGAATGTTCAGAGCTCTTCTGAGGGTACACAAACGGGCGGGGCCTGCATGCTGCAGTGGTCATCGCTGGTTTTAGAATGTAAACAAATAACTGAAAAAACTGTCTCTTTGTTTGTTTTTGAGAGTTCCTCTGTGGACTATATACAAATATTGATCAAAATGTCCATAATATTAAACTATTGATCAAAATCAGTGCATAGACAGTAAAACAAGACCAGAATGACCATCCTCATGGACACTGCCATATGAAAAATCATCTAAAATATTCATATAATATAAGGTTCTGTCCTTACTTTCTGGGTCTCTTCTTTTTATTTATCTCTTCCTTATTTGTTAATGCTTGATGTTTGATATCCTCCGTTTAGTTTTTAACTGAGGTTTTAGTTTGTGGATAACTTCATACAGGCCTTGGTCTGGCAGGGTCTCAGTTTGAGAGGTCGTCTTCTCTCTGTGGCAGTTGTGTAGCCCTTTTGTTTGCTCTCAGCGTGTTGTCTTCAGCTGTTTTTCTTGGTTGATTTAAACTCTTCTTGTGGATAATATGGGTTGTAGGAAGTTTTCTTTTTTTAAATTTGTCAGAACTGAATGTCTGTCTTATTTAAAAACAACAATAAAAGTAAAATAATCAGGAGCTCATATTGCTCATATTGCTGCTGCTGCTGCTTCTTCTTCTCTCTCTCTCTCTCTATATATAGATAGATAGATAGATAAAACACTTTTGTACCATATGACTAATATGCTAAGCAGAAGTATCAGCACTATCAAATCCTTTTGATAAACATAGGTGTGGCATACCAGAAGACATACACACACATACACATAGACACACACGCCATTCTACACTTTGGTTTCAGTGTACACTTCAGATAAAAATCTTCATCCTACCATCTTCTCTTAAAAACACACACACTGCTTTGCTCCCTGCTATATTTCCCGATTATTGCTCATATGACACTGACTGTGCATTTCAGCGGCAGTTGCTATGGATATTCACTTAGATGTGTCTCTATGGCAACACATTTTCCCCGGGCCTGAAAGTTTCCCAGCAGGGATCAAGGTGCCCAGACATGTGCTCATGCACTGTCTCATACTGTCTCTCATTTATGCAAGCACTAATTTTGAAAAATTCAAAGATTTTCCCACAGCACAGAAAATGCAATCAACAGATTCCATTTCTGTCTGGTTATTGGAGCTGAATTTGTAGACCATCTTGGTCAAGGGTTCTGCTAGAAATACCAGGTTATACCGGCTAACAGATGTTTGATTTTTTTAAACATGGTAGCCAGTTAGTTGTTGGGTCAACGTCAGATAAGCCTCAAATGACTGGTATTCCAGTTTGGTCAGCCACCTAAATCCATTTGGTTTAGCTGATTTGATTGTGGGGGAGAGAGGGGGGAAGGGAAACATGGGATGTGTTCTGCCGAGTCAGCTGGGGGAGGTGAAGTTGCCCCTCTGTTTGTTTGGGGTCTTTAGATATTTTACTGAAAAACACTGATAGAAGTATACTGAGTAAGAATATAATATTTTTGTAGTGTAGGTCATGGCAAATTTGTGAATATCAAGAAGTAGAGGGGGGCTAGCAATGAAACCCAAAGTACCCCAGTGGTTAGTTTATGTGAGTTAAATACCCCTCACTTCCAAGGAACCTTGAAGGATGTGTAGCAAACAGGCAATACTTAAACCAGCATAGTGTTGATGCCCAGCGTTAAAACCTATTTTGATTCATGTGGTCACTGAAAGATTTAGTCTGGGGCAGGACAAGGTCAAAATGGGTATTGATGATAGGGTAGATGCCTTTTGATTTACAAGTCCAGTACACTTATGATTCAGGTCAAGCTGTCAGACTGTATTGGGGGTTGATTGCAGGGCAAAGGTCCTTTGATATACAAACCCAAAATACACTCATATTTTAAACTCACTACTGAACAAACCCTCATGTGATCCGTGTATTTTAGCTTTCATACTACAAAAACAGCAATTTTTGATTAAACTCAGTAACTCATTAAGTATGCAGTTACTCATTCAAACCCTGTTTGAATGCAGTGGGGACTGCACTTTATCTTTTATTGCTTTTCAGTATTGAGGCCATAGACATCTATGAATGGGTTCACTGATGCACATGTAATGGTACTAAACCTTGGGCAGCATGTCTGTCTGAATGCATGACAGCTGCACTATATTAATTATAGAGAAGTGTTTTTTTCACAATTATTGAGGCCCCATTTACTTTAGTATCTGCTGTTAGTACAATCCTAATATACATGCATTTTCTGTTCTTTTTCTGCACACTTTAAACTGATTTTGGTGTGCTCTGCTATGCATTATCCACCTTATTTTACCCATAAGAGGGGGTGCAGCCATTTGTAAAATGTAAGGGTTTTGCTTCCAGTCTCATCTGCGTCCAGCTATTTTTAGCTGAACAAAAGAGCTAATTTTGCTGCTTGATATTGCAAATTGGTGTTTCTTACCATATTATTATTATATTTATGTGTTATCTTAATTATGAACACACTGCTTTGTCATGCAAACAGTTTTACCGTGTACTGCACGTTGTTTTTCTTCTCGTTATTTCTCTGTAGTGGCTAATGAACTGGAAGTTTTGCCCATAGGCTTACTTTTGCGTTGAAGAATGAGGTGGATACAAATTTCATGATGACTGGGGCATAAAGCTGTAATAATAATAATTGAGGTCTCTAAAATAAAAACATTAAAAAATAAAAAAAAGCATGTATTCGGGTGAAGCTTTCGTATTACACATGTATTACACAGTCTTCATCACTGAAAATTAATCTTTGATGTGGTTATGATGTGGATGTACACACAATCTCATCCACCTCCCCGTCTGTCTGTTCTCCCAAACAAGATACTAACAACCTTTGGGCGCCAAGAAATTCAGGTGGTTCAGCTGGCATGGATGACACTGCAGTCACTTGGTTGGCAACTTTAAGAAGCTTGGTAATTAATTTACATAGAAACTCAGTGCAGTCTACTGTATGCTTGTCATAGTAAAAAAGTAATAGATTTATGATGCATTTATGATAGATTTATGATGCATAAAAATGCATTTATTTAATATTGTTCAAGTCAGTTAACATATTTACAGACATATTTCTCGAGACATATCGACTTACTAATATAAAAATTGTAATTAAACTTTATTTAGAGTACTTCTTGTGCAAAATGCACGTTTCTTAACATTAAGCCTAAAATATGTTTTAATCTCACTATTGATGAGGATTGTATGATCTTTAAATAATACCTGTCTTCAAATGCAAAATACTTAAAGTGTACCTATAAGTATATTTGGAATAGTTCCACTTATCACAATCGAATATACATAAGTATATATTTAGTTGTTTGAGAGGTTAGGTTTAGTTGTTCAGCACTACTTCCGCACAATTAAAGGGCATTAAGTACAAGCAGTAGCAGACTTTAAATATACCAGTTTAGTATAAGTACAATTGCAGGGTATTTCTACTAAGTGCATAATATGTAAATGTATTTTTAGTATACTTAGCATAAAATAAATGTATTTTAAATACATTTTAGTATATTTATTTTACACTAGGGTGTTCTGCACCTTATCAGTCTTATTTAAGTATTCAATGTTTAAAAGAAAGGCAAATATAAATGTTTTCCCCTCATATTGCTAATTTACACATTATAAACATCACTTTTATTCTGATTATTCATAAAACCACTGTTTACAGAATGTGTCTAGTTGACAGAATGTTTAAAGTTTACACACAATGCAACCTGACTTTTTTTTTTTATCTGTTCCCAATTCCCAATATGGTATCCACCTGATTTTTCCTGTAAAAATGGGCATGGCCATTTGTACATTTGGGTCTAGCTTTCAGTCTCATCCAAGTCCAGCAATTTTGTACAAAACAGCTCGTTTTGCAGCTTGATGTTGCGAATAGGTGTGTCTTATTATTTTAATCTGTTATCTTAATTACGAGCACACTGGTTTGTAGTGCAGACAGTTTTACCGGTTACTACACGTTGTTTTTCTTCTCATTATTTCCCTATAGTGGCTAATGAACCGGAAGTCTTGTCCATAGGATTACTTCTACGTTGAAGAATAAGGTGGATAACGTAATTAAAATTGAAAACAAAGTCAAGCACAGTGGAGGCCTCAAAAGAGTTGTGCAGGTAAACCTAAAGCCTGGCCTCAAGAGGCATGCTAGTACTGACACTAGAGGCTCCAGTCATTAGCTTTCTTGTTAGAGCACCCACCTCCCCTGCAAACTGTTAACGGGATTGAACCCTAACCAGGCGGACTAAGCAGAGCCAGTTGCATGAGTATTACATTTACAAATGGCAAAAAGTGTTATATGATGTGTTTTGTCAACTCTAACAAGACTGTTTAACTTTTGGTATAATTTAATTTGAATTTAGAATTGTAATATAATAACCTCCTCTACACCACTGTTGTTAAAGCAGCAGCTGTGATTTGTAATGATGTTCTGTCAGCTGTGTTGCAGTGGGACATGACCAGGGGCAATCATTAGCATGAGCAGTATCTCTGCTGTATAAAGATCACACAGAGCTCTTTTCACTGGGTGGGAAAAACATGGCAGCCAGTTTGCTAAGGTTACACTGTTCTGATTTTAACAAAATAAGGAAAATTTAGATATTAGACATCTTGCCTTCACTTTTTTACTGTTTGTTATTGTGGGTATACTTTAGTTAATGTATCTGAACTTTTTTTTATAGTTCTTTTTAATTCTCAAACGTAATTATTATAAGTATCCTATTCAGGTTACTGTAATGAAGTATATATGTATATTTTATTATAAAAGGTGATTTAATTATTTGAATATGAATACATTAAAAACAGTACAACAAAGACTGGTATACCATTATACATAAATATTTTAACATTAAAAAAGACATTCACCCTTTACCTTTTTCACGCCTGTTATTCCATTCGTAGCCACGAAGATACAAAAAATATTGACACACACACACATGCACACATGGGTGGCAACTGGGACTGGCTGTGTTTCCCAATAAACACTGGTGGGAGTTGTTACCATGGTGACACCATTGTGCTTCCCTCCTCCCTCCAAACCCATCACCCTCCTTATTTTAGCGGCCAGCTTCTGTCGCTCCCTCTCTCTCTCTCCCTCTCTCTCCCGCTCTTGGCCACTCCCACTTTTCAGTCCCTCGCTCTTTATTTGTTACTACCATCACTGTGTACTAGGAGACTATAGAGAGTGGAGGGGATCTCCATTGGAGGGTTGAACCAAGGACTTACTGAGTACTTAACTTTTAAGAAAAGACAACAAGAGGGATACGTTGACTTCTTTGAGAGGGTAATGAATGAAGACACTCAGTCCCATCTCAGGATGGAGGCTACAGACAAACTCAACGGGCTTGGAGGGAGGAGGAGGCGGCCAAAGAAGGTAAACATGGGCTTCACTTTAGGGACCTGCTCTGTTTTGATGCAGTAGGAGAGGTTTTAAGAGTTTGTGGAAGTTACTGATGCCATTTATTGCTAAAATTCCAAACACATGTGTTTCTTAAATATCGTTTGGAATTGAGTTGAGATTGTTGGTGATTTACTTTGAATAAACTTTGCACAGATTCTCAAGCAAGTATTTTAGTACATTTGAGATGCTAGTTTTTTTGTAACTGCAGTTGAAATTACACTGTGCAATAATAATTCTTAAGAGATTGGCTGATGGACAGGTGGCAAGCCTTGTGTATGTATGTGTATATGTGTTTTTTTTTTTTGTTTTTTTTGTCTTGTGTTGGTTTCTTGATTTTGCATGGTGATGCTGATGGTTTTGTTTTTATGAGGACTCTGTGATTTGACTCTATTGGGGTGAGGATGGGCGTGTGTGTTCAGGAGAAGTGCTGAGCAGGTCTGTTCTCGGTTTTTATTGTCATATTTACTCCAGGAAATCTCTCTTTAGAGAGACACTTTGAGAAGTCTGTACAAGCATTTCATATCTGTGTTCATCTGCTGATTACAGTGTTTTGACTGACAGCTGCCCACCCATTTTCCTTTTTCCCTTTTGTTACCTCCATTGATAGCTATTTTCCTTTGAATCAGACCAAGTTCATGTTTGGTCATCTTTTCAAAAAAAAAAAAAAACTGATTTAAAAACGGAACAGTATAGATGTTGTATTATCACTCACAATGCTTATATACAAAAAACAATATATACACAATATGCTCAAACATACAACATACAGCACATTTATGGTGTTTAATGGTGTAGAATTAAGACTGCTGTGAGCGACTGTGTGCAACTGTTGAGAGTGTAATAATGTCAAAAGCATTAAGCATCTCTTGCTGTGAAACACCTTTGTTCCATGTGTCTTACGTTGAGAGTGGGGCGGGTCCGCTGCCCTTTGTGTGTGTGCTTGAGCACGCTCTATACATATCTGTCCAATATAGAAGTCAATATATAGTATAGAATACCACAAGATTTTAATGGAATCCTGTGTGGATCTGTCTGTGTGCGTGTTTGTGTTTGTGTTCACAAGGACAGCAGCAATGGGCAGCAATGTATAGTCCTCATGAGGAAAATGGCTACATAAACATGCTAAATAATGACTATTAAAATAATAAAAATAATTTTAAAAAATGCAAAGGGACTTTGTGAGGGTTAGGAGATCGAAAATGTAATTTTCTCAGTATAAGTCAATGGACTGTCTTAACCATGACAGAAAAAAGGAAATCTGTGTGGTTCAATATGAGAAAATACTACTGTTGTTGCCATTTAAGTGTTTAAGCCTTGGCACTGAACTGAAAATGAGTGATTATTAACCTCCCTTAACAGTTCTAATAAAAAATAAACAAATAGAGCAACTAAAGTGATTTTCATTATTTGCCACTACCCACATAACTTCATAGTATTATGTAACACATAATATGATGAGAGGAAGCTTGTAAGATATAGGCACATATAATGGATTAAGTCAGTGGTTCACAAGCAGTTTTGTGTCAGAACCCATTGGATAGAATTTCATTGGATAGAATATAAATAAAATATAAATAAAATAGAACCAGAATTGTTTAACATTCCAAAGTAAACTTACCCACAAAAATAAAATTACAGCAATTAAACACTAAAATGTAATAATGCTACCATAAATTATATATATATGTACAAATATGGCTGTCTATGGTGTTAACAACTTTGATTTCAAAATGTTTCTAATTTGGTTTCATGTTCCCAGCTGCCACTAATTTATTGCATAAACCTAGTTAGTCACTTTTATTTATTTATCTTTAAAATCAACAAGAAAGTGTATATATACACACACACACACACACACACACACACACACACACACACACACACTATATATATATATTTATCTTATCATTTATATCTTATCTAGTAAATTAAATTGATAAAGAAAGAAAAAGAAATAATAAAATGGTGAAATGTATCACTCTGATACAGCTAAAGTACATTCAAAGGAATTTATCACCACTTTTGTAAATTTGTTTTGCAATATATGCTACTGGAGCACTGTCAAAAAGGTCTTTGAGCTGAATAAGCAGCAATTCAGCAGTGTGGTTTGGCTTTCATAGTGGAACTCAGGAAGGCAGTGAGGGTTCATGCAAGATCAATGATGTTTGCATTATTGATATGTCTCCCTTTCTAACCCAGCCCAACTCGGGCAGTGGTGGATGGGGTGGCGAAGGGGGATGCAGGGTGATTGAAGTTTAATCTAAGCAGGGATTTGTTGAGAAGGCATCTGTTTCTCTGCTGACTGTACTAATGAGTAAGCCAGACAGAATTTTTTGACTGGTTTTCTGTGGTGCTTTTGGGGTTAAATCCGAATATGTATTAAAATGTGTTAAGCAGAGATGACAGTATTGTAACTAAAAGGTCCAAGTTACTACTTAACCAAATTATTACTTAATTAAGAAATGAATACACAAGGGGCTTGTGAATGCATCCCAATGTGGTACTCACTGCAGATTCAAATGACTTCCAGCTCCACCTCTCTGGATGTCTAATGGGGTGGAGGGATAGAGTTGTAATAAACTGTAAGGCCATCTTTAATGTAATGTTTTATTTATAATTGGCATACAGAAAACATGCCAATGTGTAATTCATAAAATAATTACAAAATATTTTTGAAACTACACTGAACTGTAAATAAAGTGAAAAATATTTTCACCCTAAAGAATTATATCAACTTGTGGAAAATGGGCATCCGATGACCCCTTTAAATTATCTGTTAGAATTAATTATCCAGTTTAAATGATTACCTTACACCTCTATATATTCCCATAAATTCATTGGCTGATGGTGCTAAATTCATAGCATAGCATCTTTATACTTGGTGCCATCACTTCTGATTGTCTTTTCTTCCGCTAACAATTTTCTTTAATTTTAGCCCATTTTGTCTAGTGATTCAGTGGCGTTTAGGACGTGTGTATTTCTTGATTGGGGGTATGTTCATTGGAGTCTGAGAAGTTGGCCAGAAACCAGACCTTTCCTCCCTGCTTTCCTTTTACCCATATCTCCAATTCAAGGCTTTAAAGTTCTTGGCCCTATTTCTCAAACCACCTTTGTAAAGACTTCAGTTTAGCTTCTCTCCACAGTTTGCATTTAAGAGCAAACCCACAAAGATATAAAAAGCGGCCTCTGTCTCCAAGTTCAGGCATCCTGGTCCACACGTAAGTATGCAGTAGACACACTCTGTCACAAGCAGTGCACACCATCTTCCCATTGTACATGCTGGGACTGTCGTAGAAAATCAGTGTGCCCATCCCCATCACACCATCTTCCATCCTCGTGCAAAACACCAGGAAATAAATGTTAATCAAGATGTTGATCAAGTTTTGCACATTAGTTTTGTGTTCTTCCATTCAATGGGTGCAAGGATGTGGTGCTAGCTTGGCTAAGACTTGAGGACATTCGCAAACATACATTTTTTGTGATTGGCTGGAGCTGGCCCATCCATATGGCAGTACAGCATTGGGGTATCGTCCTCAAGATTGGGCATTTTCTCATCACCAAGACGTTTCACAGGATGCTAGGACATATGGTTCAACTTCAGCTGCTCTTCCTCTTGAAATGCTGCTATGGACTATACAGGAAATTTTAGCTGGGTCTAAGCTTGCCTCTTTTGCATCCTCACCAGCCAAGTCATCCTGGCCTGTTTTCAGGCTTTACTGCGCTGGAAGAGACCTCAATCTTCAATCTCTGGAATTCTGATGGAGCAGATGTTTCTTCAGAAAGTCATAGTGATGTTCCCACCATAGGTTGGCACTGTGTGCAGTAGGCACCTGTTTCATGGCTAGTTGAACAGTCGTACAATATAAACATTCTGAAGATTTACACAGCATATTTTCAATTTTCGTTTTGCTTTAGATTTTTGATTCCAGATGTTCAAGACCAACATGTTCTGATTTAGACTGACAACATGATAGTGTTGCCATATTTGAACCAGGAAGGGGGGTGGGGAGCAATGTGCACTTACGGGCCATGTTGGCGCAATGCTTCCTCCTGTGGGCACAGGACAAGACAATCTAGGTCACTTGGATGCGGCGACAGTCCTGTGAAGACAGGGCCTGATACCAGAAGAGTGGAAATTGGTTTCTCAGATCATGCAACAGGTCTGGAAAGTGTTCCACAGGAGCTATGTGGATCTGCTCGCATCAAGCAAGACAACACAGTGTCCTCTGAAGTTCTCCATGTTGATTCCACCCCATTAGGCATTGATGCTATGGCTCATCTTTTGCCAAAACTACTGGACAGTGTACCGTGGATGATTCTGTGTTAGAAGGACATGTTGGGCACTCAAGCATAGGGCACTATTTGGCATCCCCTGCTAGAACTATGGAGGCTGTGGGTCTGGCTCCTCAATGGGACAGTTTGTTAACAGATGGGTTGTCCTCCACTGTGGTTGAAACTATTGTAAATGCAAGGCTCCCATCGATGGGATGGCTGAATTTGCTTAAGTGGGAATGGTTGGGAGCTGGAATGACTCCTTCAAAAAATATATATATTTGGAATTGCAGCAGAGCATGTCGGATTTTATAACATGGACAATGGCATGGCTCCTGCTGCGAAGGTTTTATCTGTTTGTGGAGTGTTATTCCATAGATTTTATGCTATTTTTTATATTGAAATATCATTCACATTGCACATTTTCCGTGTGTTCCTATAAAAGGGAATGTCTTGGTTAGTAAATGTAGCCCTGGTTCCCTAACTGTGTACTAAATTTTCGCTTATAACTGTGCTGTGATGCATCTCCTTATCGCTGGTGCTTTATCACCATCTGCCAATGAACTACAGTGATTTTAAAGGACTTCAATCCTTGTGACCACATGTTCCCACTACATCCTTACACAGCTTCTCATTCCTACTCAGGAAACTAGGGTTATATTCAGTTAGCTAGACAATTATTGTCTTTATCTTTATGTAGCACTTTCTCTCTATGCAGTCTTGTATCTGAGGTCATTTGTCATCATTGGTAATATCCTAAGGGGGTGATTGGTGCTTTAGTATAGAGCACTCAACGGAGTCACATGCCTTCAAAGATGATAAGGATGCTGCTGAGGAAGGTGTTCTCATATTCTGATGAATGTTGCACAAAGCCCATATAGCTCAGGTTTGACACATGAGAAGTGCAACTCTGCAAACAAAGCCCATTCCCTTGTGAGCATTACCTCATTCTTCCATAAGCATCCTTTCAAAAACTATGCTAAAATGGAATTAGTGGTGTTTTGTAGTGAGTATCACTATTAATGTTGACCATGTTGCAATTAGGGGGTTTTGAAAACCCTTGAGCCTACTTAGTAAATACAACACATCATTCATGTCGTATGTGTGTGCTACAAACATGAATTATATATTTAATTGTGTGGGTTGTTAAGGACAATCTGGCTATTGCTTTTCTAAGCATCTGAATTTACATTACATTTTGCCTGTTAAAATGGGGGGGGGGTGCCCTAAATTTAGGAATCAAACCTTGAAAAATACACTAACCATATTAAATCTACCTAAGACACTTTAGCATCCTGGCAGCCGTTTTTGCATAGGCAAGCAATGTGCCTTTATTTTCTCAAAGGCACATTTAAATGCACCTGTGTTCCACCATAAATCAGAGTTGATTAAATTAGGAGGACTGCACTGCAAAACTAGAGAATCACTGCTCCATCATATGCAGAAATGTTTATTTTCTGTTTTACTGGCTAACAGCATCAGTGCATTATAATGTGACAAACCTGCATTTTAATTGAGCCTATCTTTTAAAAACAAATGGCACTGAACAGTCAGCAGGTCAGTGATTTTGTATCATCAGATATTTCCTCTCCAATTTTTACTGTCTCACATGATACTCACTTGTCCAGTTTTTATTACTTGATGCAAACTAGAGTTAAACTAAATATATTTTCATGATGTTCATCACTGAACATCACTGAGCCCAGCAATTACATTTTAAAATCGTTATTATGTTGAAGATGTATTCCATGTATTTCCGTGTCCAAGTGCCAGCAGTCATGCCACTTGATTATTCAGAAACAAAACTGTATAGGGTGTCAATGGATGGAGGGTCAATGTCCTGCTGAGTTTAGCTCTAACCCTAACCAAACATAGCCCAACAAGCTGCTTAAGATGTTTAGAATGACATTCAAATTACAGACAGATGGGTAAACTTGCTATTGGTACTGAAGTCAAAAGGACACTGGTCTTCCAGGATTATACCTGAACCCAGGACTACTGTAAAGACTGTCAACAGATACCTGTTTAGAGCTACTGTGAATGAGTTTCTGTCAAGCCTAAAGGCAGCATCTCAGACCAAACAATAAGAATGTATCTGTCATGTAAAAGATGATGCAAGATGATGTGTTTACTGCTGACAATCCATAGACCAATTCACAATGTCTCTGCTTGAAGGCCTGGGGCGTCTCCTGGATGCCGAACAGCATCGCAGATGGGAAATGCTTCCTGAAATGACATTCAGCTGTTACCACAGCAACAAGGAGTTGAAAAAAGGGTCCTCAAGCCTGAGATGTAACCTTTTTTATAAAGGTCCAGTGTTGTCATAATGTTATTTTTGTGCAATGCAAACTGTATTACATTTATTATAGTAGGTGAACATTGAATTTGTATGTGTGCAGCTTCCTTTGTTATTTACTATTTTTTTGGAATGCATAGAATGATTAGTCTTATAATAATCAAAAAAAAAAAAAATGTTGCAGTCATAACATTATCTTGTGAACTGCAGGTTGTGACTTTTATTTTATGTTAGCTTTACCTTTTGAAATGTGCACTTCAATTAATTTAGAAATAAAATGGAAGCTAGCAAATGGTAATACATATATAATAGTAACAAAATAACATGCTATTGTAAATATCAAATTATGTTGTTTGTGAATATACAGTGTATTTAAGTATATATTATATTAAGTAAGTAGAGGGATATGCATCTTCCAGATTGTTCAGTGTACATGATGCCACCTCTATATTAGACAGGGTGGGGCCCGTTACCAAGACAACAGTCACTCTGTGGGGATGGTTCCATAATCTAGTAGGTTGAAGAGAGGTGGGGGTGGAAGACAGGATTAGACAATAAAACATGAAGGGGTAAGAAATGAGAGAAAGCCTGAGAAATCGAAGTGGTTATTGTATTGTATTGCTGTGTGTTAGAGGTAATTATGAATGGTTCTTTTAAATAAGATACAAGACTAGATATAAGAACAGAAACAGAGAGCGAAAGAGAAAGCGGCATAATAAAACCCCACCCTTTAATCTCCTGTCTGAGAAGAATAGTTCTTTTGTATGAAAAAAAATGGATGTAGAAGAGAGACCTTTGGTTGATTAGCAGTGCCAGTGGAACCTTTGATGTGTGTTTGAAACAAGGGACATAGAAAGATTTATTTAAAAACTATTCATCTAATATAATGCCTCAGGGGGCATGATTTTAGTCAATGGTGTTTTTGTACACTCTAAAATATACACTCTAAAAATGTATATTTTCATTTTATTGTATTCAGCCGTTCTATGTATTTGCTCGCTAATTCTCATGCCGGTGTTTCGTTGAAATCTGAGCCAGGGTAACTGTGAAATTCAGACCGCCGCCTCACATTTCACTCGTAGCTGAAAGATGCCACGACTGACTCCAAAACCTGCCCATAAATCAGGGGTGCAGTTTATTATGGGGATAGGGGGGATATCAGGCGATTAATCAATTATTTAAATTGCGCCTTCTGCGGTTTTATAAGTGCTAACTTAAAGTACGAACCAAACGGAGCAGTTATCACAATATGACTGAAGCGCAGTTCTTGAACGCCGTGCAAATCACCATATACTCTGTACGTGGTCGCCAGCGCCAGTGCGCTCGAGAAGTGTAATATCTGCTGATGGTCAAATAGCCTATGTGATCTATTTGAATTATTTAGAGAAACAGATACTTTAAAATTCTTTGGAGAAAGTTGAACAGTATCTAAAAAAGGCAAATAAACTAAAAGACTGATTAAAAGTCTTGAACCAGCACTAATATATATTAAAATCTTTTTAAACTACTCATGACCATCTTTACAAGAATTTATCATGTTTTAAAGTAGGCTTACTTATTGTGAAAAATGTAGTCTAACTTGTTGTAGAATTTATATAAAATTATTTGTTAAGGGAATAGATTTTTCGGTAACACTTTATTTTATGGTTACTTAATTAGTTGCTTATTAGCACGCACATTACTATACTATTAGCCATTTATTAGTACTAATTAAGCACATATTAATGCCTTATTTTACATGAGCTTATTGTACATCCCTAATCCTGTAGGATATCCAATACCTAAACTTAACAAAAAGCCAACACTCTGACTGTAACTCAGCAGCTGGGTTGTTTTTTCGGAGACAGGGTTAACCCAGTGGTTGGGTAGAAAAAAAAAACCCAGCATTAAAAATGACCCAGCAACTTAGTTACAGAAAAGCTACCCAGCACCTGGGTAAAAAATATTAAATACAACCCAGTAAAATGACCTAATGGGCCGAACCCAGCATTTGGGCTAAAAATTTGTGGAGACAAATTTGATTGACAATGAATAAAAGTAGGAAGTCCTCATTGCATTGTTTAGTGGTGAACATAGTAACTGATATCAGCAATATTAAGAATTAATCGTTATTACAGTACAACATTGCATGTTAACAGTTCTTTAAAGCAATAAGTCGATTGAGGATGTGCATAATTTTGATTATGAAAATCAACAGTTTTTTGAAAAGCAGTTTTTTGATATATATATATATATTGTTAATAGTAACAGAAATAACGGGTTTAACAGAATAAACTATTCTTTTGTAAGATTATTTTAATTGTAGGTGGTTGCTAGGCAATATACAATATAGCATTTCACAGTGCTTAAAGGTGCTTATTCAATCAGAATTTGGAATTTAGAGTCAGAACTCTTAGAATTTAAACATGTCAGTCAGTGATTTTTTTTTCAGCCTGACTGAAATACAAATAAAGAAATAAATAGATCTGTGACTGGCAAATAAAGCAGCATTCATTATTAATAATGAGTTTGAATTATTAATGATATTTTAGGTTAAGGGGCACAGTGGGGTGATTAGATAGACGAGTTAATAAATTGTTATTGTGTTAAATCCTGCATTATTAAATTTGAACTTTAAAAAACATATTATGTCATTATCGGCATGCACTCATATGTATTTTGTGGAGAAATAATTAATTAAAAAATATCAAAATTGATAACTGAGTATAATACCATGAGTTCCATGTTTTAGCCACCATGTCAAAACGTATCACGTTTAATTCCATCGTGCCCTGTCCAGCTGTTTTTTAACCCAAGGATGCAAAATATGTACCAAATTAAGCTTACGTGATCTATTATTTATCTATTTATATATCTATATAGACTCGCATTTGATTTATCTTTCATTTTTATTAATTTCATAAGTATTTTCAAACAATGCAGCACAGCGAACACTGATTTCATCCTCACTTGTCTCTCACTCTTGCTTTATCATCAGCACTCATTTTCTCTCCATCTTGTTCCCATGGTACCTGTGGCTCTGAGGTGCTCCTTATGTTTCAGACCAACCCATGCTGGAGAGAATTTGAAAAGAGGTCTATATTTAGCCTTCACTGCCTCTGAACCTTGGCACTTGTAGTATTTTCCTGTAAATTGCTATTTTCTTAGAGAGAATGTTAATGGCATGAATTGAAGGAGCGATTCGAACAGACTAAAGCGTGTAACTCATGCTTGTTTTTGCTATGGACATGACTGATATTTCAAATCATGGCTTGTTGAGGAGAGGTGCTCTTTTTACTTTTCTAATCAGATGAATCAAAGAAAATTCCAAAGACATATTGGGAGACAAAACTATGGTATCATAAACTTTGACTTGAACGGAGACACTTACAACTTAGCAACCGCTTAGAATATCCCTAGAAAACAATGATAAATCTTAACAACTGCATAGAAACACCTTGCTAACAATCCACATCACCTTTGCATCATATAACAGCGAATTTTGAACAGACAAGCACCATATTTCCTTTAAAAATGTATAAATCTAGTTTTTATGTTGGTTGTATTTTCCAATAATTAAGCAGAATGACTAAAAAATGTACACTATTCAGAATAATAAACATCTTGCATGCAGTCTTTGTACGTTATAATAAAACTGTCAGCAGAATTACTGTGGTTTGTACTTAATCGTTTGTAAAAGTTTGTTGTTTGTTCTGGCTGAATACACTTCCTCTCACTTATACTGCTTTTTTTGGTCAGCGGTGGGTGTTACATGAAGCGAAACGCAATGACAGATGGGAGCTGGAAATGGCCAGAGAAACTGTGCACCAGTAGGGTTGAGGGTTGTAATTTTGTGTTTGTGTATGTGCTAATATACAGTACGTATTTATGTGTGTAAGGCACTTATCAAGTGTGCTGCTGCATAACATCTTCACATTAGGAAAACTGAGGAATATAAACATGAGACCATGGATATACCAATTGTTTCAGAACAATATGATTTTATGTGATTTCTCTTTTCACTTTTTTATACAGTTGCCAGTTTTTTTATGTTTATTTTTTCTCTTTCATTGATGATTAACAAATGATTTATGATGCTATCTAGCATATTGTTCTAAATTCCAAATAGACAAATATTAGCTGTTTAACTGGCCAGTCAATATATTGCTCTGTCACTACTCACCCATGAAGTTTTTAATTTATTGAAACTGACATGCCATATAATCTTTTCACAAAATAAAACCATTCACACAACGAAAGAATATTTTAATATTGTAAAGTTTTCTTTAAACCGGACAAGAGCTAAAGTGACATCAAAAATAACATTGCAAGAAAAGCTTGACAGTGCTTTGAACATTTGATGAAATGCATGGCGACATTGCCAATTACATGCATTTCCTCTTCTCCGTTCGTCTTGTTTTCTCTGGCATCCTTTCCCTATCTGTTCTTGCCTCTACAATGTCAGTGTACCTTTTGCTTAAAGATTCATTATAAACTCATTCATATAAAATTCACTATCATTACTTCTGTTTCCAGCTGTCGTTCTCTGGCCAACAAAGCCCATTGCTTTGACTACACAGTCTTGTACATAGAGGAAAATCCAGTTACCCATCAAACCCTGCTGCTCCCCTCACTGTTTCAGCCAAATCTTTTGTTTTCTTAATCCGATTGTTACAGTTTTTCGTTCTGCTTTATCCCAGAGTCATTCCCTCTTCACCACCCAGATAATACAAAGACAGAGTGAACACGGCGCAACAGCCACAGTATAGAATTAAGCAATAAAAGTCCATTTTTGTGTACCATGTGTTTAAATGTGATACTTTCACTTTTTAAAATTAATTTTTTTAAATTCATTCATTCATTTTATAAATAAAAACATTTATATGGATTATAATGGAGGTTTTGTATGAATGTGAGATGGGAAAAGGAAAGAGAAAATAAAGCAAAAAATAAAGATGAACCAAAGTTTAGAGGAGGTTGTAGATTTGGGAGTTGGGTGGAAGAAAGAGAGAGAGAGAGAGCGCAAGAGAGAGAGAGAGAATGATAAACAGAGTCTCCATTTACTGTTAAAGAAAGGATCGACTATGAGCTTTCTGTTCTTTAAGAAAGAACTATTGATGCTGAAACAGTGAAGATAGTGTCAGACTGGAATCTTTGACCAAGATCCTGGAAACATTCTCCTAATGTTTGGGGAATATCATTTCTCCACTCAAGTCTTTTCATTCCTTCTATAGTCTTTTTTTGTTCAAAAGTGACACACAATGTCTCCACAGTAGTTAATTCATTTTTCTTGTTATTCATATTTTTTCCCTTATAGAGCATTGCTTTCCATTACACATTACAATGGCTGCCTTTCAGTTGATCATTCAAACCATCCCTATTTTGTATGCAAAACTCTGGGATATGACATAAAAGGGAACCTGTGATTAATCTAACAGCAAATAAAGAAAAACAACGCAGAATATAAATGCAATGCAAGTCCTTAAAAAAAAAAAAAAAAAAAAAACTAAGCCTAGTTATTATCGTAGGCTACATATTAAAAAGAGAATATATTGAGAATATAAGATAATATGTTCATATTAACATTGTATTATAATAACTAGAGTGTTCAGCAACAAAAAATGTTTGATCAGGCATTGCAAAGTTGAATTCAAAGATGTACTGAAGTAAAAGATGGGATAGAATTTTGACATGGCCTTGAAAAATAGTTTTTTAAATGTACAAAATATAACTTTAAAAATCTTAACATAGAACAGATTTTATTCACTCAGCCTCCCTGAGCAGTATATTATCTCAATATCTAGGTTTTTGTTATTCCTTATTGCCATACTAAAGAGAGTATAAAAAAGTCAAACCACTATCTCAGCCCAAAATGGAAAGTATGGAAATCATATCCCCATTTAATGAACCATGCCTTGGTGAGCTTCAGGCTGTACTGAATAATGGACCGATCCACCCCCTTAGGGTTTCATCAATTATTCATCTGAGAATGGGGATTCTGTTGGTTTACTATTCGTATCTGATGGTTAGAAAGAGAACTGACCTGTCTGCTGGAGCTGATTGTTGTGATTTGCTGATTGTTTTTCTTTAAATGTGTACTTTTCAGTTTTGGTGATTCCCAGTATGATGCTTAAAAACAAACCTATCTGCTTTTTTGCCAGCAAGGATTATAGTTACCTCCAAAACAGAAATTCTGTCTTCTTTTACAGACCCTTATGTTTTTTGATACATTTATGGCAGAATGCCCAAGCTGCTCTTTTCTATATAATGAAAGTAAAAGGTGAACACAGCTGTCAGGCATGGTTTTCAGTAAAAAAAAAAAAAACATCTTTAAATTCTGTCTGTTCCACACACAAGGGTTCGTAGCATTTCAGAACATTATACACATTCATTATGCTAATAAGTCTTGGACTGCTCATTATCACAAAAATGATTTTATTGTATACATTGTTCAATATATTCATTATGTAGCTAGTTGGATTGGAAACAAGCTATAAAGAGTTGCATAAGGCTCTGCTCTGTTCAGCAGCACACTTTGTCCCCTGGGCTGTTATTGATTTTGTTCCAAGTTTGCAAAATGACACCGGCTAATAGAATCTGTAGGAGGATCTCTGTATAGCGTTTCTATTGGTTTGCCCCACAGCGCTTTGAAATTGACTCTCTTTAGAGACCTTAATAAACTTGCAAACTGTGATGTCACATCCCTTGTAGTACAGAACTTTACTGCAAAATAATGAATAAACACAGTGAAATGAGTTTCAAATCATTTTTTTAAACAATGTATTTAACAATGTTTTTCCCCCCATTGTTAATGACAATTACATTTTTGAGCCCCATGGTCCTACTTTATATTAGGTGGTCTTAACTACTATGTATTTACATCTAAATTAATCATTTGATACAATGCACTTATTGTATGCATCCACGTTTTTACATTGTGCTTATATTTACAAAATACATGTAATTACAGTGTTTTTCAATGCAATATGAATACACTTAAAGACTATTTCCGTCGGCCGGAGCAGATTCTAGTCTTTGACAGCCAGAGAAGAGCAGAAACCTAATGACTTAGTCCACTACATAACAAACTGTATGACTGGTCGGCCAAGACTGGACATTTTGGTGGACTTACAATATATTGTGATAATCAACTGCAAAAGATCTTGAACCAAAACAAACACTGATGTCAACCGACAGCTGGCGCTACTTATTTGCAGTGCAATTTGTAAAGAAAAAGGAGAAACCTTACTGAAACCTTAACATACTGTCACATAAACCCCAAACTCTTGGTTGATTAACTCAAAACTTTCTTACAGCTGGGGGTAAGTTAAGTGAATTTGATGGCCATGTACACACTACAGCTAAATTCAGTTGTCAGTTCACATTTTAGTGCTTAATCCTATTCTGTACACACACAGTTATTTATTACAGGAGTAATCTGCAGTATTGACAACTGCATTTTACAAACAAACTGACTTTCGGAAAATTCTGATTTACAGAAATGTTACACAATATGTACAGAGCCAAAATAAACAACTAGGTAGTAATGTAATTAAACACATATCACAGTTGCGTCCTTTCTGTATGCGCAGTACAAGAAATCACAGGATGTGTTTTGACTGATTTGTGTTGCCAAATCTTGCTAGGAAAAAATAAAGTGTCATCTTGGAAATAAGCCACATACCAAAATATAAAGGCCTGCACCTGCCTACTTTTTCAACTCCATAAACTGGATAATTTTATGAGCAAAACCCAGACAACAGGCTCAAAGATGCTTAATAAGAGTTACTTATTAGTTTTGGGGAATGTTATTTTTAAAAGAAATGTACTACAATATTGCAGTAATCTCTAAAAAATTAACTAAGTTTGTTACTTTTTATAGAAAGTAATATGTTACATTACTTTTGCGTTACTTTTTCTCATCTGGGCTGGGTTTTCTTGTTTGTTTTGAATATAAAAAAGTTATATTTTTGACAAATGTATAAGCCCTTGCACACCGAAAGTGAAATGATTTAGCCTAAAGCCCAAAGTATACTTTGTATACCTTAGTGCATGTGTACAGTTAAACGCAGTTTCATTTTCTACTGTGCAACAACGGCCTGGGCCAGTGTTGCCACCTTGTGAAGAAGCTGATTAGTGGAAAACCAAGTCAATGTGCATGTGCAACCTGCATGTATATGCATGGTTACCAAAGCCAGATGAGGTGGGTACAGTATGCAGATACTATTTTGGTGACGAAATTTGCATCACGTGCACTATATGTTAACCCTCTGTTCACGTAAAAACCATAAACCAAAGTATACTTTGGCCTTAACAGTGATATTTCACCCAAAAATGAAAATTATCCCATTATTTACCATCAAAACAACATAGGTGTATATAACTTTCTTCTTACAGAGGAATACTATCGGAGTTCTGTTAAAAATGTCCTGGCTCTTCTAAGCTTTCTATTGACAGTGAATGGTGGTCAAGGCTTTAAAGCAAAATAAAGTAAATCCATCCATCATAAAAAATATTGCACATGGCTCCGGGGGGTTAATAAAGGCCTTCTGAAGCTACATCTACATCATCTGCTGGAAGCTCCAGTGAGAATATGCTAGACTCTTGAGAACCAAGTTGTGTTTACAGCAAAGGAAAACCAGTCTACTCTTGGCTTATGTCGAAAACCATTTCCATATAAAAAAATGAATTTTTTTTTACAAAACAATTTATAAAAATTTTGTACTTCTAATTTGTGACCAGTGTTCACTTCAAAAGGCCTTCATTAACCCCCCAAAGCCATGCAGAGTGATTTTTTTGATGGATGCCCTTTATTTTGCTTCAAAATCTAGACCACTATTCACTGGCGTATAAAGCTTGGAAGAGCCAGGACATTTTTAAATATAATTCTGTTTTCAAATATAAACATTTTAATGATGAGATTCATAATTGGCATTAAATTGTGTTACTAATTCGAAAACACTTTACAACTAGTAACCAAGGAACGCTGATTTGCTTTATTGAAGTTAAAACTGACTGAGCAGGAGTGATTACCTGCATTTAATACAGCATTAAATATTCGTGTCCAATTCATATTCATGATCTGAATCCATAATCAAATTCCAGAAGAACTGGGAAAGAGAAGGTGTATCTTTGGATATCTTTGGTCACTGTGTCATATCTAGTTGTAGCTATCACCTTTTTGTTCTTATTATCAAGTTTTTATTTAATCCTATTATTTTTTTTTGTGCATTAATGTGTAAAATTGATGGGCTCATCTAATATTTTGTTGTTGTTGTTGTTGTTTTATTCTGATCTCTGTCTCTGATATCTCTTTAACACTAGTACAGATGGACATTCATATGTGCATTAAAACCAAAACGCACATCAACATGTTCATAAAAAAAAGATTTCACACATGCAAATTAAAAAAAAGAAAAATTCTAATAATGCTTTGCCTTTGCTTTTTTTCCTCTCTTCTCTCGGTCAAGCCAAACTATTGTTTCATAATAGGACATAATATCACTGAAAGAGATTCTGGCTCAGGGTTGGTAAGATTTAATGCCCATAAACCACACAAATCCACTGCAGTGGATTTGTCTTTTTTGATTAACAGGTTTGTCCAAGTTTAATCTGCACCAGTTTTAGACAAGAAGCAAATACTGAGGACCCTGTCTTTTAGAGGGAATAGGAGAAAATGGTGTGAATACACCCCTCTGCACTGATAGTTTGGACTCTGGACATTGTCTTTGCAGACGGTTGGTGTATTAGCTTATGTTTCCCTCAGGGCTTTTCTGTCACATACCTGTACTAAGATCTGATTCTGGGTCAGTTGAAGACTCCACTATTTCTAGCCACTTAATCCTCTAAGCATTTTTTCCTGCAAGCATCTCAGTGTTTGTGTGTGTGTGTGTGTGTGTGTGTGTGTGTGTGTGTGTGTGTGTGTGTGTGTAATCACAGTGTACTAATACCTCTAGCCTGGTGCTCAGTAATCCATCTATCCACAGTGGCCGTTCTTCAGTAGACATCCCCTTGTTCCCTATTTTTGTTTTATTATTCTGGCATTTCTGTTTTTGGATATACCTCATTGAAATCTCACAAAAACACCCATGAGTGTTGGAATGGTGACCAGAGTAACAGCTCAGGTAAGGCTTTATCATCAACCCTGCGTATTAGCTAACCGCTCATATTTTATTGTCAAGGTTTTTTTTTTTTTTCTTTCAAAGTTCCACAGAGGCCTGCTGCAGCTTTTCATCTACTTGTTCAAAATAATGGTTGTTTTATAATTGACTGTGGCCAAATAACTACATGTAGATGTTAAGCAATCAGCACGTTTGTTAATTTCCCTTAATAACCATTAAGGCATAGTTCACCCAAAAATGAAGATTCTGTCATCATTTACTCACACTCATATGCAAAAAAAGGTACAAAAGCTGTCACTGGGGTGGTGCCCTTTCAAAAGGTACTAATATGTACCTTTAAGGTACTGTAGGGACTTTTGAAAAGGTACTGTTTCAATGACAGCTTTGTGGGTTCTATTTTGGTTTCTACTGACTTTTATTGTATGGAAAATAATAAATAAAATAAAAATGATGATGGGTTTTTGTGTTTGGTTGAACTATCAGCAGTTTCACTGTCTATGAAATATCAGCTGTACAAAAAGTAAAGCTGAACTTTCGTCTGTCTACATGAAACATGTGATCCTGTTCATTACCAGTTAAAGAACCAGCTTTCAGACCAGCCAATTCTGTCACCACACAGCCTATTCCTTATTGGCATAATTATAACTACTAAAAGCTTTATTTTGCCATTTCCGGTGGTCATAAAAAACTGTAAGTGCTTCTTTCTATTAAAGCATTATACTTAGGGTTAGGGATTTGAATAAACCGATAACCTTACGTTTTAAATTTATCACTTTGCTCATCCACCAGCATTTGTGAATACAGATGTGAATGATGATACGAATTAAGCAAATTGTTACAGGGAGGTGCGCTATTGCTTTTCTGAGTGAGCAGATTTTTATCTGCCAGATGTTATAGCAGGCAAAATACTTGGGAAGGACCTGAGCCATACCTAAACTACTGAAAAATCCAGCAGACAGTAGCTTGAATTCCATGTTGGTCCAGACTGGTTTATGCTGGTAGTGCTGTTCTCAAAATGAAGATGGTGAAACTGATTCATCAACATAGACTTTCTGGTAAAGATGGTTGGCAAAAATGGTTCTTCTGGTTTGAATGTGAGTAGGCCAGTTATTTGTATGCAAGTAGTGTTCTGTAGACAACATTGCTTGTGTATTTCTACATTTAATACATTATTGATGTAAAAAGTAATATCAGAATAAAATACACATTGACTGACAAAGTGCTCTCCTAATTTCATGACTGTTTTATCTTGCATTTATTCTTTTTTCTACACTGTATTTCACCCATTAGCAGTTCATTTCTGATTTATATTGATCACAGAATAATTGGACTCAAGAGCTCATGGCTGAGCAGGGTTGAAAATGGGTTGTGCGTGATTTGTATGTGTGACTGTGGGTTTTGGTTAGCTTTTGAGACTCACATCTGTAATAAAATGCTCAAGCGCCTAGTTATATTGCATTGGTAATACCCATGTTTGCATCTTCATGCTAGAAACCTGCCAGAGATGACTGAGCCAAAATGCATTTGATTGATAATAGAACCTTAACAGAATAATAATAATAAAAGTAGCAGTTGCTGATTTCATATGATTATTTATGTGATGTTTACATTCTAATTAAGATGTGATAATATCAGCTTGAACAGATGTGATAACACTAACTACCACTGGTCAATAAATTTAATGCAATTTAAGTATTTGATCCATAGTTTTCAAATTGCTTCCAAATTCTGAGTGCAGCTTTGTATTCCACCTATTCAAAACTGTTTTCCAGTATCCTTTGTAGAGTGGCAGGGGATGCTACAGTGGAACATCCTGAATGGATGTTCATCACAGTGCTTTGTAGTTTTATTGTTATTTATTTTTTGCACGTAACAGAAAGGCTGAAATTTCTGCAATTGTTTCATAATCACATTTACAGCTCTTGTGATAATATGTGATCCTGGTCCACAAAACAAGTCTTAAAGGCGTCATCGGATGCTAAGTTCACTTTTTCATGTTGTTTGAACATTAATGTGTGTTGGCATTGTATGTACAAATCTACCTTATAATGATAAAAATCCATGCAGTGGTTTTTAATTAATCTGTAAAAATAATACCTCTTTTTTCAAATCGAGCCGTTCTCAGATGCCTGTCATTGTGGCGTCACACCGACGGAGGCCGCTCCCACAATAGTTGATTGACATGAGCTCTTACCTCAGACCAGCTGTCACAGTCCAGTAACCTTCCTTGTTTCGATGCCGAAGCAATGATGTAAGTTAGATTGAGCGATTGAGGTGTTGTGTTGCTGGATGTAATAATGAACATAGTGGTCATCATTTACTCCCTGCATCTGAAGATGCAGTGGATTACATTGGTTTGTGAATGGAATGCACCTCCCGATCTACATATATCCGTCTATGTTCGCGCGAATCATTCGTGATCCAGCTCACTTACAGCAGAAGTGTGTATAAGGGTTTTGTTTGGGTCAAAATTATCAATTTTTCTTGGTAACACTTCACTATAGGAAACAATTCTCAGTATTAACTAGTTGCTTATTAACATGACTATTCATGACATATTGGCTATTGGCATGACCATATTCTACATACCTAATCCTACCCGATACCTAAACTTAACAAGTACCTTACTAACTACTAATAAGCAGCAAATTAGTAGTTTATTGAGGCAAAAGTCATAGTTAATGGTTTGTTAATAGCGAAAATTGGACCTTAAAATAAAGTGACCTTTTTTTTTTTTTTTTTTTTTTTTTTTAACGCCAAAAATCATTAGAATATTAAGTAAAGATCATGTTCCATGAAGATATTTTGTAAATTTCCTACTGTAAATAAATAAAAAAGTTAATTTCTGATTAGTAATATGCATTGCTAAGAACTTAATTTGAACAACTTTAAAGGTGATTTTCTCAATATTTTGATTTTCTTGCACCCTCAGATTCCAGATTTTCAAATAGTTGTATCTCGGCCAAATATCCTATCCTAACAAACCATACATCAATGAAAAGCTTATTTATTCAGCTTTCAGATGTGTAACTCTCATAAAATAAAAAAATAAATAAAAAAATAAAAACCCTTATGACTGGTTTTGTGGTCCAGGATCACATATTTAAATCGTGCACAGTGTAATAAAATGCACAGTGTCATGAAAATGTATTACACCACATTGCATCACATACAATGACTGCAGAAACGTGTAAATTATTAAGTGTGTAAAGTAGATGAATTAGCATAAATTTGGATATATTTGAGTAAAATCTCTTTCCTGAAGAAACTTAAAATAGATGAGTGAGTGGCTCTAAAAAGCGAGTTCAGTTTTGTTCTGAAACAGATATTTGTGACTGTGCAAACATTTTATTACATTTTATTTTATTATTCATTTACATATCAGGGCAATGAAATGAAATGTCCAGTGCAAAAAGGTTAATGCTATATTGCATTAATAACAAAGCTATACTAAAGCCAACCCTACACCAAACTAATATTAATAAAGAAAAAATAAGTATGTTCTAAGAATATGTTGCTAACATTCCCATCAAGCTATAAGTTATAAGTCCAGATTTTAAAAGGTTTTAAAATGTTTTTTTCTTGGTTATTTAAAAATCAGAGAAATTATAAAGGAATGTTCAGTTTTATCATTTTGCACACATTGCAGGAAAGTTACTTTTGAATGTCCTCTGAACCCTCTGAAACAAATAGTAAATAGTAATTTTATTTTAGAGACTAATGATCAAAAAAAGTTTCAGAAAACCATGCTATGAACAGTGTATTTTATATTTATTTTTTTTATTTTTTTTTTTACTTTGAATTAACATTTAATTCATGTTGCTCGAAGAATTTTGTTAATAACTTTGAAAGAACCTTGCCAGTATTCCCACAGTTCTGAGAATGTTGGTAAGCTGGATATGTGATGCAAACCTTCAAATGTATTAGTTTACAAATCATGCACTATGGTAAAGGTGTTTTGAGAACAAAACATAGTATTGTGCAAGGAATCACACAAAAATATTTATTAATTGATATTAAAGTAAAGAAAAGGTATAAAAGTTTTTGGTACAATATTTAACTGCCTCTTGTTTTCATTTCTGCTGGAAACTGTGGCAAGTGCTATGTATAGGTAAAATTTAGGTAGAGGCACATTTTTGTCAATGAAGTTTTTCTGGGTTGCAACATTTTAGTCAAAAACAGATGATACATACTGAAAAGCCATGTATTGCCAAATGTGGCCATGAGTAAAGCAAGGTTTGTGTGAGGGTGATGTTAGCTCTGCCAATGATTTCTGCATGTGTGTGTGTGTGTGTGTGTGTAAGAACCAAACAGATGGCATCACTAGTGTAATCTGTGAGTCACCCCTGTCGGCCTACTGACACACTCGAAAACACTCGAATACATACAAATACACTCCCACTCTCAACACACACACACACACACACACACACACACACACACACACACACACACACACACACACAAGCACACACAGACTTACAGATCTGTCACCTTCTCTGCTCTCTAAATCCTGATATCACATAAAAGGTTGATGTTATTATCCACTGTAATATATTCAGTTTGATGAAGCTAATCATTAGGGATCCACTAAATCATTTTTTTAAAGATAAAGTTCAAGTGAAGTTCTTTCTCCTTGGTACTGACATTTGCATTTTTAATAACTAACCAATTTTTGTGTATGGTGTGAATGATGATTTGAGGACACCGATTAAAAGCTGATGGTAAACTAAAATACTTCATCTTGTTTGAAGAATTGTTTAGTTTCATGCTTATTTTTTTTTCCCAGTCTGATTTTGTACTTGTCACTGATCCTAGCCTTGCTTAAAGCTGCTTCAGAAAAAATAGCTTGTGATTATATGTGGAGCAAAATGTTTAGTTGTGCTATTTGTGTCTTGCTATGCGTTTGTGTGACTCATACCCAGACACCATGGCAAGCATTGCCAAAAATACCTTCTAGTATCATTTTTTAAATTTTAACAAAGATAATACAGAGAACTTGAATGTAATTGCTTATAATTGTAATGACTGTTTAACACTAATGACAGAGAAATTTTACTGGACTGAACATTGCTCAGATATTTTAGGAAAGTGTGTGTGTGACAAATCCACACAATACATTGAAAACCTGGAGATATTCTTTGATCTCCAAAGCCTGGAAAAGTCAGGCATATTAATTAGACATATTTTGCTCACATTTACTCACAATCCCGCAGTGATAATATTAGTCTTTTGTTTGATGGCTGTACTGGGAACATTTGTGCACTACAAAAATCCTTATGCAGTAAGTACAGTATGACTGGAAAGGTAGTGGAAAATCTTAGGAACTGCTTAAACACTACAGTTAATTTATTTTTTATTTTTTTTTATGAAATTGAGGTTGAAGATGACGGCTCTAGAGAATAGATAACCAGCAGATGGCGCCACGTTAATGTATTAACTGTGGAACATCTGAATAGCCAGTGCTCTGAACTGCACTGCTACTCATGTCCTTAACACAAAGAAGACAGTAAAAGAGGATTGTGGTCTTTTTGTTGTTGTTGTTGGAAATTTGCTTAAGCTTAACACAATTAGTTATGGACCAAGATTTACTGACGACTGTCATACTTTTGGAAAATTATCAATAATAGCTGAGCCAGTGTAGTTGTGTTATCAGGCTAGTCAAACGTGTCTGTTTTAGAATTCTACCTATAGCCTTGAAATGCATATTTTCTTATTTACTTTGTAAAACAAATGTTCATTTAGTTTCAGCAATTTTGTGTGCGTCTGATTTATTAGGATTTAGATTAAAAGGGGAGACCAGGGAATGTTAACAGAAGGCAGGTTGCAATAGGCCTACTGCTAATTAGATGAATGAGTACGGATGAATGAGTAAAGTTTCCGTTAAGGAAATATAGGGGATAACACTTAATGTGAGGCTAGTAACATTCATGATGTAAAAGTTTACATGCTACCATGCCTAAACTCAATTATTTACCACAGCAGTTGCCATTTCATCACTAGAAAGAAAAAAATATCATTAAGGGGTAAGTAAATGATATAAACCGTTTAACAGTTTATAGCTTTGTTTTTGAAATAACTTCCCATACAAAGTTAATTTTGTTTACTTAAACTTTAGTAAAGTTCAAGTATATCTTCCAAATATACCTTATGCAGTAAGTGTATTAAAGGGGTCATCGGATGCCCATTTTACACAAGTTAATATGATTATTTAGGGTCTTACTGAAAAGTCTATAATATACTTTGGTTAAAAATTCTCAATGGTAGTGTAAAACAACACCATTTTTACCATGACAAAATAAACTCTGCAAAAATCATCCCATTCTGAGGGATTGTTCCTTTAAATGCAAATGAGCTCTGCTTACCCCGCCCCTCTCTAATCTCTGTGGAGTGACGAGCCTGTTTACTTTAGCCGCATTTAGCCGTGTTTAGCTGCTAAACTTGCTAACTAGCACATTATTAGGAAAGGTGATTGCAGAGATTCATAATAAACCCCTTATACTCACTTCTGTTGTAGGTGAAGCTGGATCACAAATGATTTGTGTAAACATAGACACGTTTATGTAGATCGGGAGGTGCATTTCTTTCACAAACAAATGTAATCCACTGCATCTTCAGCGGCTCAGATGTCGGGAGTAAATGGCGATCACTATGTTCATTATTACATCTAGAAACACAACACCTCAATCGCTCAATTGGAGATATTGTTTTCTAACTTACATCCCTGCTCCGGCATCGAAACAATGGAGGTCGGACTGTTATGTACTGGATGTAGGGCAGGTCTGAGGTAAGATGCTCATGTCAATCAACTATCGTGGGAGCGTCACACTGACAGGCATCTAAGAATGGCTCGATTTGAAAAAGGGGATTATTTTTACAGATTAATTAAAAACCACTGCATGGATTTTTATCATTATAGGCTAGATGTGTGCATACACTGCCAACACACATTAATGTTCAAACAACATGTAAAAGTGAGCTTTGCTTCCGATGACCCCTTTAATACAATGCAATATACTATCAAGTGTACTGTTTCAGTACTTCTTAGTGTAACAGTAAACTAAATATAGTCTTTCAGCTATATTACAAGCGCACTGCTAGTGTTGATAGCTTTTAAGTGAACTTTACATCATATAATTTAATATTTATATACTTTTTTGTCGTTTAAACTTGCACTGAAAAAAAGTATGTGTTCATTAAAAATATCCATAAGCCAAAGCCACTGACAGACAACATTGTAGTTGTATTTTACTTTTATGTCTGTCAATTATATCTGCCAATGTTATTTGCTTATAGATATTTTTTATTGTAAATATACTCTGCAGTAACTTTCCAGTTTCCAGTTTGAATCCTTGCTAAACCAGTAGGTTTTCTGTGTGGAGTCTGCATGTTGGCATGGTTTTCCTTCAGGTGATATACAGCAGGGGTGAATTAGAGATAATAAATTATCTGCATGGTTGTATATTGTCTGTGTGCGTGTGAGACCTGTAACTGTCCATCCATTCGGGGTGTTTCCTTGAGACACTGGATAGGCTCCAACCTTCCCTTTTTCTCAGTGTATACTTTAGGTGCAAAATTATTATGTAAATACTAATCTAAATGTATGAGTTAAGTTCACTTGAAGAAAATATTCACAGTGTAAAAACACGCTCCACTATTAACACTATGCTATACCATGCAGTTAGCAATGTATTTAACATAGTTACGTTTTATTAATTCTGTTTACTGCACCATGAGACCTGAAAGTCAGACAGAGGAAATCCTGAGTGTTTAGATATTAATATTTCATGAATTTCAAAGCGTTCTTACCCGCTCATCTATTTGTCTTCTCTAGGAGAGTTTTGTGTAGGGAGGGATGTGTTTTGTTCAGCTCTGTTTAGTGGAGTGTGTGTCTTCATCTATTAGCCTGCATTGTTATGGCCTGTGCTGATAAAGAGAAAAAAAAATATTTCAAACCATATTTCTACCAGACAATTAAAAAACAACAACAACAACAACAACAAAAACACTCTGAACCCCAAGTGGATTCACCAACCAATTTACATGTATGTGGATGAAGAAAATAGTAGTATGGCAGGCATGCCCCACTCTCCCCTATTATTATTATTATTTTTTATTATTTTTTATTGCTACAATAAATTTAGTTTTTTCAAATTCTGTTTTTTTTTTCAGTCCTACCCTCAGAAACCAGTTGGACATAACAGATACATAGCCTTTGTATCTTCTATTATGTTTCTAAAAACAACAAAATGCAATTTTATTGATTCCTCTCATTTTAAAGTTTCTCTGGTATGTTGTCTTTTGCCACATTTTTGCCATTGTCTTTTTGTACAGTAATCAGTAATGCAAGTATAGGGATTTGAAAAAGGCTCGGTGAAAGAGAGCAGCATCTATGAGTGTATAAATCAGCTAGCATTACCACACAGAGGCGGACTGCACCAATTTCTCATCTGACGGGTGGGAGGGAGATGTGGGAATGCCGAGGGGATGGGAACTGCAGAAGACCGAGAGGTGTCTTTAATCTTTTATCTCCCCCTCCTGTTTTTCTCGCATGGCTGCACCCATTTTCTCATCTTCAGCAACAGTGAGCGATACAGTACAGTAGCCACACCCTTCCATTCCAACCACCCTGCCCAGAGACCCCTAAAAAAATGTGATTGGTCAGGAGGACTTGTTGTCTAATGACTGATTGTGCCACAATCCAAAGCTAAGCGGCTAACGGCAGCTTGAGGACACATGGGGGGATGGGTCTGCCCTATTTCCCTCTTCCTGTTTACCTCTGATTATTTTATCTAAGCTCATATAGTTCCCCCACCCCTTTTATAGCGCGTACTCGCTCTCTCTCTCTCTCTCTCTCTCCCTCTCTCTCTTTCTCTCTCTCACTCTCCCTCACACATACACTCACACCTTAAATGTAGTTTCCCGGAGAGCGGGAGAAGGAGGATGCTGCTTGCTACAGCTCGTCTATTTAGACCTGTCGTGGGAGGAGTTGAGCGTCACTGCTTCTCTCTGTTCTCCTTTTTCTCTCTCTCTACCTCCCTGCGTACTTCCAGAGCTGTGACAGTGGGTGGTACTCGTCTGCCCTTGGGCTTGAAAGTCACCTAAGACCTGTTTCTTCATTGCTAACATCATTCCTCCTTCGATTTCTGCTTATTGCTACTGATATCGAGGGACTGTTGCTATGGCGCATGCTGCAGCGAGCATCAAAAAGGCCCGAGTGGAGATGGAGCAGGCTCCTGATTTGAAAGCGCTGGAGAAAGCCCGTGAGAAAAGAAGGCGCTCGCGTGAAAGAGCCGAGCGCAGGTGTAAGGTAATGCAGGCGCCGGCATTTTCCATCTCACCTTACTTCCACCAGAGCACCAGGGACATGGGCCCTCAAAAAATCTCCTCCACCCTCTCATCCAACCATCCATCAACCATCCATCAGCATTCAAGTCTGGCTCAAGATGCACCTGCCTGAGAATGAAGACCAATAGCATTACAGCAGGCTACATGGATGCACTCTTATTTATTTATTTAAATTTTTTTTATTGTCATCACATAGTACTTTTAATAAATGGTTTAAATAGATAGTTTTTTGTCTATGTCACTATTTAGTAGTTAAAGTATGTAGTTTGTATTCATAACAACCCTCTGATGCATGATGTCCACTACAGTAATCATCTTTAAGATTTTTAAAAGCCATTTTTAACCTTTTCAGGGTGATGTTACACCCCAACCACAATTTGTGATTATCTTTTATATTACAATTATTAATACATGCATCAAAAATATATATATCCTTATATTTCATCTCTATCACATCTCTTTGAATCTGCACACATACTTTTCTAGCATTCTAATGCACCGCATCCAATAATAATCATTCCCTGTTTGTCGATGCGACACATGTACATGACACATATCTTTATGCATTTGCATCTTTACAGTGCACCTGCTATCCATCCAGTGTTGTGTTGTTGTGTGGGGAACCAAAAAGGCTTTATCTGCATGTAGCGAAGAGAAATTAAGGATGTGTCTTAGTCCTGTAGTCAGAGCTGCAGTCTAATAGCGCAGACTTGGCACAAACAATGTGTGTTTGGGTGTATCTATCATGCATTCTGAATATGGTAGCACAGAGGACTGTCCGTTTATGAATCATTATGTGTGAGTGTCTTTAAATAATTACTGGCCTTTGAGAATCTGTTCTTTGTTTCCAACGAGATTTTAATGCTGTAAAACATGGCCATTTAAACAATAAAAACCTTTAGGTTTTAGCTGATACAATACAGAATTTATAAGCAATGGCAAAGCTTTATGTCCAGAATTGCTGTTCATGTTAGGACCAGCTATACATGGCTGTAGTCCTTGCAATGTTTTGCGAGCAACGGTCTACTGTACAGGTCATCAGTCTTCACTCTGCGTCATAAACACTTCAGACAAGTCGTAAAAAAAGATTAGTGGTGTTTTTGCGCAATTGTAATCATCATAATCAATTATACAGTACATCACAGCGCTGAGGAAAGTGAAATGGTGTGAAACACTATGTAGTTTTTGCTTGATGTTGCTCTGACTAATATGAAATTAACATCCGTCTGCACAATGATGAAAACAAACACTCCTAGCCCTAACCTACACCCTAACCTTAACCTTAGTATAGCATTGGTACACTCACAGAAAAAGGTACAATAGCTGTTACTGGGGCGGTACCCTTTGAAAAGGTACTTATATGTATACTTTAAGTACTATTATGTAGCTTTAAGGTACTATGCACCCTTTAGGGGTAAATGAGGTACAAAAGTGTACCCACTGACAGCCTTTTTGAGTGTATTGTAACACATCCAGATAGTATTATTGTGTCTTCTTAATCTAATTTATAATTTCTTTCTAAACTGAGCCGAAACCATAAAAAAGTGTGTTCGACTTTGATGTGGCACTGCGGAGACCGATTAGAAGCAATACATGCCGGTTAGAAATTTTGTCTGACTTGAAACAGTGCCTGATCGGATGTCATTTAACGTATGAAAATAACGCAAGAGTGAGTTGAGAGCAGCCAACTGGCTCTTTCTGAGCAGCTTCTCCAAATTGGCCAAGCATGCTCTAATAACAACACAACTGTTTCATGATTGGCTGGATTCACGAATGAAAACAGTTTGTTTCATATTTATTTGGACACGTTCAGTTCTGCTAAAGCTCACATATATGTGATTTTAAAATCAGCAGAAGTTCACTTCCAGAACAAAAATTTACAGATAATTTACTCACCCCCTTGTCATCCAAGAAGTTCATGTCTTTCTTTCAGTCGTAAAGAAATTATGTTTTTTGAGGGAAACGTTTCAGGATTTCTCTCCATATAGTTGGCTTCTATAGTGCTTCCGAGTTTGAACCTTCCAACATGCAGTTTAAATGCAGCTTCAAATGGCTCTAAATGATCCCAGCCAAGGAAGAAGGATCACTAGATATTTTCTAAAAAAAATTGGAATTTTTATACTTTGTAATCTCAAAATGCGCGTCTTGTCTAGCTCTGCATGAACTCTGTGTATTTCGGTTTAGGGTAGGTCAAAAACTCCCATCTCATTTTCTTGTCCAACTTTAAAATCATCCTACATCGCTGTTTTACCTTTTTTTTCTAAAGGGCGTTTGATCTTCTTTGCATGTTCACTTTGTATACACTGGGTCGGTACTTCAGCAGTGATGTAGGATGGTTTTGAAGTTGAGGAGAAAATGAGATGGAGTTTTTCGACCTACCCTAACTGTCTTGAACGGAATACACAGCGTTTACGCAGAGCTAGACGAGCATTTGAGATGTTACCTCAAATGTTACCTCAAATGAACATAAACATTTGAGGTTAAAAAGTATATAAATGGTCTTTTTTTTTCTAAGAAAATAACCGAACGATCGCCCTTTGAAGCTGCATTTAAACTGCATTTTGGAAGCTCAAACTCAGGGGGAACCATAGAAGTCCACTATATGGAGAGAAATCCTGTTTTCAATCCTGTTTCAGTTGCTTCATGAAAGTGTATAAATGTCTGTGAATTAATCAAATATTGCTTCTATTCCACTTAATTGGTGATAAAGTATGTGACACTACATAAGCGTCACTACAGCAAGCGGAAAGTGTCCGACTTGGCACGCAGTATTCAATTCTTCCCCAAATTTCGCCCATCGGTTACATTCAGCTACAGCCAAAGTCAAACGCACGCAGAGTCTGAGCTTTTATTGACAGTTGACTGTGATGGAGTTGACCAATAAAATCTGCTGACTGGTTTAGGAAAGAAAATGATGCACTGGAGAGGCCACTTTTTTCGCTCAACGATAATGTTTCTGTCAATATAGCCTAGTTAGTGAAGCAGAGGGTATGGGAATATTAATAGCATTAAATTATATGCTGGTGTGTAATATTGTCATAATGACATGATATTTGGGACATGATTTTCATTATTATTATCTGATGCCTTGTGAGAATGGATTGGGTTTTTTGAATGGATGTCAATGGAGGAGAGACTTCATTGTGCTGTATACCAGTGACTGACTTCTGGGGACACAGCTGATCAATTTATAAACTGACAGCCTGTCCACTAATCTTTGATGTGTTTACCATTAAACATTCATGTTGGAGTGAGTTATATTTGGAGTTCACATTAAAATAAATGAGGTGAATTTAGGTAAAGTGGGCCACATTTTAGAAAACTTAACATCTAGATGATTTTTTTTTTTCTTTCCTTTATCACTTTTTTAACCTCACGATCTAGCTATAACATTTCAGTTTGATAATTCAGTTCATATAATGGGTTATTTGCAAGATTTATATTGATACAATTTTGGAGATCAGGAACTCCTGACAAATTTATTTTCAGGGAAAGTGGTCCAGCTGGTCTGATACAGTGGGCCATCCCTGATTTATCAAAAAGAAAAATGATCTTTTATCTTACTTAAAAACACATGATTTATTAACACATATTACTAAACAAGCACATTCAACAAACTATTTAACAAACCCAAAAACATATAGCCTATATATATATATGAGTAAAATTTATCAGTTTAACCAATTAATGTGTAAAATTCACAACAATTGATAGAACATGTTGTGTTGAGATTAAATTAGATGACATCTGAATAGCAAAATATTCAGAAATCGGGAAATGAACACAAATGTGACTACAACACAAGCAAAAACAAATATGCTAACAAAATTTAGAAAGAGGAACAGTTAAAATGGTAACCATATGTAAAAACTTTTTTTCTGTTTATGTTCACAAATACTTCAAATGCACTTTGTGTCCATTTTTTGCAGCTTTTGTTTCTCTCATCCTTTCTTCACTCCAAAGACTAAATATAATGCCTCACACCTTCCTTTCTTTCTTTCCGTTATTCCATCTCTGACTTGAATTTCCTGACAGAAGAATGTGAATGTATTTAACAAATTTGAGCATAATTACTAAAGGTTAAAGGTCATCCACTTTAGGTGAATCCCACTGGCCCACTTTTTCTAACACATTCAGCCAAAGTGGGCCAGCAATATTTAAAACCTTACAAGAAAACTAACACATGTTTAAAGTCTTAATTAGCTGCATTTAACTCCCTGTTAACGGTAGTAAGAAACTAAACAGGAACGGTTACAATAATATATATTTTTTCAATATTTTTTATTTATTTATTTACATTTAGTGAGCAACTTTATAATTTAGAAATGAAAATGTTATGTCGAAGGGTTTTCTGCTATTCACCATGAGGCAATCCTTCTTTGAGGTGTAACCATACTTACCAGTGTCATATTGCATATTGCAACTAAAACCATTTTATCATATGGTTATCATAGGGAAATAGTGTGCCTTTAAAGGGGTCATGAACTGCCTTTGTTTTTTATTTTGTACTGTTCTCTGAGATTTATACATTAAAAAAAAAATCATAATAAGTTCCATAGGTTCCATAATTTAGAAGTAATAGGCTATTTTCTGTCCTGCTTTTATACCCCCTCAGCAGAACACTCTGTTTGAATAGGCGTGGCGGATTGTAGATTCGAAAGTAAACGCCCACTGCTATGATTGGCTAACAGTGTACATTCATTCCTCATAGATGGACAGTTCTGTAATTTAGGTTTAACACATAAATAACTCAGTACTGTACATATAAAACGATCTGTATGAAGAGACAAAGCAATAGTGACCACGTAATGAAAACAGTTACTCACTCTTTTGTTGTGACATAACTGTCGGATCCAATATAGGCGACACAGCATCGTCTTTCAGTTTCAATCTTTTTGAAAATCCCACACTGAATTCTGTCGCCCCGGTTACTAATGTAACCTCGGTTCCCTGAGATAAGGGAACAAGCATTGCGTCACTGATGCTATGGGTAATTGTAAATGAATCTGCAGTAAAATGAAGTAAGCAAAGGACCGAGTTCTTAATGACGCTGTCTAGAACTTCATTAGAAATAAAATTCATCCACTCTTTTCTAACATTGGGACCAGAAGGAAGACAATGTAAAGGGCTTAATTTACCTATTTATATCATAAATAGAAACACTCCATTCCAAAAGCTGTCATTTTGGCAGACTGCCTTCAGTATAAGCTGCTTTTATACTAACGACAAAATTTTGAGTTCTGAAACTTACAGGATGTTTTTACGATAGTACGATGACCTCTTATATGTCAAAAGATCAAGGCAATTTTGGTTTCTCAGTTCATCACCCCTTTAATAAAAGACCGTTTTTATGCTCTGAAAGTCTATTGAGCACTGTACAATCAAACTTATATGGCCCACAATATCTGAATTCACCCTACACTGTAAAAAACAATTTATTGAGTCAACTTAAAATAATTTGTAACCTGGCTGCCTTAAAATTTTAAGTTCAGTCAACTCAAAAAAAGTTTATTCAACTTGAAATGTTAAATTATACTAAGTGACAACTTAGATATTTGAGTTGAATCAACTTAAAATTTTAAGGCAGCTGGGTTACTTACCCATCTGTTAAGTTTAGCAAACACAAATATCTAAGTTGTTACTTAGTACAACTTAACATTTCAAGTTGACTAAACTTATTTTAGTTGACTGAACTTAAAATTTTATGGCAGCAGGGTAACAAATTATTTTAAGCTGACTCAACAAATTGTGTTTTTTATTTTTTACAGTACTGTACTGTTTTATAAGAGAGATTACTGAAAATTTTACAACAGGGAGGATTCATAATCTTTTATTTTGTTTTGGATAGTTAAAGCTCTGAATAGCCAGTTACTGTCAACACTCCCTGTATAAAAATTCACCTTATTTTTTTCCGTAAGAGTGGGTGTGGTCATTTGTAAATTTAATGTGTCTGGCTTCCAGTCTCATTGACTTCCAGTTGTTTTTAACTGTACAAAACAGTTCATTTTGCTGCTTAATATTGCTAACTGGTGTGTCTAGCCATATTATTTTAATATATTATCTTAATTATGACCACAATGGTGCAATTTTAGCATTTACTGCACTTATGTTATTCTTCTCATTATTTCCCTACAGCTGCTTATGAATTAGAAGTCTAACACAATACCAGAAAACAGCTTACTTCCACGTTGAAAAATAAGGCGGATAGTATTATCCACAAAAAAGAAAAAAAGTGTGTAGCAGGTAAACAGTGTAAGCAGAAAAACATAACAACATGGCAGAAAACATTTCTAAATACTTTTTTTTTCATTGTTATTTATTTGATCCAACTGTTTAGCTGTTTTCTACTAAGTGCAGTTAACTAAATGTGTGTGGTGGTTGGCATTTCAGTGAGAACATCACATCACAGTAATATGTGATGTTCATTCAGCTGTAGCATATTTGATTAACCGTGTACATTTTTATTACATTAACTCTCAGGTGACAGTTGCCTCACTCAGAACTTGGCCACAAGGAGCAATCACCAACCTCCAAACAAAGCAAGAAAGGAGACAAAATGATTGTACTCCACAATATTATCATTTTAGTTTAGATGATAGGAACAGTTAATCTAAAAAGTAACATTTTGTTGCAATTTGTGTACCATTACAACATTACAAACCCACACAACCTTTCTTGAGATTGCTTTAATACTAAAGATTTTAATGTGAACGACAGTACTGTGGTTCGGTTTGTGTGAAAGTCTCTCTCTCTCCTTCTAGTGTAAACTAGTGAACACCATCCAAATTGGGATACTCTAAATGTTCCAGCAAAGTACATCTAAATAATTTGGTAAAAAAAAAAAAAGAAATTACTGTAGTGCACAATACACAGTTTAAATGTTAGTTCTGTGTAAATTTCTGTGTAAACTTGTGTCTTTTATAGTTAAAATGTGACACTATCCATGTTAAACAGTAATGCTTGAAACATGCTAAGCAAAATGACTGACCTACATTACATTGCAGAGGAGATTAGAATATTCATTTATCTTTGTCCAGAGGTAATAATGTTCATCATCAGTTCAGGCTTTTTGCTTTGTAGCCACATCAAGGGCATTCATGGGTTCAGTGTTTTAAAATGTGTTGCAGTGCAGATGTCTGAGTTGCTATGGAAACATAGTCCCAGACACTTTATTTGTTTGATTGTATGTGTGTGTGTGTGTGTGTTACAGGTAGAATCACTGCCATAAAAGTTCTATTTAAAGTTCACTGCCATTAATTTGTTGGTGATGTGATTATGATATTTTAAACAACCAATATGTCTCTAAATGATGCCAGTGCTATTAAGGTTATTAAATACATATCTGTCTGTTCATCATATTAGGCCAGAGTTTACACAGACTTTGTTAGGGTAAGTCCTGTCAAATAGCAATCCACTGATGCATTGTAGCACTACAGCATCACGTTAAAAGCAGGATATTAAGATAAAATATCATAGATTGAACATGTATATGGAAAAATATTGTTTATTCAACCCCCATCACTCCTTTCTTGTTGAGAATCCTTGTTAAACATGAGTCTATGACTTTTTTATAAGTAGACTTTTAATTTCTCCTTTTTATAATAATATGTGAGGGGGAAAAAATCCTATAGACTTAACACCGATGGGTAACAGCAATATCTAGGACCAGAATATTATAGAGATTTAAGTGTAGACAGCCACCCAGAACTAGCCAAGCAGCCACATAGAAGCACAATAAATAACACCTTAGCAACCTCACAACAACACCTTACAGCCACCCACAACACCCCAGTATTTTGGCAATGAGTGCAATATGGGCAAACACAACTAGATTATTTTTGGAAGAAACTGTGAGTTGAGTTTACTGGTAAATTTATGTAAGTCTTAAGAATTCTGCCTTTTACAGAAAAGTGCTCATGTTCCCCACAGCAGTAGTGAGTAGCTCTTTTGCCCCACCGCACTCCCCCCGGCCATATGGTTCACTAGAGATTAAAGGAGTTTGTTGTCTGTCCAGACCAAAAGATTATGTCCTCTAGTTTGGATGCAGCAAGGGGGAAATTGAAATAAAATCCTCTCTTAGTACAGGAACGTGATGTGTGCTTAGTGTAGAGGCCTGGTGCATGACAAGGGGAGGGGCTGCTTGTAATTGGTGGTTTGCATGGGAAAATTCATCTGTGCTTTATGAAACTTAAAGCAAATCTTTTACCCGTATATCGAGATGTAAGTCTTCTAAGTAGATCTTTTAACTTCCAAAAGAATGAGGATGTAAAAACAGCCATTAGAGCGTATTGTAAAGATTCTTAAGAAGAATGTCTTCTGAAGCCAAATGATAGCTCGATGTAGGGACCAGAATGAAAATCTTTATTTGATAATGATGACAGTCTGACAAACAATGTCTCTTTACACCATGCTGAATGTGGTTTGAACAGAAGTAGATGGACCTTCAAATGGGCTCTTTGTTGAATGGGCTTGAATGGGAAACATTTTAGCAAGAACAATTGGAATATTGTGTAGAGAAGGTCTTTTGTTGAGCTCATTTAAGGTCACCTCAAAGGAGAACAAAGGTATCTGCTTCTATGTTAAACATGTCATACATTCACACACACACACACACACACACACACACACACACACAAGTTCCAGCCTTTTTGGGGACATTTGGTCCCCATAACATGATAAATACTAGGTACACACACACACACACACATACACACCAAGAAATGGCAACTCAAAAGACAAGGAAAGGAATGACAAATGAATTGTATCATTGATCATGAAGGTTAAATCAATCAATGCATCAATATACACATATCTGCACTGTGTTGTACTATGCATTTATTTAAAAAAATCTAAACATGACAGCACATATCATCACCTTGGAATTATAAGGTTCTATCTCCATTCTGAGCAGTTTTGAGATATTGAGCTTCAAAGTTTTTGGGTTCTATAGGTAGAACCCTTTTTGTTTTCTAAAAAAAAGGCCCAAAATGTACACAGTGTACAAAAGAATAATTACATAATGTAAATAAATTATCACAGAATAAAAATATGTGAGTAACTCAATTTTGACAAAAATATCAGATAGAACTTTAAAATTCCAAGTGTTTTTCTTTCACAAAATTTATTTTACAAAAATTGTTTAAACAAGCAATACTGAGCAACTTGCAGTAATGTAAGCAAATAACCTTGAATGTTCTCTACCCCCCACCCACGCCTCTGACATCATGAATACTCAAATCGGCATGTTTGTTTAATGCTCATTGGATAGAGACACTTCTGTTAACATGATCCTTGGTGGCCATTGGAGGATTGAGTGCTAAGAAGGAGCCCCTGCAGTCTCCCACCTTACCTCCCTGTTTTGGCCATGTCATCCTCCCTGTTCCCACATCCCAAACATGCCACCATTGACATGCATAGCTGGGCTTCTGGGTGTAAAAATAGCCGGGGCTCAAATTAGCAATGAAGAAGAAGCATTAGCACCCAGTAGTTAGCTGCCCAGTAGTAGAGCTCCACTGGTTATGGAAGAGACTAGTTGTCTGTCTAAGTGATAGATAAACTGGTAGGCCAGTGTGGTGCTTCTCTGTCGGGCTCAGAAATGGGAACCCAAAGGAATAATCTTATTTGATTGTTTCAGGATTTCTTTATACATCCTTGTATATGCACCATGGGCAATGCAGCAATGCGTAAGGCACAAATTGAAAATCCTGCACAAGATGATATGCTTACAAACACTGAATCAGATCAAAGCGAAAGCATGGACTCCCTGGTAAGATTTTATATTTTCGTATACATATTTGCTCAGGTGCCTGTCTTAAATGTGGTTTCAGTGAGGGAGCTTTTTGCAAAGTGTTTCTATTCTATTATTGAGCAGACATGAAGATTGTTGATTCATCTGGATCTTTAGAAGTGCAGAATTAGCACACTGGTGTTCATTATACAATTTGCTACAAAGCTAAATGTGACGTTTCCTTGAAAGTTGAGTCGCAGGTATCAAATGATCGACAAATCAATGATGATTGATGATTGACAAATCAAGTGCAGAATTAGCACACTGGTGTTCATTATACAATTTGCTACAAAGCTAAATGTGACGTTTCCTTCAAAGTTGAGTCGCAGGTATCAAATGATAGACAAATCAATGAACACTAAGATAACCTATATTTTCTTGCCTTTGATACAGTTGTTCATGAGATTCTTCTTGACAGGCAGCAAAACTTCAGCGGCTTATGAGGCACAGTTTTACATAGTTTAATCCTACTTAAGCCATCAAGAATACAGTGCTGCACCCGTTATGTATATTTGTGACATTTTATGGCCTTAGTCTTGAAACGTGGGCAGAAAGCATTTCTGAATACATTGGGGCTCATTCATAAAACACTAGCAGAATTAATTTGTCTAAATTGTCTAAATTGCTACTGTGATGTAAATTTTAGGATTCATATTTTCAAGATGTTAGTTTTTAATTACAGTTCTAATTACAGTGTTTTAGTGTTCTTTTAGGCAAAGTGATGACTCTGTAGTTTGATAACACTATGTATTATGATAGGGTGTTTTCTCATATAGGTATTATTTGAGCTTTTTAGGTTAAACGTATTTGGCTTGCTGTACTTAGTGGATGGCCTTGAGGAAGCAGCTCTGATTTAAACCCTTGGGGCTATTAATGCTTCCAAGATATGTATGGATGGCAAGATAATTAAATTATGTTGTTGGAGAGATGCAGAACCAACTGTGGGAGCAAGTTGAGCCTTGTTTCACTCATCCCAAAATCTTCATTTAGGAATTTCATATACAGTGACATGCGAAAGTTTGGGAACACCTTCCAGAATCTGTGAAAATGTGAATCATATTAACAAAATAAGAGAGATCATACATACAATGCATGCTATTTTTTTATTTATTACTGTCCTGAGTAAGATATTTTACATAAAATATGTTTATACATATAGTCCACAAGACAAAAAAAAAAAAAAAATAGCTGAAATGATTAAAAATAACCCCATTCAAAAGTTTGGGAACCCTAGGCTCTTAATACTATGTGAGGTTACCTGGATGATCTATGACTTTTTTTTTTTTTTCTTAATGTTTCTTTTTGTTCATGAGTCCCTTGTTTGTTCTGAACAGTTAAACTGAGCACTGTTCTTCAGAACAATCCTCCATGTCCTGCAGATTCTTTGGTTTTCCAGCATATTTTGCATATTTGAACCCTTTCCAGCAGTGACTCTATGGTTTTGAGATCCATCTTTTTACACTGAGGACAACTGAGGGACTCAAACACAACTATTAAAAAAGGTTCAAACATTCGCTGATGCTGCAGAACAAAACATGATGCATTAAGAGGTGGTGGTGGGGTGAAAACTTTTGAACAGGATGAAGATGTCCACTTTTTTTTTTTACTTTGTTGAAATATATTTTTTTTCCCATTTAGTACTGCCCTTCAGAAGCAACAGAAGATACTTGTTTCCCAGAAGACTAATTAAATACAATTTAACTTGATCTTCAAATTCAGAAAGTTTTTACTCCCTGGCTCTTAATGCATCGTATTTCCTTCTAGAGCATTTTAATAGTTGTGTTTCGTAGATCATCCAGGTATCTGCACACAGTATTAAGAACCAAGGGTTCCCAAACTTTTGAAGGGGGTTAGTTTAATAATTTCAGCTATTTTTTCTATATGTAAACATCTTGTATGTAAAATATCTAACTCAGCACAGTACTGAATAAAAAATTACTTGCATTTTGTATGATCTCTCTTATTTTGTTAAAATTATTCACATTTTCACAGATTCTGCAAGATTCTGCACTTTCACATGTCACTGTAACAACTAAATCAATTAGTTAAGAAATTTGTCAGATGTGAAAATAAATCTTATTGACAACAATAATTGTCTACTTTGCTTTTGCATTCACATCAGTTTTCGAAAAGTCATCAACGCTGTTTTCATCTTCAGTGCTTAGCAGACTACATGGATTTTTGTTCTTTGTATTGTAAGGTTTTAAAAAGGCTGTTTCCATGGCAGCTATAATCCTGGTATGACCTTTATATGAATGTGAGTGGGATCAAAATTGTGATGTCAAGTCAAAGCAGATAAGTATGCTAGGTATTTTATGGAGTCAAATACAGCCATTGGCTAACTGAGGCCACAAATGCCGGCTAAATCTCTGTTAAACGTAGACTGCTTGTTGTGCAATATTTCAAAAGCAATTAGTGATTGTTGCTATTGTTGGATCTGCTGTACCTCCTTTCTAGTTTATGAAGTATTGAGGGGGATGGGGAAGAGGACGAGCCAGACAGAGATACAATGCAGAAGGTGAATTAAATGCTTGTTGTTTTAATCTTGTGGGTGAGTAGTCTGCACAGACTCAACACCCACAGAACTCCAGCAGAAAGCTTCACATAATGTTGTGCCATTGCGATGCTTTTACTCTACCCAATGTTAAACTTTTAGGTTAAAAGTGATTTTGTTTAACCACATCTGAGGTCCATTATTCTTGATTTTTCTACAAAAGGAATTGTAGCATTAAAGAAGTATGGCTCAGCATCTTGTTCCCTACTCATGACATGTTACCAAAGTGTCATACTACAAAACCAATTTTTTTTTTAGCCCATGAACATAGGCACACTCTGATGCAAGAATATTAACTCACAGCTGTTCAAACAGATAAACCATAGAAACCAGGAGTCAAGTCGTTAAAAGTTCTTTAAAAATCTTTAACAATTTAACAATGCAATGTCCTTTGTTTCGCAGCACCAACACCCCTGTTGTGGCCACCAAAACAAGCAAACAGCTGATAACATTTACACCATTGGCTTATACGGTCAATGTAAATCCATAACACAAAGGTCAAACCCAATCTTTCTAGCTGGGGATGCTACATGGTGGCCCAAACTTATGATAAGCTCATCCAGGAGAGATGAGAAAAACAAATGTGGAATGGTGTTACCACCAGAAGATGCACTTTACTCTTGCAAATATTGTCAGAAGCATAATTATTGGTGGATGGCATACACAAAGGCCAGACATGTTAGCACCCATCTCCAGAGGCAATAGAAGAGACAGAAAGAACCAAAAAGGGCACTATATGTTATATAGGGTATCTATGTGAAGTGCTCAATTTGGACTATAAAAATGTAATTTCTGTCATGCTGCTTTGGAACAAGATGTATTATGAAAAGCAGTGTACAAGTAAACTTGGTGACTTGGTGTGCACATCCTGTGTGACTCTATCATGAAACAATGGATGATAGTCACTCTCTGACTGGATGAATGGAACATCAATACCAGAAGAGATGTTGTCTGAGTGTTCAGTTGGATCATTTGGCCCTATCTGACAACTGTTTTTGCTTTATTTTTGTCAATTAGTGTGTGTGTGCTATTGTGCATTTATAGTGTTGAATTTGTTGCCTCTTAACCTGCGAACTGTGGCATTAGTTTTCTGCCTCAAGCTGAGCATGACTAATAAAGTACTTTGGCTGCAGTATTCAAAACTGCTGCTGTACACAACTCTATCCTCTTGACTTCCTGTGTCCTTGAGCGCTGCAGAAAAACTATCAAATCAGTTCTGCAAGTCTGTCTAAGCCAGTTTGTTTTTTCTCTAACCCTTAAGCTAGTGGCTGAAAAAAGTAAAACAGCACAGTTGCAATTAATCATATGTTCTAGGTCTTTTCTTTGGCAATCTTCAGACATTTGCATATTATCGCTGATTATTACAAATGTTGTCAAGTCAAGTATACTTTATTAATAAACTGAATTTACTAAATTCTGTAAGGTCCTCATTTGGCAGTTAAATTAAAAGAAACTACCTCAACACATTTGTCTGTAAACCCTCAGTGAGAAAGCCGCAATTGTTGCAAGGAATGAACAACTTCATCAGGTATTAGTAAAGAAAGGGGGTAGGGCGGGGGTCCGGTGTCCTCTGCTTATAGTGTGAACATAGTGTTAATGCTATTTGCTAAGTGCAGTAAAAGTTGGGTAAACTCTTACAGGTAACACTGTTCCGTCATTAATGAATAACTACACAGGAACAAATGACTAATTCACTATTAACATTCTAGGAACTACTATTAACTAACAAGAAACTCTGATTAACAAATCAGCAAGCAGCAGCACAGCTGAAATTGGTATCTCACTATTAGCTAATCAGTAACTACTTTTTCATATCTCCTGAAGAACTACTACAAACAGGTTCATGTGAATAATGCAAAATTTATAATTAATTCTAAAGTGAAGATCATGGTAGCCCACTGGTAATGACTCAAGTATTACCAAATCTGTCAGAAGGGATTACTAATTATTTGGATCAGTATTCTAAAATGAACTCCCTAATAATTACTAAAGTCATTGTGAACTTCTGAGGTTTTTGTAAGGTTCTGGATAGTAATACTTGCAATGGCTTTGGTAAAACTTAAGCCACTAATAGTTGGTTACCATGATCTTCATTTTAGAATACTGATTGAAATAATTAATAATTCCTTTAGAATGATGTGCTAACACTTGAGTCATTACTGTCCAAAACCTTACATATTCCTCAAAAGCTTACTATGATTTCAGTCATTACTAGAGATTTATCATTTTATTCACTTTAGAATACTGATCCAAATAATTAGAAATCTTGCATCATTCACATTAATTATGAACCTGTGTATAGTATTTCTTCGTAGTTCTCCAGGGGATATGAAAAAAAAAAAGTTACTGATTAGTTACTACAACTTTCAGCTGAGCACTATTCCTTACTGATTTGTTAATCGGTGTTTCTTGTTAGTTCATAGTAGTTACTAAAATGTTAACAGTGTATTAGTCATTTGTTCCTGTGTAGTTATTCATTAATGACGGAAGAGTATTCTAAAGTGATACCTTCTTATGTTGTACTTACATAAACTGGTGAAACGATTCTACATTTCTACACTGCAGTTCATGGATATTTGTAAAAACCGTGCTTCACTACGTTCTGTTACAGCTGTGTTTGTTTTTGTGAGTTTCCATTTCTGCAGATGCTAATTTGTTTCTTTTTATGTGTTGTATAAATGTGTTTTTTTCTGAAATTGCATGGTTTACAGTTTGTTGTGCTAAAAACAGCAATTTGTTTTCTTCAACCCTTTTTTTTTTTTTTTTTTTTTTTTTTTGCATGTCTCATTCTTGTGTCAAGACACACTTCACTAGCAGATATCTAAGTTTTACTTAGTGTGGTTAAAATGAGGAGGCAGTGGTCCAACAGGGTTATTTCTGGATCAAATATATACACTAATTATAACAGTAACAATTAGCTCATTAATCACAGTTAGAAACATGTTAATAGGCAGACACCTGCAAGTTAGTTAGGCTTCTTTGTTTGTTGGTTTAAGAGATGTTTTGCGCATTTCAGGCTGGCAGTTGTCCAAACAAGTGTCCTCACCTAGCTCTTTAACTAGCTTAACCAGCAAGAGCATCTTAATTCGCTAGCATCACCACACAGGTCAAGCTGGTTTCACCAGTTAAGATTTGCTTAAGACCAGTATGTCCATAGTGGTACACTGGCTGGATCATGCTAATCTAAGCTGCTCATTTATTGCAGGGAATAGCTTCTAATGTAGGGAAATTATTTTGAATGAATTTTCCTTCTTGACAGACAACAGCATTTGTTGTGTAGTTTTAGAGAAGGGTAGAACTGCTAGTCTCCTTGGTTACTGGGCTGGGATAAGAATGTTTCTAGCTTTACTTGTCATTGGTTACTGAATTATTCATAAATCCTTCGCACAGTGCATGGATTCAAGCAGAGAAGCACTCTCTGAATTAGTGTTTTATGCTCAACTAGCCAAACAGTGATCCTTTGACTTATCTCATATATTTGTTGGCTATAATGGTCAGGTTGGTAAAACTTTAGTTGCATATTATTTTCACAAGTGTTTTGTTTTAATGTTTTATTGCTTATCAATTCTAAAATGATTTAGAACATACAAAGGCTGATCTTTAAATTAGGTTTAGGCATTAGGTTATGAAATGTCTAATAAGCTAATTCACATTGCACCATAATGAGTCTGCACATTACATGACTATAATATGATTATATGACTTATACACTATGCAATACTTGATTATTTTGTAATTCAGCACTGGAGTCTGCTAGCCTTTTTGGAATTTTCCTTGTGAACACACTACACTCCTATAAATAAAGGTGCTTCACGATGCATTGAAGAACCTTTTTTGTCTAAATGGTTCCATAAAGAACCTTAAACATCTGAAGAACCCTTCTGTTTCACAAAAGGTTCTTTGTGGTGAAAGCAGGTTCTTCAGATTATAAAAGAGATGAACGATAAAACAAGATGGTTCTTTAAAGAACCTTTGAACCCTTAGCTTCTCATAAAGCAAAATCTCCCTGAGCACAGACCTAACTCTCCAGAGTGTTATCCTGAGATGCCTCCTCTATATAGAGATCACAAACAGGGACAAACACAGTATAGGAGCCAGACAGACGCCTGCTGCAGCCCCCTGGAGAAGTGACACTTTACAAACACAAACAGGTTGCATCACACTCAGAACAGGACACTGGAGAGGAGTAATTCTGTTCCCTAAACTGTTTCTGTATAGCAAATATCCATTCTATAATTCAAAGAGTTGCACAATTATTACATAATAGTATTATATAATATTATTATATAAAATATTAATATTATAGTATATTATAGTATTATATTATACAAATTATTACATTATAGGTTTTTTTTTTTTTTTTTTTTTTTTAACAACAGTTCTTTCTGGTCCTCGAATCTGATTGGCTGATAAGAGTCTAATATTAGAATCCAACAGAGCTCCAACAGTCGTTCACCGTTTGTAATCGTATCACTCTCGGTACTACTTACAACAAGTGTCATAGCGGACCCCCAAATCCAGTATCATTTTATAAATTACTGTTTCTGTGTCACGGAATGTACTTTTAAGACGAAAATTTCAGGCGAGAATGTACTTGTTTATAGTCCAGATATGCAGTTTGTTAATACAGATAACGTCTATTTTAAAATTTGCGTCCGTTTTTTGGACTTGTAAGCTCCACAGTGTTAGCGACCGTTCTGCGCTAAAGCCGCCGAGAGAAGCCTCAACTCGGCCAGATCTTCTGGAATGTACCGCCCGCTGGCTCTAATGTCTCTATAGCAGTTAAACATGAGATATAATTCGCTTTGGGGTTAATCTAACGGGCAGTCTTTGGTCTCATTAATCTATTATTTGTTCCAGAAAAGATAGTTTTGGCAAAATCTCACGTATATGTAAATTCAATATCAGCAACTTTTTTGATGGCTATTTTTGTTGTTGTTTATTAAATATTATTATTCAATAAATAATATTTTATATAAACAATATATTTAATAATAGCGTTTAGTATTGAGAAATTGTGCGTGTGCTGGTGATTTTAGTTACATTATTTCGCCTTTAGATGGCGACAAGAGACTGCTTTTATGACTGAGTCAGCAGTAAAGAAGGGATTTTGGAAAAGACTTTTACACTAAAACGGTTTTAAGCGGAAGTTATATTTAGCTTCAACAACAGCTTGACTCAGCGATCAAATGCACTGAGCAGTAAAATTACCCTTTTCACAGATGAAAGGATATTAACCTTACCACAAACATAACGCTTTCATCGTGAATATGAATAATGAATGCTCTATCAGTTGCAGGTAACGTTAGTTAATCACACTCGCTAGTCCATCTCTCTCTCATAATACCCATACATGATACAGTGAGATTTTAATGCAGTAATACAAGCTTTCAATTAAGCAGCTCAGCATTCCTTCGTTACTAGTTCTAAAATGACGTTTTGGAATTAGTAATGGAGGCTTGAGCTCAACTGTTGAACTGTCAAACTTTGATTTGAATCTGTGGCGGAAGGAAATAGTTCTGCACAAAAGAGGGCTTTTAAAGACACTCCGTTGTTATTTTGTTTATTTACACACTCGTGCTGTCGAACCGTTGTATAAACGCAATATCACACTCGTAGACTTGAGATATGATATACAGCCATATCTCAAGTCTACTCGTGTGATATATACTTGTTTTTTAAGCAAAATAACACTAAATAGTCAATAATAAAATAAAATAAAAAGTCTTAATGCATTCATCAGGCATTCTGTGATTGGCTACCGTTCTCAATACTGCAAAAACACTGTTAACAGAAACCTTTGAAGCTCTTTAGAGAGCAAAAACAAATAGCTGCAAAATACCAGTGGGTACCAAATCAGTCATTCGGGGGCAGTTCTAGACCCGTTTTTTGGGGGGGGGTTCAGCCAATCAACTCTGTCTATCAACTCAGTGACCCTAAAACTATAATAATCTATCTGACAATAGCCTCATATACTTTTTGTTTCCTATATTAATATGTTAATAATAATTTCCTATATCAATCAATTCTGTGTATATTTACTTCATATCGTAATACTCCCCTGAGTGGTGTTCTTGCATTTGTTTGAGGGTGCTTAGGTGCCTAGACATCCCTATTTCTGGGAAGAATACTTTTTTCTTGTAATCTCCCTGACTGGGGCTGTCCTTAGAAATGTCTGAGTTTTACAGCACAATTAAAACGCCTTACAAATACAATCCTACCAACATAATCTCCTGGTTATCAGAGCAATTTATTTTTGCCAACTGAGAGGCCTGCAAGCTACATTCATTATATGGTTAAGCATCACTCTTTTAGCCATGAACTTAACCTGGACAGGAGCAGAGCACTATTATCATCAAAAGAGAAACCATATTTGGTTTCAGGGTAATCACAAATTAAGTATACATGATAAAGTAATACTGTTTATATGTACTATGTACTACAGGGCCTTAACAAGATGCAATATTGTTTTGCATACAATACAATACTCAGCTCACTAAAGGTGCTGTGCAGTTCATCACTCATCACCTGCTGTTTATTAAAGATTTGAGTGCCTGCAAACTTTCTGCTGAGGTATTAATGGTGCACTGCAGTTTTATGCAGTCTGCAATGTTGTTTTTTAGCTGCTCCTTACAAATCTATCTTTGCACCAACCTCTAGAGTTCTTAAAACTTTTTAACAGCCTTGTGCATTTCAGGCCATTTTTAACTTTATATGAAGTCTTTCTCCTCCAAACACAGAATTTAACATTATTTATAAGACAACGCTTCCACGCCAAACACAGAATTTTACATGTTTCCACATTTTCACTGTCACACTTTGGGGTGCTATTACGCATCTCCATCTCTTAGGCATGAGTCCAGAATCAAAAGGTTGCTGTTGTTTTTTTTTTAAATGAAACTTACCTACATTCAAGTACTTAAAACTAGAATAAAAAGTTGAAGCTCTGTTTTTATTTTGATATTCAGATATTCGTACAACAAAATATTCTGGGGGCCATGAAATTTTAGTGAAAATGTTCAAAAAATGGCAGTGACTGGGAACTTTTTTCAAAAAACACTGGCAGGGAAAGAGTTAAGTATGTTGTGCATGATGGACATTTCTATGGAACAGAATATTCCAAAATCCTTATCCACATCAAACATTATTTATTTACTTTAGTGAGTTAATGTTTTGAATGTTGCTACAGACTATTGTAATTCATAAAATATTTAAAAATGTGGACAGTATGAGTACTTAACAGAATCCTGCTGAATTAAAAAAAATAAAAATTAAAATAAAATAATAATAATAATAATAATCTTTAACTATTCCTTATATCACTCACTGTTCCAACTCCTTGTACTATCCTGGAAGATATCTGTAACTTCTATTAAAACTTATGAAACTTCTAACATGTATTGCTAAGCACTTGTTGTGTTCGAATTTGTTAGTTGTTTTGGATAAAAGCATCTGCTAAATTAATGAATGTAAATTAAAAAAAAATGTTAACCTGTACTAATGATGTAATTTTCCTATTTGTTTCTAGTCGGACAGCAACACCAGTTTCCTTCGAGCAGCAAGAGCAGGAAATATTGACAAGGTTCTGGAGTATTTGAAAGGTGGAGTAGACATCAGCACTTGTAATCAGGTAGGTGTCTCTTTTTTATAGATACCCAATAAAATCTTTGTACTGTATGTTCTGTCTAAAGAAATGTGTAGGGGTTTACTACTGGAATTGTGGTGATTTGAATCCTGGTAAAACTGGCAACTTCAAAGGGAATTAGGAACTGCAGAATTTAGTAGTTTGAGGAGAGCAACTGATGGACACTTGGCTCCAGTGATTCTTTGCGCAAGTTTAATTGTGTGTCAATGGAGCCTCTGTAATTGGCTTGGCAAGATGATGCAGAAATGTGTTCTAAAGAACAGTTTTTTGGTCCCCTAGACACTTTGAAGATCTTACTCTGAAGGACAAACCCTACAAAGGTTAGGGCATAGGGATGAGCCCTTCAGAATGGAACACAGTGTCAGTCAATCATTCATTCATTCAACCAATTCATTCAAACGGCTGATTCATTCAAGAACAAAGCAACTGACTGTCTTAATGAATGAGTCATTGGCTCACTCGATTTGTTAAAAAATGTGGATTCATTCAGGAACAAAACACTGTGTGTTGCTTGGAAAGGCACACCAGTTTTATTGTGTTGATGAAATTAGGCAAAAACATACAAGACTGTTTCTAAAACAGAGTATTAACTTGGGAACTATTATATAAAATCAATATCACATTTGCAGTCGTGCAGATATTTCGGAAAAAAAACAGCACTCTTGCTTGTGTGATATTGTTAAACTATATCCTAGTATATGAAATATGAATCAAAAACCCATACAGGGCAATTTTACTATTATATCTTGCATTCTAATAGGCATCATGGAGTTAGTCATCATCATGTTTGTCAGCAGCTGCATGCAAGAAGATGATGTACAGGTCTTGGCCGAGGCAGGTTGCAGTAAATGCGTTAATAATGTTAACACATTATACATTATCCATACTTTATTGCACCAAATTAATGTGTTAAATTGAGAGCCCTGTCGTTTAGATACAGCACAGCACCAAAACGACTTGCTACTTGCTGTACATTTATTTATTTACTTATTTATTGATTTATTTTTATTTTTTTTTCCCCACATAACACAGCACAAGCTATACATCTACTGCCATCTCTGTAAAATAAATACAATTAATGAATACAGACAAATAAAAATAGTTTTCTTTACAGGTATTTTTATACTGTGTATATTTATATTAATATTATGGGTGAATTACAAAAATAATGAAGGAAAAGCATTAACAGGCATATACTACATGACAACAGTTTAATAAAAAAAATAAATAAACAAAAAATAAAAATAAAAACCAAGGTGCACTTCATGTAGTTGTTTGAGAAAATGCCTGCAGTGTGCAGAGCTAACAAAAAAAATCTCCAAATAGGTTGTTTTGATTATTTAACATTTTTTTTTAACAATTCATGCTTCCTATGCATGCCCATAGCATTATTGCATAGTTTTGATGACTTTACTATTCCAAATCAGGAAGAATAGTAATAAAGTCACGCTGCACTGACAGATGCAGACCAGCGGCAATAGAAACGTTCATATGGTTTTGGGCAAGATCAGGTTTGTTACCTCGACGCATCTGTTGCCATCAGTTGTCACTTGTTTTCAAGTTGCAGAATGTCTGAGAAGTAATGCACTATAATTTGGTGATTGTCAGCATTGGCTGGCATCTGTCAGTGTAGTGTGAATTAGTCTTAAGTAGCCTACCATATGATGATGAAATCCTGTTTATTTTAGTGAGAAGATCAAAGAAACACAGATACACAGCAGACACAGACACACAGAAAGTGCATTCCACTATAGTTGATTGGAGCATAAATTTTGTGAAGATTATTAGATTTAAAAGACACTTTCACTCTTAAATAAACACTTTTGCAAATAGCACAAACATGCAATAGTCAGCTCAACTGGGTCACTTGAAAAGTTCTGCAAACACATACAGTTGAGGTCAAAAGTTTACATACAACTTGCAGAATCTTCAAAGTGTTAACTATTTCACCAAAATAAGAGGGATCATACAAAATGCATGTATTTTTTTATTTTTATTTAGTATTGATCTGAATAGAATATTTCACATAAAAGACATTTACATATAGGCCACAAGAGAAAATAATAGTTGAATTTATAAAAATAACCCCGTTCACAAGTTTACATACACTTGATTCTTAATAATGTGTTGAATGATCCACAGCTGTGAGCGTATTCTTCTAGTCATTTGCCTGTTAGTGGCTAATGAATTGGAAGTCTTGCAAATTCAAATAAAACGACTTACTCACACATTGGAAAATAAATAGGGTCTGGACCTTGAAAGTAAAGAGTAAACAGGTTAACTTGTACAAAAACGTGTGTTTAACTTACCTGTAGAAAAGAAACACCAGAAGTTCTGTGTCTTGAATAAAACCCAAAGATTTCATCAAATTCCTCCATCTTGTAAAAGCACTGCTATTACCCATGTTTTGTCCCATTATCTGTATATTTTGGCATGCACTTTTGTAGTCGAATCTGAATTCTTCACATAGTTAAGCAATATCACACAAGCAAGAATATCAGCATGATTGCAAGTGTGATATTAGTTTTATACAGTAGTTCAAAAAGCAATAAATTAAAGGTTGGGTGGGTGATTTCAGAGAGGCTAGCAATAGCAAGCTAGCTTTGAAAGCATAAGATTCCACTTTCCCTGGAAATCACGCTCAATAGAAACGCCTCCTCCAAAACACATGAACACACACAGGCAAATCAGAGGCTAGTCAGCGACACAATGAGAGACGTTGTTGGTGGAGGGTTGAATACATCGCTGTGAGATAACCTCATATCTCATTCACCAGTGAGAAAACTCTACACTACAAAGCACATAATATTACAATAATAACTCCTTCCTTAATAGCTTGGACTGCAATTGCAATAGCATAATGCCTAATTCAGATGTCGGCAGACCGCTGTGCTGTTTAGACAACATGACTCACTGTCTGTCTTGAAGTTGTTGTGGTGTTCCCACTACGTGACACTACGTAAATGATCCGCAACAGGGGTCACACACTACATGAGCTGACAACAACTCTGTTACCCAATGACTCTACATGCTTCCCAAATCAAATTTTGTCCCAAAAACGAAGGGAATGATGCGAAGCAACACGTGAAACAGGAGTTGTTTATTATTTGCTCCATTTCTGATGTCCAAACTTTTCTCAACCCATGCCTTGCTCTCTCTTTGTCTGTAGCTGACCATGACACCTGACACCATGTGATGTTGAAGTCAGCGAGGTGTCAGCAAGGCGTCAGGGAGCCTCTTTGATGCGTTGTTGAGTTCACACATAAAAATTGCCAAGTGCTGATCAGCCGCTGAATTTCCCCCGATCACAGTTTGAATGGAGGGCGAGCTCATTGACTTCTAAACCAAATAACCTATCCTGCCATTAATTATACTAACTGTAAATTTTATAGAGACTTAATACATTTTGACTCTTTTTACTCTATTTTGCCAATGAAAATAGTTCTAAACAAAGCAGAACAGCTGCTTCTCCCAGGAACATGCTGCGTTACATTCTCGAAGGCTCATACCTACAGTGCCTTGTGAAAGTATTCATGCAGCCTTATGTGAAACTGCTTTAAACAACTTTTTTCCCCACATTACTCTACACTCTATACACCATAATGACAAAGCCAAAAACAGATTTGTGACAATTTTGCAAATTTAATAAAACATTGAAATAAGTACATTGCATAAGTATTCATACCCTTAACTCAGTACTTAGTTGAAGCACCTTTACAGCCTCAAGTCTTTTTGGGAATGATGCGACAAGCTTTGCATGTCTGCATTTGACAATTATCTGCCATTCTTCACCTCACCTCTTCACCTCTCAAGCTCTGTCAGCTTGGATAGGGGCTGGCAGACATTTTCAAATTTCTCCAGAAATATTTGATTGCGTTCAAGCCAACCCTGATAGCACACATACATCACAGAGCTGTCTATTTGACGTCTGCATTTACATCTGCAAGACGTATTTTTTAGTATTTGCTCATCTGCAAAACGTCCATAGGAATTGAGGTTCATTAGACCAAAGAATCTTGTTTCTCACAGTCTGAGGGTACTTTAGGTCCTTTTTGTGCGAATTCCAAGTGGGTTTTCATGAGGATTTAGTTTGGCCACACCACCATAAAAACCGGATTGGTGGATTGTTGGCAGTGATGTTTGTCTTTCTGTAAGTTTCTTCCATGTGCATATATGGAGCTCAAATAGAGTGACCATCAGCTTCTTGGTCACCAGTATAACCAAGCTCCTTCTCCATCACTTGCTTAGTTTGGCCAGCTCTAGGAAGAGTCCTAGTTGTTCCAGACGTCTTCCATTATGGATATTGGAGGCAACTCACTTCTGTGAACCTCCAATGCAGCAGAATTATTTTTCTGAACTCTTCCCCAGATCTGTGCTTTTACGTAAGCCTGTTTCTGAGCTCTACAGGCAGTTATTTTGACCTCAGGGCTTGGTTTTTGCTCTGATATGCATTTTCAGCTGTTAGACTTTTTCTGAGAGGTGTGTGCCTTTCCAAATCATACTCATTCAAATGAATTTGCCACAGTTTAACTTCACTTGAAGCTACATCTACAAGCGATATGAGTGCTCCTGAGCTAAATTTCAATTGTCCCAGAAAAGGGTATGAATTCTTGTGCAATGGACTCGCTTTAGTTTTTTATTTCTAATAAATTTGCAAATTGTTACAAACCTGTTTTGTGCTTTGTCATTATGGTGTATGGAGTATGGATTGATGTTGGAAAAAATGCCATTTATTTAGTTTGAATACTTTAGCAAGTAGGGATGTCCCGATACAACGTTTTAACTTCCGATACGATACCGATATTGCAGCCTTCAGTACTAACCGATACCGATACAAATCCGATACAATAATCAGCACAAATCATGAATACTTTTACCTATTTCGTTGTGTGGAATGTATGAACGGCTAGATCAAACTGAGAACAAAAGTCAGCAACAGTAAGTATGAAAAAAAAGTTTATTAACTATTGGTCGCATAAATGTGAACCTTTTACATAAGAATATATAAAAAAGAATTAAAGAATAAATATTAAGACCCTGTAAAATATCTTAATTGAATAAACAAAAATATATTTTTTAAAGTGCAAAATACTAATTAAAGGTCACTTCAGTTATTTATTTTTTACCGTCAGCAAATGGTAGGAACAGCTGAGAGCAGGAACATAAAAAAAAAATAAAATATTGTTAATTGACCAGCTGCTAAAGGTTGAGTGTCCAAAGTTTCAATTTCACACACACTGCCCGAAAGAATGAGATCGTTGCATTTACTATCCACAAAAAATAGTGCAAACAAAATAAATTTAACTCTAATACAGGGCAGAAAACAAATACCTAACTAAAAGGATGACTACACTTCCTACTCCTCCAACTCAATGGTTTTGTTGACAATGTAGTGGCGGCTGGGCATAACGTAGCGAGGCTCGAGGTGTTCAATTAAGCGTTTAAACCCGATATTACTCACCACCGACAGTGGCTGGTCATCGAGCACAATAAACTGGCATATCTTTTCTGTTAAGGTTAATGCCTTTTTGCTATCTCTTGGGAATTTGTCACACTTTGCGAGGGTTTCAGGCAGCGTTGGTTGCTTGAAGTTGCCAGAGGATTGTTTCTTTAACTCAGTGGTCTTGCGAAAGTCCTCATGCAGAGTTTTGTGATGCTGCTTCAAATGTGCGATGAGGTTGGACGTATTAAACTTTCCCGGTTCTGTTCCACCACGGGAAACTTGTGCATGACAAGTGTTGCACTGAGTCACACTGTCTTTTTCGGACTTTAATGAAAAATACTGCCACACGGCCGACATCGCTCTTATATCGGACCTATTTCCGATATCAATATCGGATCGGGACATCCCTATTAGCAAGGCACTGTATGCCCTAATTTCTTTGAGAGTTTACCCTCCAGAATAAAAGCATAAAATTGAAGGGTGTGGGGGACCAAAAAACTGTTCTTTGAAATGCACTGCAGAGGTGCCAATAGGTGTGTTCGACTTGAAGTGGTGCTGTGCAGGCCAATTGGTGTATGACATCAAAGTAAGAGTGATTTGAAAGCATACGGAACCATTTGCTCTCGAATTGCTCTCATGGTACTTTGATGTGATACACCAACATCTAGGGCCAAATATTACTAAAATTAGTGTGAGAGTGAATTCCAAAAAAGTACCGAAGGGAGTGAAAAGTTTTATGGGTAGTCTACTGACAATGTGCAAATTAAAGAACACAGATGCAGCCAGATCTTTTTCATAATGACCAACGCAATCTACCAAGAGCAGCACTAATTAGCGTAAGACTGCAAAGAGGCAAACAATATGTTTGGATAATGGTTTTCTCTGGCATTAAATAAATGAATATTAGTGGAAATATTTCTCTCCCTTCTACCACATGCTCTCTGTTCTCTGTGGTGCCTCCTCCTGGGAGCAACAATCACAGCCATGTCAAGTGCAAAATGGGTTAAAACATGCTTTTCTTGGGCTTTAAATAATGGCGCAAATACCAGTGAACCTTAGTAAATCATGTTACCTGATTAATTTAAATCAGGGGTGCCCAAACTCTGTCCTGGAGGGCCGGTGTCCTATAGAGTTTAGCTCCAATTAAACACACCTGAACCAGCTAATCAAGCTTACTAGGCATCCTAGAAACTTCCTGGCAGGAATGTTGAGGCAAGTTGGAGCTAAACTCTGATTTAAATACTATGCTCCCATAAATGTTTCTGAAAGGAAAACTCCTGTAAATGCATATACAAGAGAGTGGTGTTTGTTCATGAATGAATCAGACAGTTTGAGTGAATTGGTTAAATGAATGATTCTATGATTTACTTATTTAGACACCAACCGGTTGGTTTAGTTTCATATATAATAAAATAATTAAATTTTTTATGCAACATTTCATATTTCTGTATTCAAAATGTTATATAACCTATTCAAAATTTTAAAACATTAATATAATATCATTATTTATGCAATTGTAATTACAGTGTAAATGGATTTTGATAAATGGTAAGATAGATTTTGTTGATACTGATTTCATTTGATTGGCAACAGTAGTATAGTATATGGTGTTAATTAAAGGATGTTCATGTATGTAACTTTATTTATAAATAATTACAATAATTGCAATAATTATTTATACAATAATTACAAATAATTATGAAATGGATGTTCTTTTTGCACTTGAGCACCTGTCCACCAAAATGTCCTGGTGCACAGATAATAAACACTTCAATATTCAATAAAAAAATAAGAATGATCATTTCTGATTCTGTGGAGGCTTTTCATGGAGACTTAAGTATTGTAACTTTTAGTGGAAAATTAATATTATATTATTATATGTATAAAATATTCAGTAAGTACAACTGCATTATTATAGTAGTAATACATTTTATAACATTATCAGTATAATTGGTCAGTATCAAAAGAAGCAGTCAGTATTTAGTGTGGCCATCAGCTCCTTTAAGTACTATGGTGCATCTCATCCTGTTGGACTAAAAAAAAACATTTGCCAGTTGTTGCTGTAAGATGTTGCTCCACTCTTCTACCATGGCATGTTTTTGAACATGTCTGGGGGAGACATATGGTTAAACGTGGTTTGGCACTGCAAGGATGATCACCCAGTTCATTGTCTCCCTAGCACTGTTGGCGCATTACATTACAGACATTGCAGTTTATTGCTCTGGCCATATCTGCAGTCCTCACACCTGCTTGCAGCAGGAGAATGGCATATTTACACAGGTGATCAGGGACTCTGGGCAGCTTTCTTCTGGTGTTTTTCAGACAGTAAAAAGGTCTCTTTAATGCCTTAACATATTATAACCGTGACCTTTATTGCCTTTGTGGTTCATTGAACAAGCATGGAAAACATTGTTTAAACTCTTTCCAATGAATATCTGTAAATTTAATTTGGATTATACAAAATTATCTTTAAAATACAACACTGTGAAAAAGAGAAATTTCTTTTTTTTTGAGTTAGGGTTAGGGTTAGTATTGTGAGAGTCCAAATTTTTACACTATTTCATCTTTGTGCTTCACGATGCACCCTGAGAGTTTGATGCTATTTTAAGGAGCTCTATTATCAAGTGCGTACCTCGTGCAAAGCATGTCAGCTTGTTAACAGCTCTGCTATGGCAACAGTGTGTGCCTAGTGTGGTAAACAGCAGGCACATGACCATTCGGTCTGCAGTATCGAATGTCCTTTGGCTTGTTTTCTCCTTTGGCTATCATGCTGTTTATTTGGTGTAGCATAATAGATGTACATGGTGTTGTTGCCGATCTGAGATTGTCTACAGAAGGGTCTGCCAAGTTTACCTTGACCCAACCAAAGTAGTTAAGATGATCAACTATTGTATTTAAACCAGCTTAAACAAGCTATGAACTATGAAAAATCATGTCCTTTTTTAAAAAAAGAATGATGGCTTATACAGACATTTTTTAGTGAGCATTTAACCTTTTGTTCAAGAGTTTTGAAGACTTATTATTACACCTTCCAAACATCCACCCAAGCTCAAGTGGTTACAAAATATTGTGATATTGAGAGTGGTTTGCATAAATGTGACATATATGTGAATGATCCAAACTAGGCTGGAAATGGGGGGGATCTCAGAGGGACTGAGTCCAGGGAGTGAATTTCAAGGAGGGATGAAGTTGTAGTTCAAAATTTAGAGGACTTCCATCTTTTATCCTCATAATAATCTCCAAACGTCATTCACATTTCATACATAAAATAATGGTATTTTCTGCATCTGTGGTTTAAAAATATAAATAATGTCTGGAACTAGGGTCCCCGCAGTGAATCTGCAAATTATACTCTAAATTAGTCAAAATATATATTTGATAATTTTGCAAAGTTTGCAAATAACAGTGGGCAAATGATTAAAAATTAGATTTTTTTTTCCTTTTTTTTTTCTTTTTTTCTTTTTTTCTTTAGCTTGTTACAAAACTTAAAAATTGAGACCTTCCCTGACTTCCAAGGTTGTCTGTGAAAGTCATCAAAAGGATGTGACAAAAAGGATTTGTTTTCTTCAGCAATAGAAATATGATTTAAGAAGGATAAGAGGTAGGGTGGGCACGTTTGCACGTTTAACAGTAAATAAGGCACAATTAGACAACATTTGAAGAAAATAATATTAAGTATTTATTTGCAACAACTGATGGGAGTGCTGAATGCTGCACGCAAATGCAGTGTTGTCAAGGTAACACTGAGCAGACCAAATAAGTTGCTGGCTGCAACTCACTCAGCGGGCACCAGTGTTGCTAATAACAAGGGCTTCTGAATTCTACACTCTAAATTCTACAATTTCTTTTAAATTCTACATTTCGCAAGTCCCTTTAAATAAAATGAAACAGACAGTTTTGTTTAATCTAGCATGTTCCCATTAAAATATACACTAATAGCCCATATTGGGGCTTTTTTACCAAACAGTAACTTTAGATTCTTATTTTTTTTATCAACAAATTATACAAGACAGTCTAAGTATCACAAAGTATAGAATTTGTCATTCGGTCCAGTATTGCAGTAGGGTTGCATAAGAAGAGTCAGTTGTAAATTGAGCCACCCCCTGAGTCTAGAGAACAGTTTACAGCATTTGTTACATGATATATTCAAGAAGTACTCATCATTTGGCTGGATGTATGATTGAGAGGAGCATATGTGAAAAGGTTTTGAATGTTTTTTTTCTTTTCTTTTTTTCATTCTAAAAACTATTAATGCGTTAATATCACTACTACATAACATCACATAATTCTAATATTTACGTTTGTGTTATTTTCTAGTTTTGATTGCTTTTCTATTAATATAAAATATGGAAAATGATAATAAAAAAGAACAAGACATGTCCACAGTTTTGACAGGTAGTCTTTCTATAAATAATAACATAATGAAAGCATACTGTGCTTTCCAAATTAGGTTGTGGAAAGCGAGGTGTAGACGTTTGATTTCTAATACTTCACTGCATTATCAAAGGTTGTGTCAGCGATTGGCTGCCAAAGAGGTCCCACATGTCAGTGTGATTTTAAGATTGCACCGTCTTTTAAGATAGCCAGCAGTAGTCGGCTGCTAGCTTGTGACACTCCTCATTTTATTAATACCGCTTTATAATACACTTTTTTGAGACTGCACATTGCATTTAATAGGATAAATCTGACATTTTAACAACTCTTGGCACATTTAACTCTCTTTAATACATGCATATTTTGAGTTTGTAATCTCAAAGACAGAAAACATACCTTGGGAATGGATGAGGAGGTATACTTGAGTCTTCTTTCCCCATTTACAGCTGTTTCATGATGCTTCCCGTTTATGTTTGCTTTTGGTAGAGAATGAAGTACTAACGTCTGTCTCTGACCTCCACAGAATGGCCTCAATGCGTTGCACTTGGCAGCAAAGGAAGGACATGTGGAGCTGGTCCAGGAGCTGCTGGACAGGGGGTCTTCAGTTGATTCTGCAACCAAGGTAGAGTTTCTCAAGAAAAATATGAATGATATCGGTGTTAAGGTTTACAGAGACTGGCCAGAAGCTACAACTCAAGTTTACAAATAAATACTAGTGTAACATTATGCTGTGCTTTGAAAAGTATGTTAGCAACTCTGTGGATCACTTTTCTGTTAAGCATGTGAAGCTGCTTGAAACACGAATGGTTTCTAGCTCTGCAGCATTGGCACTCTGTGAGGGAAGTTTCTGGGAATTTTCAAGGAATGGCTTTGTGTAAATGATGCCGATCAAATGTGCTCCCATGCATAGGTGATCTTTTTCCTGATAGCTTAAAATAGTCTTGATAATTAACAACACTTTCCACCTGTAAACACAGGAAAGTGATAGGGGGGAAACATGCTATGCCAACATTGACATTTGAATGTCAATTCTTATTTCAGGGTGTCTGTCCCTTTGACATTTATGCTGTGATTCCAGGCTATGCTACTGCTTAAATTCATGTTCAAGTATATGCTTTAGAGATGTATTAAAGCAACAGCTTTGTCATTTTAATATAGAACATTTTGAGGCTGTTCTTTCCTTCTCTGACAGACTGCCATAATTCTTCAGTCAGTATGACAACAGCTGAAAGGCAGGACCACTAAGGCTCCTCCAGGCTGCTAGACGTATACACATGAAAAGCACTGTTAACTGTTTTGGGATACATAATTTACGGCATTTTGAATAGAAGCTTCCAAACTCCTGAAGTGTGCTTTAAAAATATCTTCAAAGTTTAATTGCGTTTGAAGTTTTATTTAAATTAACTGTCACTGCTTATTTGTTATTAATTAATGGTCAAAGTGATAAGTAAGTAAAGTATTTATTTATTTATTCATTCATTCATTCATGTATGTATGCATGTTTCCGAAGCATTTCCCATTTAATGAAGCATATTTATACATTTAAAAATAAATAAAGGGTTAGTTCTTTAATAGAGTCTGATTGTCTGTTTTCCAAAGGAACTGTGGATAATTAATACGATATCATTGTGGGTAATTAAAGAGATATATCAGCGCATATCAACTATGTCAAAAACTACAAAAACCAAAAGAATCCCTTATAATCAGTGATACTGTCTACACTGAATAGCCCGTTCTATTTCTGACATATCTCACGTGCTCATGCTACCTCTGACACAAAGGACAAATAGATGTGGAACATTGGCTTTGACACATCCAGGGTAGAGCCTCAAGCTGTTACGGCATACCCGGTGTTATAAAGTAAGGTTTTGTAGTACCGAAGGCTGCAGTTTTAAAGGGGTCATCAGATGCAAAGTTCACTTTTACATGTTGTTTGAACGTTACTGTGTTTTGGCAGTGTATGTACACATGTACCCTTTAATGATAAAAATCCATGTAGTGGTTTTTAATTAATCTGTAAAAATAATATCCCCTTTTTCAAATCGAGCCATTCTCAGATGACACAGACAGAGGCCGCTTCCACGATAGTTGAATGACGTGAGCGTCTTGCCTCAGACCCTCCCTAAATCAGCTGTAACAGTCCGATTGCCATTGTTTCGATGCCGGAGCAGGGATGTAAGTTAGACAAGAATATCTCCGATTGAGCGATTGAGGTGTTGTGCTGCTGGATGAAATAATGAACATAGTGGTCGTCATTTACTCCCGACATCTGAGCCGCTGAAGATGCAGTGGATTACGTTTGTTTGTGAAGGGAATGCACCTCCCAATCTACATAAATACGTCTATGTTCGCGCAAATCATTTGTGATCCAGCTTCACCTACAGCAGAAGTGAGTATAGGGTTTGTTTTATGAACCTCTGCAATTACCTTTCCTAATAATGGGCTAGTTAGCAAGTTTCGTGGCTAAATCCGCTAAATGCAGCTAAAGTAAACAGTTTCTCAGAGCACAGCTCGTCACTCCACATAGAGAAGAGAGGGGTGGGGCGAGCAGAGTTCATTTGCATTTAAAGGAACAATCCATCAGAATGGGTTAATTTTTGCACAGCTCATTTAGACAAGGTAAAAAGGGTGTTGTTTTACACTACCATTGAGGATGTTTAACCAAAGTATATTATAGACTTTTCATTAAGACCCTAAAGAATCATATTAACTTGTGTAAATTGGACATCCGATGACCCCTTTAAGACCGCAGTCCTAGGAACATGTTTATATGGCCCTAGTTATTTATGACAGCGCCACCTAGCCAATTCTACTCCATCAGAGGAGACCTGATTTAAACCTGAAACAAACAGATGCAAACACTAGATGAATATAAATAATTCAGTTTTTAATTTTTTTGATATATTTAAAGCATGTACTGTAAGAATGGACATGGCCATTTTTTTATACTTGAATGTTCAAGACTTCTGCTGTCAGCCATTTGTAATTATTTTAGCTGTGCAAAATCAGTTCAGTATTCTACTTAATGTTGCAAACCGGTAGGCTATTTGTTATCATATTATTTAAATTTGTTATTGTACTCATTAGCACACTACTTTGTAACTGAGACAGTTACTGAGACACTCTGTTAAGCTGGTTGCACGCCAGACAAGAAGCACCACACTAGGCCAGAGTTAATGCAGAGAAGCATTATATTGTATATCTTTCTTGGAAGGTTTTAAACATTTAAAAAGACAAATCAAAGTAGTTGATGTTATTCTTTATTTCTGAGAGGTGCACAATATACTGGAATGGCAACATGGCTAATCGTGTTTTGCTATTTTTGTGCTAATTACTTTACACACTCAGCATTGTCATGCAAATTTAGAAGTTTATCTAAAATATCATCTAGCTTTGTTGTCCAGCAAGAGCAAAGAGTGACTGTATTTAATAAATATTTTTGTTCTATTATTCATTAGAGTTTGTGGTTACACTTTATATTAGGTGGCCTTAACTAATATGTACTTACATCAAAAAAAAAAGGACAGTATACTTATTGCGGTATTCGGCTTTGGCACATCCCTGACATAATTTGTGGAATGCAAATTTAAGAGAAATGTCTGAATAAATGATGAATGTTTTTGTTTGGCTCACAGAAAGGAAATACTGCTCTCCACATTGCTTCACTAGCAGGACAAGGAGAGGTTGTAAAGATCCTGGTCAAGAGGGGGGCAGACATTAATGCACAATCTCAGGTAGGACCAAGTTTGACATTTATGCCTGCAACATTTCTCCAACCAAAAGGAAATAAATAAAAAATAAATACATAAAAACATTTGAAATCTGTGCTCTTATAGAATGGATTCACTCCACTGTACATGGCTTCTCAAGAAAACCATTTAGATGTGGTGCGCTATCTTTTGGAGAATGGTGGAAACCAGAGCACCGCAACAGAGGTAAAAAGTTCAAGTTTTTCTAAAATTGTATAGAGTGATAAACTGTAACTTCATGTGCTTTTTACTATAGTTGCAACCAGATATGCTTTCTAATTAGCTCAAACCATTTCAAGAGTTGATTCCAAACGTTGGAATCGATCCCATCAAGAACATCACTGAACATCAAATCACGAAAATAAAATTAATGAAAAGAGTCAGTACTGAGCTCGTCTGAGTTTGAGGATGCAGCATTCCGTTAAGCATCCATTAATTTGCCTCTTGCTCGCTAATAGCGATTAGAAGTCTGGTTCGTTTCCATGAAAAGGTTCTTTCGGATAGATCGTTTTAATGAACCAGTTCAAAAAGGATTCAGAAGTTATTTTACGGTGAAACTGGCTTATATTGTCCCCAAGCGCTGCATGGCAGAATACATCATGACGTAATCTAGGGTATTGATCCTATTTCCATCTTAAATAAAATGCTATATTTTAACTTTTCTATCAGCCAATGATAATTCTGAAAGAAAACGCCAAGAGCACAGATCAGTGGTCGAGAGCGCATTTGACAGATTAACCTCGAGCTCATATATCAGTGTTTTTGTTAATGTTTTGGTTATTTTGTTTGAGTTTACAGTTTGTTAATTTTGTGCAAAGCAACTGTTGAAGTAAACATCATTAGGGCTGGGTATTGTTCAAAAATCTTCATTATCAATGCTGATACCAATACCAATTTTATGAAATCAATTTTAACAAGATTACATTATCTCAAAATATATATTTTTTCAGCTTATTGATGTCTATACAGATTCAAAGACTCCTGAGCCACTGCACAAAGGAACAAAATATATCCAACACAATAAATCAGTGAAAATTATATTAATAAAGCTCAAAAAGTTTTCAGTTTACACATTTGTTAGGCTACATTCACACTAGTGCATGTTCGTTTTAAAATGCATATCTCAGACAGAATCATAATTCCTATTAATTTTCCACTAATTTACTGACAAGCACCTTCCAGGCTGTCTGCCGGTATGTATAACGTTATATGCCTTCTCTCTTCTGCAATTGACTCAGAGGACTTATTTCAACAACATTACAAAACACACATTCGATGGCAAACGGAAGTTATTACAAACACTCGCTGGTGGTTTAAAATGTGTTTTGAGTAAAAGTGGAATATAAATCTTATTTATTGTTTTATGTAGCATGATGCTACAGTGTTCGTGAATGATCACGTAACGCACACCTTCGGCCATGTAGCATGGACAGATATATTTTCTGAAATGCCAGCATGGATGAGGATTGTTTTAATGTTTTTAAACAAAAACTCACCAGTGTAAACGTAGCCTTACATCGAAGGGGGTTGTAATGCTTTCACGCTACAGCCAGAACTTTTGCCGCTGTGCTCTGCAGGGCTGCGCATTCCGCATTCAGTGTGAAAGCCACCGATCTGCGTGGTGCTGCTTCTAGTCGAACACACCTAGTGCTGCAGGCTTATTGGCACACTGACGTTGAAGAGATTAACCCCAAAGGTATCGAAGTTTGGTCCCGAACAACAAGAGGATTTTCGATACTCGATGGTATCGAGGCATTTCAGTCGGTGCCTAAAAAGTATCAAACTCGATACCCAGCCCTAAACATCATTCAGCTGAACTGTGCAAATGTCTTGTTCCAGTCATGCAATAAATGCATGTCCACTGCTGGGCTGTGAATTCTCCAGCAGTCATTTGAATATGTATATGTTTCTCTGCTGAGAAAATAAATAAATAAATAAAATGATTTAAATTGATAGAAATCCTAAAGATGTCTTTGGTCTTGTCAATCACAGTGCTGATTACCTACATGCTGTAACAAATACTAACCCCTAACTCTAAACCCTAGCCTTAATCTTCAAGTGTACCCAGAAAGCATCCAGATACTGTGGTGTCAGGATTATTGGCATAATGCAAGGTTAAGTGTGTTACTTTAAATATTTGTTTTTCTGTTTTTGCAGGATGGCTTTACGCCTCTAGCTATTGCACTGCAACAAGGCCATAATCAGGTGGTGTCCATCCTTCTAGAGAATGACACAAAGGGCAAAGTACGTCTGCCTGCCTTGCACATTGCAGCCCGCAAGGATGATACCAAATCTGCTGCCCTGCTGCTTCAAAATGACCACAATGCCGATGTTCAGTCTAAGGTAAATATTGGCGGAACATAGAGCTGAGTGTAGTATGTTCAAGGATGGAAGGAAATATAAGGAAATATATATTGACAGCCAAATTTAGCTTCAAAGTGTAAAAAAGAAGACGTGTTTGTTTAATGAATAATGTCATTATGATTAATGACAGTGAGTGTGATTTACCAACTTGATGGAATTGACCAATCTCTGCATTAGGGTTGGGGCCCAACATTGGTTCTGGTAACGGTTCTTATACATCTTCATTCATTTTCACGTTTTAGCAGACTTGTGCTTGCAGTCTAAATTGAATATTATTTTAGATAATATTCAATTAGATAAATAGATAAATTTACATTTTAAAAGTTTAACTGATTAAAGGTATTTCCTCCGTTGACTTCCATTTGAACAGAACTGTCAGGATTCTGCTGCATACACGTTTCTAGTAAACTCAGCAGCTTCCCATGGGAGAGGGGCTCTGCCAAAAAATGTTTTGTGACCTCTGACCTGTGCGAAGACATCTGATCAATCTTTTAGCTAAATTAAAGAGAAAAAAAAGAATAAACAAACACAAATTTATAAGCTGCATGGGTGGATGGCGGTTGTGGGGTCTGTAATTTTGCATGCTTTGCATGTCACTACAGCTGTAGTTTGAATCTTGACTTACAGATTGAATTGAACATTTTTGTTGCAATAAATGGTGTTTTTTTGAAAATCTCTGAAAAATATTTAAAAAGTAGTAGTTTTGTGTAGTATGTTGAAGTATATTGTTTGCACTAACTAGAAACAAATCATCAGATTTATTTCATACTTTAAGATTTCCACCCCTACTCTGCATGTATATAGCTACTAACAGACCGTTACAGATTCAGCATCTTGTCGCTCTTGTAAAACTGTCTTGTTATGGTCTTGTGTGTATGTGATTTGCAGTGGTCTCAAGATGTTTTTAGTGTCTGCCATTATTATGCCAGATGAAATCTATTGTCTGTGTTTGTCTCTGCATTTCTCTGTTTCTCTCTCCAGTATAAATGTGCCTGCATCCTGTGTTTCCATCCCGACGCTATCCGGGTTTCATTTTTTCTACTTACCCATTACTCTATTTTATCAGTTGTAAAAACATTCACTTCTTAGTGTATATCATAAATATGCAGAAACAGCATGCACTTGCAAAATGAATGTGCACAGACGCGCAGCCTACATTTGCGTGAAAGTGTGCATGCATGTCTGTTGTGTGCGGAGTGTTTGGGTTTGAGACTGAATGCTTTTTTTTTTTTTTTTGGGGGAAATGCTAATAGAGGTATTTATTTTTCTTAAAAAATGGCCAATGGTTTGTACTATAAGCGGTGTTTTAATTTTAGTTCAAAGAAAAACATGCCGCATTCAGAATGTTTTTGATGATGAGAAATGTGGCAGTTTAATTTTAGTTTCAAACCAAAATAGTGGTGAAGTGAATCATTTAAAAAGAGTTTTAGACATCTGTTGGCTTAAATGCCATATGAAAAGTTAATATTAATGTATCACTGTTGTCAAGTTTTAAGTCTAATTTAAGTCTAATTTACAATATTTCACCTATAGATTACTATAAATATAGAATGTCACATTATTTTTATTACACAAAAGTAAGTTCTTGAGCCAAGATGACCATAAAACTACTGTATTCACAAGAGTATGTTTTACAAGCATTAATTATTTTGCAGCTGAAAGTGGTGAAAGGAGGTATTACTGAAATAATGTCATTTCGTGTGAGTTAGTATACCTTTAAGAATGGGTTTCTGTCGGCAGGCTGGATAATAAATATGGTCTTTCAGAGAAAAATGAAGACCTCTTGCTTCTCTGGCAGAATTTGCATGCAGCCCCTATCAACCCTAAATGTGTTTGAGTGGAATATAACAAGCCTATTTCCTTCCCTGTTTTTGCTGCAACAGATGATGGTCAATAGGACAACTGAGGTAGAGATATTTATCTAGTTCCTCATTTTTTGGCAAATAAAAACTATTGATTTATTGCATTCATTTCTGGTCCACTTTTTGGCATGTAGAATTGAGCTTTTCTGTTCGTTAACTCAGCATTTTTAGTTCTTTTGAACTTTGCATGGCTGGTTAGTCTCATTCACAGCATCATCCAAGCCCCTTTGTATATGTCACATCAGAAATTTTATTTGTAAAATGGATTGAGAATGCTTTTAAGTTATATCCGGTGCCGTGATTGCTGCTGATGTTTAATTTGAGCTACTATAATCGGAGACGGGCTGAAAAGTCAATAATCCAGACAGTGTCTGTCCTCCTAACATCTATAATCCTCCTCATCATGAATTAATATTTCAGCCTTTACCTACAGTCAGTTTTAAGCTGCAAGGGCACTTTAACATAACTGTTAATGCAAAAGTACTGCATGTTTAGCTGAGCAGAATTTTCACTTAGTAGTTTGTACTGTAAATGCTTTATGCAAAGAAGAGAATTACCAGACTTTTAAAATTCATTAGTCTCTAATACAGGTGCATCTCAAAAAATTAGAATATTGTGAAAAAGTTCATTTTTTTGTTTGTAACTTATTTCAAAAACTGAAACTTTCATATATTCTGGATGTATTACATGCAAGTAAAACATTTCTAAAGTTTTTTTTTGTTTTAACTTTGATGATTAGAGCTTACAGCTCGTGAAAGTCGAAAATCCAGTATCTCAGAATATTAGAATATTTCCTAAATTCAATCAAAAAACAGATTTGCAAAACAGAAAAGTTCAAGTTCTTTAAGGTTTGTTCATTTATGCACTCAATATGTGGTCGGCAGAAATTCCTTGCTCCTAGCACAAATTACAGCATCAGTAAAGCGTGAAATGTAATCAGCCTGTGGCACTGCTAAGGCACTATTGAGCCTTCAGATCATCTGTATATTGTTAGATCGACTGTTTCTCATCTTTCTCTTGAAAATATCCCATAGATTCTCTATGGGGTTCAGGTCAGGCATGTTGGCTGGCCAATAAAGCACAGTAATATCATGGTCACCAAATCACTTGGAAGTGGTTTTTGCACTGTGGGCAGGTGCTAAAGTCCTGCTGGAAAAGGAAATCAGCATCTCCATAAAGCTTGTCAGCAGGTGGAAGCATAAAGTGCTCCAAAATCTCCTGGTTGACGGCTGCATTGACTTTGGACTTGATAAAACACAGTAGACCAACATCAACAGATGTCACAGCACCCCAAATCATTACTAACTTCAGAAACTTTACACTGGACTTAAAGCAGCTTGGATTCTGTGCCTCTCCAGTCTTCCTCCAGACTCTGGGACCATGATTTCAACATGAAATGCAAAATTTACTTTTATCTGAAAAGAGAACTTTGGTCCACTGATCAACAGTCCAGTTCATTTTCTCCTTAGCCCAGGTAAGATGCTTCTGACGTTGTTTCTGTTTCAGAAGTGGCTTGGTAGCCCTTTTCCTGAAGACGTCTGAGCATGGTGACTCTTGATGAGCTGACTCCGGCTTCATTCTACTCCTTGTGAAGCTCTCCCAAGTGTTTGAATCGGCTTTGCTTGACAGTTTTCTCAAGCTTGCGGTCATCCCTGTTGCTTGTGCACCTTTTCCTACCCAGTTTCTTCCTTCCAGTCAACTTTGCGTTTAATATGCTTTGATACAGCACTCTGTAAACAGCCACCCATTTCAGTAATTACCTTCTGTGACTTATCCTCTTTGTGGAGGGTGTGAATGATTGTCTTCTGGACCATTTCCATTTACTGTGGTTTCAAAGAACAAGAGATACCCGGAATTTATACTGTAGAGATGGACATTTAATGAAACTTGAATGTAAATATTCTAATATTTTGAGATACTGTATTTTTGACTTTCATGAGCTGTAAGCTCCAATCATCAAAATTAAAACAAAAAAAAAACTTTAGAAATGTTTTACTTTACATGTAATAAATCTAGAATATATAAAAGTTTCAGTTTTTAAATAAGTTGCAAACCAATAATTGAACCTTTTCACAATATTCTCATTTTTTGAGATGCACCTGTATATTTAATACAAATATTCAGACAAGTGCACAACACTGTCCTATATTGGCTTTGCTTGCTGCCTTTACTGAAATATATCCAAGTCTGGGGAAGCCAGTCACATGCCTTTAATGAAATGGCCATTTATTTCATTACTCTTACCTAAAGGTCAAATAGACCCCAGTGGCATGAATTTCCCTTTCAACAACAATTACTTGACTCCCAGCACGCATTAGTGTGATTGCATTAAGCTCTTTAGTAATATAATATATAGCCTGTGCTAAGAGGAATTAATCATTCTTTTTCAACATCCATACATCCACCAAAAATAATGTTTTAATGTTTGCAGGTGGCATATAAATTCTTAAACTGTTGTTGTTATGATGTTTTGATATAATTATCCATTTTATTGATATTATTGATGGAATGATTATGTGATACACAGCTGGATGTATGAATGCTAACAGCACAATGCAATATTATACATGTTACAAAAGTATGTTCAAAATCAAGGTTTTGTAGTTAGTGTTTACAATTATGTACTTTGAAATCAGATTTTTTTAATCTTTGCGGCGATTTGCTGTTTGCAAAGTAATTATTGGGCTTTTATGTAATTAGGTTTTAATGTAATTATCCACTGCACCGCATGCTGCATCGCATATTTGATTTTGCACCAGCTTTGAACGTGTTTCACACAGTCAATATATTCTTCACACTTTTGTAAATGATGTTTTCACATTAAATCGGACCGTGACTTTCAGAATGGGAAGGTAAGGCAAGAATTTCACATATTTAAACTCCTCTACAATCTTTACCTTCTTATAGTCCAGACATGATTTTATTACTGATATTATCTGCATACTGCACTTTTGTTTTTTGATAGCTTTGTTTTCTTCGGTGTTATTCATTGATTATGTTCCTCTTGTTTCCATTATACTAAAACTGTATGTCATCTGACATTTTGTCATGTTCTGTTAACAACGTCTTATTTTAAGTTTATTTATTTGTAGATTTTAGCACATTTTTTTGTTTGCATGCCTGTGTCTAGGAGTCAACCTCTCTTAAAGTTTATATGTGTATGTTTATGTATGTGTTAGTTGTCAAAATTCAAGTTTAAATTTCTTTTCAGACTTCTTCACATGGGACCAAAGCTGCCCTTGAGGCAACAATGAGCTCAATCCGTTTCCATAACTGTTCCATAACCATTTTATACGTTTATGTGACACTACATGTGATTTCTGCATGCTAATATAGTTTATTAGAATAAGTCAGGGTTGCAGTTTTTGGCTGGAGTTGAAGATGGCACTAATTGCAGATCTGAAACCAGCTTTTTAATTGTAAGTTAAAGTGGTTGTATAGGTGAGGTTAGCTGTTTTCAGATCTGTATTTATTGACAGCTTGGCTCTAAAGCATGGTAGGAATGTTGGCTTGTATCTCATGTTTTTTATTTTATTTTTTTCTTGTGTCCCGTCCCCTTTCTTGATTCTTTTTGTAGAGTGGATTCACACCGTTGCATATTGCTGCTCACTATGGAAACGTAAATGTTGCAACATTGCTCCTCAATCGAGGGGCTGCTGTGGACTTCACTGCAAGGGTGAGTGTTTACAACATTTACATGCATGTATATGAGGTTGACTTCCTCAAGCACTTGTATTTAATATTAAAACTGGGCCAAATGGTCATTGTAAATTATTTTTGCATATTTGAACCTGATGAACAATTATCTAAAACTTTATAGTTATGGAAATGATGACAAATTTATTACCCTTTTTTTTTTTTGGACATGATGTGCAATCTAAGTTGTTAATATTTTTGACAAAGCTCATGATTCTACATTAGATTAAAAAAAAAACAAAATTCATAAATTATGGATAATAAATAAGATAAGATAAATTAGATAAGATTACTTTTAATTAATTTCTAAAGACAACACATTGAATGGATTTTTTTTTTTATATATTTTTTTTTCTTTTGTCTGTACAGAATGGGATCACGCCACTACATGTTGCATCTAAGAGGGGAAACACTAATATGGTTCATCTGCTGTTGGACAGAGGGGCTCAGATTGATGCCAAAACAAGGGTTAGTAACAATGTTATGACTTTAGTTTTGTACATACCTTATACACATATCTAAGATGAGTCTGCTACGAAAAAAAAAAATGCAATGCTTGGAACTAATTTATAAATTTAGATTTATGTTTTGTAAAAGTTGCTCTTAAATGTGTAATCCACTTCATATCAGACTACTTAATAAACAGTAAAAATGACCTATTGAAAACCTATTGACCTCTCTCCTTTGGCTGCTTCTGTTATGGGTCAACACAGCGGAACTATCAGCACATTGTTTTGGCATGTTTTATGCCAAATGACCTTCCTTTTTGAAATAAATATCTAATATAAAATAAATAATTAAAAAAAAAAGCTTATAACTGCTAATGGCAATTATTCACACTAAACTAAATGCTATAACAGTTTGCAACTGCCAAGCTCTGATGTGTTGACTGAGTGTTGTACGTCACAATTTCAGTTGCTGGCCAATTATTGTGAGGTCCTATTTGAGAGCGTGGCCAATCGTCATATAGATAATGGGCGGGGCAAAAGTACAGTGATTGAAAACAATCAGGGCAAACACAGACAAACACATATTCACACATAAACACACATCCAATGTAGAGGCAAATGTAGTGTCACCAGTTCCCCTGACTTGCATGTCTTTGGATTATGCAAAAAAACAGAGCACCTGAAGGAAACTTATGTCAACACAGGGAAAACATGCAAAATCAACACAGAAAGGTCTGCTGCCTCAGCCTGGACTTGAACTGGGAACCTTCATTAATTGAAAGTCTCAATCCAATAAGCAGTCAGAAATCTTTAAAGCCTGCGTTACATGCATCATTATAATCCCATGTTAATTACATCAGACTTTTTTTTTTGCCAAAATATTATTTATAAATAATATAAATGCTACAAATATAGTATGTATGTATAGATTAAATATACGTAGATTTGTTTTTGCCTGATTTGTAAACTAAATATTAGGGGAAACCATAATTCCCATGTGTAGTCAGCAGTAATGATGAGTCACTGTAGCTGTGTGTGTGTGTTTGGTCTGATTAAAGCCATGACCGGCTGTGTTCTTCTTCAGATTTTGACTGCAGTGTGGAGTCCAGCTGGTTGTGTTCTGTCCCTTTTTTCTGCAGTCTCCCTCCTGCAGTGTCTGATGTATCATCCTACACACACACACACCCCTTTCACGCTCTGTTGTTACTGACTTCAGCAGTGCTTTTTATGTGCTATAAGCAATGATGAATACACTGAGTATAAAAGACACAGGAGAGGGACTATGGTTAAACCTAAGTGTTTAGGTTTTAAGGAGGATGTATAACACATCCCATTTGAGGTGTTTCAAGTTCCAAAGTGTTTTGAAATGAAATTACTGATGAGACCTTATGGTGAGAGTGTCTGTGTTGCAGGATGGCCTCACGCCTTTACACTGTGCAGCAAGAAGTGGGCATGACACAGCAGTGGAGCTCTTATTAGAGAGAGGAGCCCCTATGCTGGCCAGAACCAAGGTAGCTATTGAAATGAGGACTTTTATAATATAACATGCTATTGTATAATAATAAATATAAATTTTGCAAATTAACTGTAAAGGTTAAAATACAAATTTGTATGTTTCTGTTTGGAATTACTAAGTAATGCCTGTTATAGCTTTGAATATCTATCCCTTCCCATAACATGACACTTTGTATACACTGCACTACACTAATAAAACTACCATTGTAATCACCAAAGCTGTTAACACTGTAAGCAGTGCAACATCTAATGGTGTATGGTCACTGCATGCAAGTATGACTTTGGAGCAATCACTTTTCCACGGCAAAAAAAAAAATGCCACTTTGTGTCAATGATGAAGTTATTTTCTCCCCCTTTCATTTCAATTTACCCTTGTTCTGTCTAGAACGGTTTATCTCCACTCCACATGGCAGCGCAGGGTGACCATGTGGAGTGTGTCAAACACCTGCTGCAGCACAAAGCACCTGTTGATGATGTCACACTGGACTACCTGACAGCCCTCCATGTTGCCGCCCACTGTGGTCACTACAGAGTTACCAAACTTCTACTAGACAAGAGAGCCAACCCGAATGCTCGAGCATTGGTACATGCATTCTTCTCATTGTGAGTCTTGTTTCCTCTGTAAAGCTTTTTATAATCTTACACCTCTTTCTTGCTGGTTGTTTCTTTTTTAGAACGGTTTCACTCCTCTACACATTGCCTGTAAGAAAAACAGAGTCAAAGTGATGGAACTCTTGATCAAGTATGGAGCATTCATTCAAGCTATTACTGAGGTATGAGCACACATAATAGAGGCATTTCGTCTCATCTGAGTATATATGTGTGTGTGAGTGTTATAAAATTTCAGTAATTTATGCAGTTCAGTGATTTACTAGAATCTTCATTAAGCCTGCATAGAATCTGTGCAGAATTTTTCATAAAGATCTGCAGTTTCCTTTTATAGGTTCACTCAAATGGCATTAGTGTCAGTGGCACTTCTGATTTTGTGCACTGTCACAGCTTTTGAGTTAAAGTGCTTTGCTCTCAGCTCACTTCCTTTTTAAAGAAGGAAGAGAGATCAGTAACTACCTAGTTGTAATTTGCGTCCAATTGCGGCCACCACTTTCTAGGTTTCCATAATGAGTTATTGATATCTTCGAGTCAACTGTTTTCAGATCGTATCACTAATCAGGCTTATACTTCTGACTTTACCACCATCGTGGGTTTAGTGGAGCAAGGTTTTAAGGATTTTTTAGAGGTTGAACAGATGCTGGTGGCTTATTTCTCACCATTGTTGGGCCTATCTTGTAAATCAAAACCTACCTTCCGTCTAATCCTTGTAGGACTAAGTCTGTCCTGATTAGCAAGTCCTATATGGCTACTGGCCATGGTGGTACTGCAAGTGAACATCCTTATAGATATGGGTAAAGGGGCTGGTCTGATCCCTGAGGCGGTCAAACAGCTCTGGTGTGCGACTGATCTGGGGTCTCATTTATAAAACTATCTGTAGTTTTCATCCTAAAAATGTACGTACGCACAAAAGTTTTCCGAATTATAAAACCATGCGTACGCCAGAACCTGCACAAAAATCCCTTTATAAATCCGCAAAGATTGTGCGTACGTGCATCTCCACCCTGTCTCCTACCCGAAATCACCATATATGGAGCTTACAATGCCTAGTTTTACTATGCATAACCTCATCTGCATATAATTTCCATGCATATTCCCATTCACATGACACCATGTTTAATACCGTCAAAGCTACAAGACATTAAAGGAGAACTCCACTTCCAGAACAGCAATTTACAAATAATTTACTCACCCCCTTGTCATCCAAGATGTTCATGTCTTTCTGTCTTCAGTCGTGAAGAAATTATGGTTTTTGAGGAAAGCATTTCAGGATTTTTCTCCATATAATGGACTTCATTGGTGCCCCGATTTTGAACTTCCAAAATGCAGTTTAAATGCAGCTTCAAAGGGCTCTAAATGATCCCAGCTGAGGAAGAAGGGTCCTTTCTAGTGAAACATTCGGCCATTTTTTTTCAAAAAAATAAAAATTTGTATACTTTTTAAGCACAAACGCTTGTGTAGCACAGGCTCTGGGATGCGTGTACACAACGCTACAAATCACATCTACTTTAATGTTCTACTTTAATGTCTCGTAGCTTTGACGGTATTAAACATGGTGTCACGTGAATGGAAATATGCGTGGAAATTATATGCAGATGAGGTTATATTATTAAGGAAATAAGAGATACGGACTATAAATGCCATTTGTGCCATACACATAAATTTTTATTGCTAAGAATAATCCAGTGTCTTTGTTATGTTTAGAATAAATAGGCCTATATCAAAATATCCATACAAACAAAACTGTTTAAAATGGTGCTCATAAATAGAATAAAGTTGATCTCATTCTTCACTGGCCAAATAGTAGCCTATTTAAATTGTTTTAAACAGTTAAAATCAAATTAAATTTAAGCAGTTTTTGCTGATAAGGTAAACATCTTTTAGCTATTTTTAGTGGAAACAGGCAGGCCATATATTTATTGGAGGTGTAGGCTATTGTCAGACTTAGCGCACCACTGACGAGTATTTTAAAAGGAAACTTGCAAATCTTACCGTTTCTTCCGGTTGTATCCTTCAAATACAGTGAAATTTTTCATAACACTGTAGCCTACACATGACATCAACACCTCCGTGCAGCTGCAGTTGTACAGTAAGCTATTATCATTGGACTAATTCAAACCAGACAATGGATCGTTCAACCATCAAAACCAGCAGTCCACCATAATATCGAAGTAAGTGCGCATCAGTGATCATTGCTTTAGCTAAAAAAATTTCTCATAACTTGAGATCTGCAGTTTAATTTAAAGATAAACTATTGTGCACCCATAGCACTCCTCGCTGTCATTAAAACATAGCATGCCACAGGAAAAGTGATCAACGGCATCCACTACAAAAATGTCTATACTCATAAAATTTTTGTTTAACTTCTGCGTAATGACTTTATGTAATTTCTGCTTATCTCCATTAATGAGAGTGGAATACTTAATGTAAACGTGTATATCGAAATGAAAACTTCAAATGAAAGTTTAAAATCGTTGTTTACTTTATTACTTTTCTTACCCCAGGAAAAAGAGTTTGTACGCATGGTCTAGAATGTTCGTACGGTCCGTACATATTTATGACAAGTTAAATTTTTATAAATCCCAATATGTGTGTGGAAAATTGAGTATGCATACTTCATGCCCATTTTGTGTGTACGCAACAATTATAAATGAGACCCCTGGTGCTTTTAGTTACAAATCATATGGTTTGCACAATCAGTTTTTCTGTGCCAAGTTTGTTTGTGACAAAGAGACATCTGTGGCTCAATCTCTCAGAGATTATAGAGGAGGAGAATACCTTTTTGCTCAACACCCCTGTCCGGCGTCTCCGGTTGTGCTTTTTTACAACATGGCCAGTGCTGTTATCCAGAAATCGTCCTCACTCGACATCACACCAGTGACCACATATTGGCCAGTGACCTGGCTGTTAAGTCTTTCTGGCCTTTGGTTCAAGAAAATCATCCCTGACCTAATTGTGAGGAAAAGGAAGGCAAACCCCAGGAGTTGTGCCTCATCTCATATGCCTGTGACATTGTGTTTTATCAAGCAATGCACTGATCATTCATGTTAAAAAAATTTTTTATACCCCTCATGACATGATTAGAGACATTGCAGGCTCTCTCCCTCCAGCACATTCTCAGGTCATTCGTATCACCTCATTTAGGCTCAGATGTCCGCTTGGCCATTCAGAGCCCTATGTTACAGGCTTCAGCGACAGCATCTGACACCTCTCTCTGTCCATCTGCTAGCATTATGACAAATTTGTTCTCATCCCTACTAAGGAAACAATGGTTACATAGATAACCATAGGTTCCCACAAATTCAAACGTAAAATTATTATTAAAGTTACTAATAAAAGTTTTGTTTCAGCTTTGTTCAATGTATTTACCACAGCCTAAAGAATTGCACAGATTTTTCTTCCACAATCAGCAAAGAAAAATATAGGTCCAGAACTAAATAAATCTGGTTTGGGTCTATTCATTTTATTGATTCACTGTATACTGCATATCAATACAATCACAATACAAATATATACCGTATAATTAATATAATAACAATATTCATATTTGCATGTTTTGCGTATTTGGTAGAAACATTTAGTAGATGATGTGTGTTGATGATTTATTTGACTGAGATAATTATGCTTATGTTGTCATCTCCCTCCCTCCCTCTTTCCCGCTCTCTCTCTCTCTCTCCCTCTCTCTCTCTCTCGCTCTCTCTCTAGTCTGGTCTCACACCAATCCACGTGGCAGCCTTCATGGGTCACCTCAACATTGTTCTTTTACTACTGCAGAATGGAGCTTCCCCTGATGTTAGCAACATAGTGAGTAAACAGTGAGCTGTCTGTCTTCCATGCATGAATATATATATTTATATATATATATATATATATATATTTCTTAATATTGATCAGTATCCTGAATTCATTAATTTAACTCAATTAAGCATATTTTTAATGCTGAATTAAACTTTCCTAATAGGCGGGATTATTAAGATGCCTATCCCTACCTTTTGAAATAGGCTTTGTGTTGCAAGTCAATTAAAAAGGTTAGAAATCTCTGGTCTAGAGCATTTAATAAACACCCTCTTTATTTTGTCCCAGCGTGGAGAGACTGCTTTGCACATGGCTGCCCGTGCTGGACAGATGGAAGTTGTTCGCTGTCTTCTGAGGAATGGAGCCATGGTGGATGCAAGAGCAAGGGTAAGACAAAGGCATTCTTCAACACTGTATGTGTTCTCTTAATATTAAGAATTGTGCAATCCTTCTGTTTCATTAGAGGGGAAATAGTTATTCCAACTGTATTCCACTGTCAATATTAGTGGGCAACTACTGTAAGCTTTTAAAGGGGTCATCGGATGCCCATTTTCCACAAGTTGATATGATTCTTTAGGGTCTTAAAGAAAAGTCTATAATATACTTTGGTTAAAAATTCTCAATGGGAGTGTAAAACAACACCCTTTTTACCTTGTCAAAATCAGCTCTGCAAAAGTCATCTCATTCTGGTCGAGGCTGCTTTAAATGCAAATGAGCTCTGCTCACCCCGCCCCTCTCTTCTCTCTGTGGAGAGACGAGCTTGTTTACTTTAGCCGTGTTTAGCCGCTATTCAGCCGCTATTCTTGCTAACTAGCACTTTATTAGGAAAGGCGATTGCAAAGATTCATTACAAAAAAAAAAAAAACCCTTATACTCACTTCTGCTGTAAGTGAAGCTGGGTCATGAATGATTTGCGCGAACATAGACGGATATATGTAGATCGGGAGGCGCATTCTCTTCACAAACAAATGTAATCTATTACATCTTCAGCGGCTCAGATGTCGAAAGTAAATGACAACCACTGTGTTCATTATTACATCCAGCAACATAACACCTCAATCGCTCAATTGGAGATATTCTTGTCTAACTTACATCCCTGCTCCGGCATCGAAAACAAAGAGGGCGGACTGTTACAATTGATCTGAGGTAAAACGCTCATGTCAATCAACTATTGTGGGAGCAGCCTCTGTTGGTGTGACGACACAGGCATCTAAGAATGGCTTGAAAAAGGGAATATTATTTTTACAGATTAATTAAAAACCACTGCATGGATTTTTATCATTATAGGGTACATGTGTAAATACACTGCCAACACACATTAATGTTCAAACAACATGTGAAAGTGAACTCAGCATCCGATGACCCCTTTAAGGGTTTATGAGAGCAGGGTGGCCAAAGGCTGATAAAATGTGGATATTTAGCCCTCATATAATACAATCTAATGATAACAAAAGAGACATACATTAAACTGCTGAAATTCAACTTGAAACTTTACCACAGTATTTCCTCAAAATGTACACTACCAGTCGAAAGTTTTAAAAAAAAAAGATTTCTAATGTTTTTTAAAGAAGTCTCTTCTGCACACCAAGTCTGCATATATTTGATCCAAAGTACAGCAAAACAGTCAAATTTTGAAACATTTTTACTATTTAAAATAACTGTTTTCTATTTAAATATATTTTAAAATGTAATTTATTCCTGTGATTTCAAAGCTGAATTTTAGCATCATTACTCCAGTCACATGATCCTTCAGAAATCATCCTAATATTCTGATTTGCTGCTTAAAAAAAAAAAAAAAAAAAAAAAAAACATTTATTATTTTTATTATGTTGAAAACAGCTGATTAAAATTTTTTCAGGTTTCTTTGATGAATAGAAAGTTCAGAAGAACAGGATTTATCTGAAATGAAATTTTTTTGTGACATTTTAAATGTCTTTATCATCACTTTTGATTAATTTTTAAGCATTCTTGCTAAATAAAATTATTATTAAAATTATTATAATTCCCAAATAAATAAGTAAATAAATAAGTAAAACATTATACTGACTCCAAGCTTACGAATGGTATAGTGTATAATGTTACAAAAGCTTTTTATTTCAGATAAATGCTGATCTTTGGGTCTTTCTATTCATCAAAGGATCCTGTAAATGTACTCAACTTTTTATGTTTTCATAATAATCATAATCATAATAAATGTTACTTGAACAGCAACTCAGCATCAGAATGATTTCTGAAGGATCTTTTGACATTGCAGACTGGAGTAGCTTTGATCACAGGAATAAATTACATTTTAAAATATATTCAAATTCAAAAGTTATTTTAAATAGTCAAAATATTTCACATTATTACTGCTTTTGCTCTATTTTGGATCAATTAAATGCAGGCTTGGTGAGCAGAAGAGGATTTTTAAAAACAACATTAAAAATCTTACTGTTTAAAAACTGGTAGTGTACCTATGCTTATGTAAAAAATGTTATCCATTGTTGCTCTTCTCACCCATCAGGAGGACCAGACTCCGCTTCACATCGCATCTCGTCTGGGTAAGACAGAGATTGTCCAGCTCCTGCTACAACACATGGCTCATCCAGATGCAGCAACCAATAATGGTTACACCCCACTTCATATCGCTGCACGCGAGGGACATCTGGATGTTGCTTCAGTGTTGTTGGAGGCTGGTGCTTCCCACTCTTTACCTACCAAGGTCAGTGATAGCCAGATTTTACCTTCCTGTTGAAAAAAAAGAAACAGTTTAGACCAGTATCATTGTGGTCATAAGTTTACATTAACCTTGCAGTTTACATCCTTGTAATGATTTGCCTATTTAAGCATAAAAGAATAATTGCACCATTTGAAATAGCTGAGTCACTTGTCTTATTCTTGATCTTAAAATCATAGATGAAAAAATCAAAGGTGTCAAATATACTGTATAGACAATGCTGGAAGTTATTATTATTTTCTTGTGGATTCTATGTCAACATCTGCTATGTGAACTAGTTAATTCATTGCATTATTAACAAAAATGCTAACTTATTATCCTATTATTATTAAGATAATTAACATTTTGCAGATTATGTAAACTTATGACCACAACTGTCAAAACGTGGTGAATCAGCATCCAAAGTATTTTTGTCGTTTCAGCAAGACATTATAATGTGTTCTAGTGAGTAAAGTTATGAATCAGTGGTATAATGGTAATACTGAGGAAATTAGCTGAAATATTATTTTGTTAATATTGCAGATTAATCAATGATTATTTATTAAGCACTATTACCATTGCTTTTAATACAGGTGTGCAACAATATTAAATTTGCCAAGAATAACCATAGTTTCAAGTGTTATTAACTATTATAACTATTATTAACAATAACTATATATGTAGTTATTGAAATACAGTGGTTATCATTACTGCCATTAAACTGAGTTAATGTGGTATTAGTCCACGTTAAATACACAGTAGTATATTCAGATTCCTCTGTACAAGGACTCACTGTCTCTCCCTGCTGACAGTACAATAAACTACAGAACATTTGAATCATCTAGCTTCAGTTCACTGGGCCCAAGGCAAAATTAAAGCTGTGGGCCCAGCCTCTATACACTCATCTATCTCAAAACATATTTAGTCTGCCCATCTCATCACAGGGCCTAGGGCAGTTGTCCACCCGACAGTATTTTAGCTTTTAATTATTTTCTGTTCATAACATGTTTATACTAATTGCATATTTTTATTGTGTATAATGTAATCTACATCCACCCTGCTAAAAAAAAAACAAAAAAAAACAAACAATAGAAACTATTACAAAATTTCTAATGGTTTCTACTACAAATACCATTACAAACATTACTAACCATCAACTATTAACCATTAAAACCATTAAAACATGGATTCCTGTAGTGCATTTTGGGACATATTTGATTAGGATTTTGTAGTTTTAACAAGCCACCAATAAAAGGTGACATTACATGTTTTTTTTTAGCAGGGCAGTTAGGTTAGTATGTTTGTTTGACAAGGATTCATTGGTTTATCTGTATTCTGCATTTAAATATTTACAGAAAGGGTTCACGCCTTTACATGTGGCATCAAAATATGGTAGCCTGGACGTGGCAAAACTACTTCTGCAGCGGCGGGCACCCCCTGACTGTGCTGGGAAGGTAGGCACAAGTAAACTGAACCGATCTGATTTTGAAACGCTGCTGTAAATTGTAGATTAAGACAAAATGATTAAGTGCATTTACAGGGTTTTCTTGACAAATATTTGCAGAACTGGTTGGTTGTAGGCTAATTCATAGAATTTTTGGGATGTTGTTTAAAAGAAATACATTGAGGCTATGTTGACTGCAAGAGTACTGGTAAGCATTGTTTCACTTACTGATAACATTTTGTTAAGAAAAGGAAACAACATTGTTTTCTTCCTTTTTTATTTAATAAGGAACCAGGTTTTGTTTGCTCTCGAGCTTGCACTCTAATATAGATGATAACCTTACCTTCAAAGTTAACATGCTATAACAATCCCTGTTAACATTGCTTTTTCATCAAATGTTCCATGTGTCATCAGGTTTGATTTAATGCTTTTGCAATGCTAACAGTTCTCCCTTAATCATGTTGCACTGACCATCATCCCAGCAGAATGGTCTTACTCCTCTACATGTCGCTGCTCACTATGATAACCAGAAGGTGGCGCTCCTGCTTTTGGACAAAGGGGCATCTCCCCATGCCACAGCCAAGGTGAGTATAAATTACAGTGAATATGTGAAATTTTATTTCACCTTTCGTTTTTACTTTAGCTAATTCTCTGTAGTTTCATCAGATTAACTGTCCTTTGTATCTTTTCTTCATTTATGTAGAATGGATACACTCCCCTTCATATAGCAGCAAAAAAGAATCAAATGGAAATAGCTACTACACTCCTGCAGTATGGAGCTGAGACCAACATCCAGACCAAACAGGGTGTGATGCCGCTCCATCTGGCTTCTCAGGAGGGACACAGTGAGATGGCAGCTCTCCTTCTGCAAAAAGGAGCTAATGTCAATGTACCTACTAAGGTGAATAACAATGAAAATACTCCAAATCACTCAAAATATCAAATAAATTTAATCATTAGAAAAAAAGATATTTGAGTATTTTATAAAGTATTTTAAAAACATTGAATGATCATTGAATATGCTTTCCATCACTTTGACAAATAATAAAATTAAATGTCTTTTGTGTTTCCATACTTTTGAAACACTATCACAATAAATTAAATTAAATTTGAAATAATACAAAGATGCAAAATCGAATAACCACTGAATCCAGTGGAATAATTTACCTGGGACCTATTATGCAAAAATCACTTTTATAAGGTGTTTGAATACAGTTGTGTGGCTGCAGTGTGTGGAAAAAAAAGCCTGTAATGGTAAAAATCCACCCACTGATTTTTTGTATTCCCAATTAATCATAAACAGTCCCTCAGAGCAAGCAATTTCAGATTCTCCCTACGTACATGTCATCGTAGGGAAAAAGTCCCACACATTTGTGACGATCTCTGCCCTGTTAGCATAAACACAGCCCTGAGTGAGACGCAACAGTCTGCCATTACTGGAGATATACAATGTCAGCGCCAAAGAAGCATTACAAGCATTACATAGCAACACAGACCAACGCAATATCAAAGATGGCGACGTCTGTAAAACTGAAAGTTTCTGACACGAAAAGAGTCCAGTCGAGCCGCGGGTTCATCCATCAAATCATCATTAACCAACAGCAGCTTTTAAATTTGAGTGAATTTGAGTCACGCGAAGAACGCAAAACTGACGGGAGGGAGCGGCTCCGGTGGAGACTGGATATAAAACTTTCAGATGACACAGCTCATTTCTCCGTCACTGTAAGTTAACCGAAACCACAAATTAAAGCACGCAGCACACGGTAGACACGCGTTTGTGCAGCAGAGCGGCTCTCCCGCACTGTATGAAGTGACAGACAACTAGTTGTTCAGTCCTGTTCTGTTCACACAGCGCCTGCGTTCCAAGAATGCGGTTGTGAGCCCTGACAATTTACGGGTGTGAGTTCGGTTATAGAATACGGCTGTCACACCAGTATATAACCGTACTGTGTGTGAACATAACCATATTAAGGACTCAAATACGGTATTGACAACCGTATTCTGCTGCTGTGTGGACGTGGCCTTACTGAGATGAGCTCTGGTGCCGAGAAAGCTAGAGTACCAGAAATTCAAGTTGCATTTATTGATGCAGCTGCAGAATGTGTTAAGTGACAGCAGTTTTCCGAAGTATGCCTGAGCCCATGTGGCTATATTTAACACTGCAGCATGACAGTTTCTTATGCAATGCAATCTGAGGGCTCAAAGGTCATGCACATTCACCTGAGGTGTCTTGCTTTGCCCTACACAGACTGACATTTCTCCGGATTCCCTGAATTATGTGTGGTAGTTGGTAAAAGACCTAAATTCTTTGTGATTTTCTTTTAAGAAATGTGATTTTTGATTTGTTTGAAATTTTTGTCATGAAATTTGGCACAAAGTGATGAGACATGATCCAGCTTCGCTTGCAAAGACTGAAATGCTCCTTTTATACCCTCACCTATCACTTTCTTAGACTGTTCCAGCCATGAAAATCAAAATTTGGTTATATTTAATAAAATTAAATGTTGGCCACTGAAACATTGGACATTTTTTCCTTATACTTTAGTCAATTAAATAAAGGTTAAAGAGAAAGAACAGATAGCATATTCTTGATTTTATGGCATTTCACAAAACATCCCAACTTTTCTGGAATTGGAGTTGTATTTTTATCGTATTTTATTTGCAAAGGACAGCACCCGAATTGCTGGAGCATGAGCTCTTGAAGCTCTCCTGGGAGCACCAGCTCATTTGCATTAAAAGAGACAAACACAAAAACTGCATTTTGGCTCATACCCTAAAAGTGGCAATTTTAACAAGCTAGAAAAATCTGTAGGGTATTTTGTGATAAAACCTAATTTACACACTCTGATATCAGATATCAGAGATATCAGAGACCTATTTTACATGGGGCATAATAGGTCACCTTTAAATTATAGAAGAGCAAAAACCAAAAAGAAATAACAACTGGACAAAGCAATACAATAATTGTGTGTATTTAAATGTCTTTTATAAAAGCCAGTTCTCTAATTACTCTGACCTCTTGATAAATGGACGTGTGTTGTACATGACTTTTTGTTTTGTATTTGTTTGAGAATAGCCAAATCCCAGACTATTATTAAGTTCTTAATTTTAGATTTTTTTTTTTTTTGTGATGATGATCTTCAGCACTGTTGTGTAAAGGTCTCTGGTTTGATTGGTTCATTTTTTTTATGTTTTCTCAGAGTGGACTTACATCCCTTCATCTTGCTGCCCAAGAAGACAAAGTAGGTGTTGGTGAGATCTTAATAAAGCATGGTGCCAACGTTGACCAACAAACCAAAGTAAGAAAAGTATTATTATTACACCCCAAAATAGGACATTTTTTCCCCAATAAACTTTGCTGATGCTGACAATATGATCTCTATTTCAGTTGGGATATACACCTCTTATTGTTGCCTGTCACTATGGAAATGCTAAGATGGTTAATTTTCTGTTGAAGAGTGGGGCAAGTGTCAATGCTAAAACAAAGGTATTTCTTAGTCTGTTATTTTTGTTTGTTTGTTTGTTTGTTTATTTATTTATTTATTTATTTTTAATCTTAATACAAAGACCATTTTATATTAAAATAAAAAATTCCACATGCAAAATGAGCATAATATATTAATTAGACAAAATATTGCAATGTGTTATGGGCATATCTTGAAATATAACATTTGCATTCTTGTCAGAATGGTTACACACCTCTACACCAGGCTGCACAACAAGGCAACACACATATTATTAACGTCTTACTTCAGCATGGAGCCAAACCCAATGCCGTCACTGTGGTGAGTAAATAAAAACACAGAAACAGGCAAAACGTATTCCAAATAAACATGTTTTTCATTAAAATCAGAATTGCCATTATTGACTTTAATGCATGTTCCCCTGAAAAGATGAAAAACTTTTGAAAGAAAAAAAAAAATGCATTAGCAAAGATATTATGTTCTTTACTCTGTAGAATGGAAACACAGCTCTTGCCATTGCACGTCGCCTTGGTTACATTTCTGTGGTTGACACGTTAAGAGTAGTCACAGAGGAAATTGTCACTACAACAACAGTAAGTTGACCCAAGAATATGCATTTATAAGAGGTTCATAAAATATATTCATTGTGGATTTTATCAGGATTAAAAAAAAAAAAAACACATTTGTTTCTAAATAGACGGTGACGGAGAAACACAAGCTAAATGTGCCAGAGACCATGACAGAAGTCCTTGATGTGTCTGACGAAGAGGGTGAGTGTGACAACTAATTATTTAGTTGCTTTATTATTTTATTTATTATTTTATTAAACTGGTGAATTTAATCAATCAGTTAGTCAGTCAGTCAGTCGACTGTAACAGTGATAAAATCAGAAAATAAATAAAAAAAAAAAAAATAAAAAATAAAAATAAAAAATCAATCCCTCAATCCAGGATCATTTCCTCAAGTATACTAGCAAGTCTGAAGTTTTCTCTTGTAATCTCCTGACACGTTTTCAGTTGTATGTATTTTGGTGTGATTGGGTTTCTAATGTGTATTAACATGGAATTTTCTGCAGTTGCAAGGCAGGTAGATGATGGAGCTATGTCTGATGACTCTATTGATTTTGAAGGTATAGAGTGACAGAGCATGGATTGGTGTGGTGTAATAACTCAACCTTCATAAATGATCTCACAGGTTTTAATGATATTGATAATAGTTGTATATGCAAGAAGTGTGTGTGACATGATAGAATCGGTTAATTTTAAGTGTAAATTACTAAATGACTTTCTAACCTTTGCAGTGGTTAATGATTTTTCATGAAACTTAATGCTATGTATGGTTTTATTTTTGCCGATGTTTATGGGAATAGTAGTGTAGCCAATGAGTTTTAGCAGAATACTAAACTGGTGTATTTTTATAAGTTGAAAATAATGTCTGAAAATGTGTGTCAGTTAAAAAGGTAAAAGAATCCCCAGTTGGAAGCTGTATAATATGTAAAAACTGTAAAATGTGCACATGCAGACACAAAAGTGCAAAAGGCATGGCTGTGGCTTTTTGGCATTAGATGTGTAAATATCAGCTTTTAGTTTATGTCACATCCTGGCAAAACCGGTTCTACTAAAAACACATTCATGCCCTGTGATTGCTATGGTTATTGCTAAGCGGAAGCAGGTGTTACTAAGCAGTTATTTTAGTATTATGCTAGTATAGTTTTTGTAAATGTTTTAAATGTTTAATATTTTTCTTGTGTTCTTGTCATTATTATTATTATTATTATTATTATTATTAATTTATTAATTTATTTGTTTTAATTTGTTTATATTGTTTTGTTAAGTTTATTACATATTACAACAAAAATTCTTAAAAATATTTTATTTCAGATCATGTTTATTTTATTTTTTTATTTTTTTACCACTGTTATGAGGGACATTGTAATTCTAGAGATCGTTTTAGATTGTACAAAAAAATGTATACACCGTTGCAAATATTAGTCATTAATACATTGAATTTTTTTCCATGAAGACTATACATTTTAATATTTTATATATTTACTTAAAAGTGTTTTTGTCAACCTTAAGGAGTACACTAGCATATACTGTACAGCAGATGATGTCAAAAGCTAAGAGACACTGACTAAAAGCCACAAAACACAGACGTTTTAATTTTTAAGGATGAAACTGAAAGCGTGAGGTTAAACACCTATAGCATCTGAGAGACTATTTGAGAGATCTGAGACTTCTTTTTTTGTTATTGTTAATTATTTATTAATTATATTACATAGTATGTGTGTTGTTTTTCCCATTGTTCCACACTCTAGGCAGCCAATATGCAACTGAAAGCCAAACTCCAATGTCGGTCTACAGTATGTCTTGCCTTTACTGTCAGCTCATTGGCTTTCAGCACAGGCTAGAGACACTGCCCTTGCTGACCATACTGTGGCAGAGCTGCTTGATTTAGCTTAACCCTTGACTTTAATGCCCTAGAACTGCTTCAGTGTAGACTGCCATCATACCAAATCATAGAGGCTTTGCTGATGTATGCAGTTTTTACCAAATGTAAAAGAATCTGTAAAGTAAAGATTGTGTACATTTACGTGTGTATATGATGCTTCTCAGGTTTTTTTCTCTCAAGGTCTCTTATGTTTTAGAACAAGTGATTATTTTATTCTAAAAATGCTTTTAATGTGTTTGTAGATACATATATGGAATTACAGTAATAACATCATCTGTCTGCCACCAGGTGATGACACTATGACAGGTGATGGTGGGGAATATTTGAGAGCAGAGGATTTGAGAGAGTTAGGAGATGACTCTCTACCTGGACAGTACCTGGATGGCATGAACTACTTGCGCTTCAGTTTAGAAGGAGGCCGATCGGACAGGTACATTTGTTTTGATACTTAAAGAAGAAGTCCACTTCCAAAACAAAGATTCACAAATAATGTACTCACCCACTTTTCATCCAAGATGTTCGTGTCTTTCTTTCTTCAGTCGTAAAGAAATTATGTTTTTTGTGGAAAACATTTCAGCATTTTTCTCCATATGATGGACTGATATGGTGCCCTGAGTTTGAACTTCCAAAATGCAGTTTAAATGCGGCTTCAAACGATCCTAAATGCGGTTGTAAACAATCCCAGCCAAGCAAGAAGGGTCTTTTCTAGCGTTATTTTAATAAAAATAATACAATTTATATACTTTTTAATGCCAATGAACTGTTTTTGTTCCGGTTCATGACAGTTAGGGTATGTCAAAAAACTCCCATCTCATGTTCTCCCTCAAATTCAAAATAGTCCTATATCATTGTTTTACCTATTTTGTTTGATCTTCTTTGCATGTTCACTTTGATGTTTCACTGGGTCGGTACTTCTGCAGCGATGTAGGATGATTTTGAAATAATTTTTGAAGTTGAGGGAGAAAATACGATTGGAGTTTTTCGCCATACCTTAACTGTCTTGAGCCAGAATACACAGAGTTCAGGGAGAGAAAGGCAAGATGAGCGTTTGACATTAAAAACTATACAAATTGTATTTTTTAAATGAAAATAGCCGATTGTTTTGGTAAGACCCTTCTTCCTTTGCTGGGATCATTTATACAACCACATTTGGGATCGTTTGAAGATGCATTTAAACTGCCTTTTGGAAGTTCAAAATAGGGGCACCATATCAGTCCATTATATGGAGAAAAATGCAGAAATGTTTTCCTTATAAAACATAATTTCTTTACGACTGAAGAAAGAAAGACATGAACATCTTGGACTTCTCCTGTAATAAAATATAAGTTGATAAATAGGTTATAACTGTTTTCTGAAACCTGCTCTTTTCTCATATTATTGTAATTTTTCAAATACAAAAATGGTAAATTGTCATTTTATTTTTCATATTGAATTCTGGCTTTCTTTTGTGTACACTTACTGTAAGTAACTTTGCATTTTTCAGATCATTTACAGTTCCTTAGTATCTCAAAATAAACAATCAGTGTTTTAAATTTTGATGCATAAATTCAAAAAATGTCCTTCATTTAAATTTATTTCCTTTTAAATGTTTTAAATTTTGATGCATAAATTCAATTGTAACCCAGTTGTTCTTCTTTCTGCTAATGCTGACATAGTCGCTTACAAAGGTATGTGAGGAACACTGCAGTCTCTTTCTTCTGTCTTAAAGATAATCCACTATTTTTGTTCTATATTATTTGTATTTTGAGAACTAGTTGCTACTAGATGGATGGATGGATGGATGGATTTTTTTTTATCAGTGATGATATTGCAATGACATCCTATTGATTGATGTTATGTATACTGTATGTTTTTGTTTAGTTTGGACAGGTCCTACACACCCACTCATCAAAGTTACTACCCTGCGAAACATTATGGGATGATGGAGGATATGATATACAGTAACCAGGTAAAGTTAGGGATTTTTGGCATGTTTTATTTAATACATTTATTTAATGTTTTATTTAAAATATAAATTTTCTTTAATTGTAAAATGATGTCTTATATGGAGGCTTTCATTTTTGATATAATCAAATGTATACCCTGTGAAGGCCTTCACGAAATGATATGTTTAATGAACAAATTAGTTAAATCAGAGGTTTACAGATTCTGGCTTCTTGAACTCTGCATTACATGTACGTATGAGTAGTTAAAGCCCCCGTTTTAACAAAGATGCTTTTATCCACTCCAGATGTCTTCCCTTGCAAGAGAAAATGAAAAGGACTATAGTTGGGAAACGGAAAACTTGGACAACATAGCACTTTCCTCAAGTCCTGCTCATTCCGGGTAAACAACTGCATGCTGTCTATCACACACACTCTTAATCACACATACAAATACTGAAACGCTCAACTGAAACAGTCAATATGATTTCAACAAGGACTCAGTTTCCTTTTTATACATTACTGCTCTTATTGGTATTGCCTTGGTATGAAAGGTGTTAAACAAAATATGCATACGTATTCTGCACAAATCTTTAACAACCAGAAACCTATAAAATGGTGGTCTTGAAAATACAGTTACTATATCACTTCTTACTTACTGTAAGTTCCTCTGTTTTCAAACTTAATTCTGTCTTTCTAACCTTTTCTCTCTGATGGATGTATTTTTGGCCCTCAGCCGTTGTTCTCCATGTCATGACCATGACAATAGCAGGTGACTGCAATGTGTCATTTCACCTCAGAACTCCTCTGCTCCTTTCAGTGTGCATTCCACATAATGATCACTTAGTTTGGCGTCTTCTTGCTATGCCTCTTGGAATATTACAATTTGTAATAAATCTACATGTATGTATGTATGTATGTGTGTGTGTGTGTGTGTGTGTGTGTGTGTGTATATGTATGCACAAACCCACACACACACACCAGCCTTGTGGCATTAACACACTTCGCTTCTGGATTTAAGTGTAGAATGATGTAGAATGTCATTTTATCAAAGGACCCTAAAGATGCCAAAAGGCACTGCAAGTTTGAAGTCATCTGAATGTTATTCATCATTCCACATGCACTAACACAGTGTTTGTCTGTTTCTCACTTGATTTTTAATCTGTGTTTTTATTCATTGATTTTGTAACCAACAAGACTTATCCAGTATAATGTGATATTACACCATTACTGTAACTTATTATTATTAGTAGTAGTAGTATTAGTAGTATATTATCATCATCTTCATCCTATGGACATAAGTTGTTTCTAGCATTACTATGAGGTTCTCACTTATTTGGCACTTGGCTAAAATTAGTCTCACATAGCCAGACTTTCAGACTGACAGCAGAAGGTCTGGGAACTTTGGCCGCTTTGAATGGCCAAGGACCGCCCAAGAGGCCATATGACTGACAGGTAAAGGAACCAATCACGTTTCGTTTTGTGCCGCGTCATATTTAGAGACATGGAAATGTTCCCACAATAACAGACCAGTGTGTAAATCTCTTTGTAGAGGAGAACTCCACTTTCAGAACAACAATTTACAAATAATTTACTCACCGTCTTGTCATCCAAGATGTCATTCAGGATTTTTCTCCATATAATGGACTTCATTGGTGCCCCGATTTTGAACTTCCAAAATGTAGTTTAAATGCAGCTTCAAAGGGCTCTAAACAATCCCAGCCGAGGAAGAAGGGTCTTATCTAGCGAAACGATCTGTCATTTTTTTTCGAAAAATAAAAATTTGTATACTTTTTAAACACAAAAGCTCATGTAGCACAGGCTCTGGGATGCGCGTCCACGACACTACGAATCACGTCTAAGTTCATCGTCTGTGTACTCCGGCTCAAAAAGGTAGAGTATGGCAAAAAACTCTCATTTTCTCCTACAACTTCAGAATCGTCTGACATTGCTGTACCTTTTGGTTTGTAAACAGCGTTTGACTTACTTGCACTTTGCGCGTTCGCTTTGTAAACACTGGGTCTGTAGTTCTGCCTACGTTCCGCGTGACCTTTCGACGTGATTCAATAGTACGTAGTGTCGTGGACGCGCATCCCAGAGCCTGTGCTACACAAGCTTTCATTGCTTAAAAAGTAACAAAAAAATTATAAAAAAAAAAAAAATGACAGATCGTTTCGCTAGATAAGATCCTTATTCCTTGGCTGGGATTGTTTAAAGCCATGATGGGGTTGGCGTCGTGGCATCTTTGCTTCCAGGTGGAACGTTACAGAATGTGACACACACGTCTCCCGGAAATCCTGTATGATTCAACCAATCCGATGATGACTTTGAAACTCCCTAACTGTAATTTTGTGTGCGATATGCATCAGATGTTCAGCCAACCGTCCGTGGGCATGAGACTAGTGAGATCAGATAGAGGCAAATAATAGAACAAGAAAAAAACAAATTATAGTAAGACAAAAATAAATGATTAATTGAAAATTAAATGCATCAACAATGCATACCACTACAAATTGAGCCATGAATAAAAATTTTGAGTAACAAAGAATAAAAAAGATTAAACAAATAGTGGATTGTGCAATTTTTTTCAAGAAGAGAAAATGGTCAGCCATTGTTTGTTCAGTGCTGACCTGCATTCTGTGAGGACTGAGCTTAAGGAATAAGAAAGCTTGTGTTGTTGAAAGATTTTTTTGTGTTTAATTACCTTAATTACTTTACTCTAACCTTAAAACTATTGAAAGTGAATTGTGCATTACCATAACTAGCACAAGAAGAAGAATTTTCATTATTGCAGAATATATTTTCATATACATAAACATGGTCATTTTTGTTTGCTGTGCATGTTGTGTCTACAGGATTAAATATCCAAATCACATTTCCAGACAGTCTGTGCAGGTGTTGTGTGTGTGTTTGCATGAAAATCAAACAATAATATATGTTGTTTTCATAATGTTGATGCATTTGAATATCCAACAGGATCTCATGGGTATTTGTGTGAATTTTATGTAGTGTGGTTCTACCACAACCACATTTACTTATGTTTGCATAGACAATAAAATGTACAATATTACCGTATTGACTATCTGAAAACATTTGCTCATTTACATTTGAAAAACTGCATGGGTATGCACATTTACAAGCCATTATTTAGGAGCATTGAATTCATTGAATTAATTGGTTGATATACTACTGTATTTATGATCATGGAGATTATGATTTCAGTCGCATTTGTTTAATGCAGTTACTCGATTCAAAGTTAACATCGAACAAGGCATCACTTTAAAAAAAATAAATGAATAACATTTTTGGAATTGTTCAACCATTTCTTACATGTGCAAAATAAGCTTCAATACGCTGTGAAATGCAACGCAAGAAATGATAATAAAATGCACCACGAACCAATATATATATATATATATGTATATATATATATGTATATATATAATATTTGTTTTTATATCTGTAAACATGCAAACAATGTTTATGTTTTAGATGTTGTCAAGTCGTCCATATTGTACATTTCAGTATCTATCCAAGCATACAAACATATTTTTGTGTCTGTAAATGTTACATACTAAAACCTACTTATAAACAATGAGACCAGGCTGGAATATCATGATCACCTTTTGAAGTGACTTGTGATTTCATGACATGCATATGGGTTTCATTGAAGTGGTTCTTTATTATTCATTACTAAACAGTTACTTCATCTGAAGATATGATGCCTTTTTAAAATACATTTTAACACTGTTCATCTTCAATGCAGTTTCTTAGTCAGCTTTATGGTGGATGCCCGTGGAGGTGCCATGCGAGGATGCCGCCACAATGGTCTACGACTGATCATTCCACCGCGGAAGTGCAGTGCCCCTACTCGAGTCACCTGTAGACTGGTCAAAAGACACAGACTGGCAACCATGCCCCCCATGGTAGAGGGTGATGGTTTAGCTAGCAGACTGATCGAGGTTGGACCATCTGGAGCTCAGTTCCTTGGGTAAGCAGCTATGAGTTTGTTTGGCAGATCGGAGTGTTGGATAGTGAAATTCAGATACAAAGTAATGGGTATGACTGCTGTGTCTCATCGCTATTTAAACTCTGAACATGTTTTTTATATATATATATATATTTATTATTTAAATGATCAGAATATGAGATGCTGACTTTTAATCATTGCTTAGTGCTACACTGGAATAATTCTGGCGTACCAGTATAAACCTGTACTTTCTGTCAAAAATCATTCATTTAGAAATGAAGGGACTGACTAATCTACATGTTAAACCACCCATCACACTTTGCTTGTTTTAAAGTGACATTTAAGGATGGGTAATAAACTAAAGTAAATTAAAAATAATATTTTAGTAAATGTGATAGAATCTTTAGTTCTACTTATACCCCTCAAACAAAATTGACTAATACACTTTTAAAACCTTGCACTTTTCATTTAAAGCCATGACCCTTAAGCATATCTTTTTGTGATAATATTCTGAAATGTATGTGTTTTTTCCCTTTCAGCTTTAATATATACAATTCCAATTTTACTTAATATTAAAACATACATAATACAAATTGCAGAATTGCAATTATACATGCTACTGCTGCAATTAAAATAGGGGGAACTCCTGTAGCAAATCTAGGCTGGTGGTGCTGGGGTGGAGGAGGGCTAAAGGCACGCAGTTCTGAGTTGGACCAGGTCAGGATGGAAAAAAAAAGTTTGCATAGTTAGGAAAGAGAGATTAATTTACTGTATTGCCAGATTGGAAGATCTAGTTAGCTAGTTTCATGACTGAGCTATGCATTAGTTTTAATTCCAAATTAGACAAACATGTGTAAACAACAATAAACTGTGAATTATTATTAATAGTATAAATAAAAATATCAATAGCATGTAAAGGGAGTACCAGTACTTTTTTTACTTTTAACACTGCTTTAATGGAATATTGTACAATGTTGTCATGGACTCCTTAGCTGCTTTTATTACTCACCTCTTATCAAAATGACTGATGTTGCTCCTGCTTTTCTGTATTTAATTAGGTTGCAACACCTGAATTTTTATTTATTATTACTTTATTATGCATTTATTTTGCTAAATGGCTTGCAGTGAAATTCATTGTATCAGCAAAAATGAATCCTTCTTAAATTGCTCCATGGTTGATTTTATATTTTTTCCCTTGCTGACTAACAGTTGATGAATGGTAATCTATAAAGTATAGTGCAAGTACAGGGCAGTGTCTAAAATTGCTCAACACCCTTATATAAAGCCCTGTTTGTGGGGACAGCCGTAGTGTGCAATTCCATAGTGGACGTTATCAAGTTTACTTATTTAATTCCATTATGCAAGTGGCAAGTATATAACCAATGTACGCTCAACAGCTAGCTACTAAGGAATACCCATGCACTGTCAGCTTACACCAAATGAAGTGACCCAGAGGCCCACAGTAGGTTATATAGTCACTTGATGTTGCAGATCAGGGAATATGCACCTCTCTATCGGACTTCTGTGCAGCTGCAGGCTGGGTGACACCTAATACCTTTGCAAGGTCTTAAAATCTATGGGTTGAACCAGTTTTGTTCCATGTGCTGTCAGGTAGGAGGAGATAAACTGTGGGCATCTGGTAGGGTGATCTGCTTGCAACACTTTTCTCCTCTCTGAGGCGATAAAGTGCGTTTTATTTGTCCATGTGAGTTTCCTGGACTAGCAGACCCTGGACATGTCTTACCCTCCAGCACCCTGCAGCTTTCGAATCTGGCCGAGGCTCACAAGGCCCAGTACTCGTGATGCATGCCCTTTCAGGTCAGCCTGTGTACTTGTGCAAGGTGCTCCATATGTAGTGATTCCGTATTGGTAATCCCATATGATGTATTGTCCGTGGTTTGCCTGAGGGTAAAGCCACATCTTCTCTTAGGTAGAGCTTTGTCTCTGCCACCAGTCACTGCATTTGTAGTAGTTCCTCCCTTTTCAGGTAGGACCTGATGCAAGGACTATCCTGTGTGGTACTTTTCAAGGGGGTAAATCCATGTGATGTATTCTCAACATATTAACCTCCCTTCGGCCAGGATGTGTTGTCCGTAGTGTTCCTTTTCCCATTTGGGAGGAAGAGCACTCCCCTAATACTCTGTTCTATGGATAACTGTGGGAAAAAAAAGAACAGAAAAGGTCAGAAAAGGGGCGTTGGGAAAGTTACAATGTAGCTGAGTGCACTTGTTACTCGGCACGCGGTAGCTTTCCAACATCTGCTCTACCAGAACCTCATAACTCATTTTAGTGGTTGCGGCGCTTTCCAAAGGGGACCCCTAATGTCAGTAGCTTGACACATCATGTGACTGACAGATAGGGAATGTCTTGATTACTATTGTAACCTCCATTCCTTGATGAAGATGTTGTGTTCTTCCTGCCATAACACATCGCAACAACACGTCTCGTTCCCCCCATCAGAGAATGGAGATTGGTTAAAATGGTAATCAAAACCACTTTTGAGTGGACTATCCCTGGAAGGCACCATTGCAAGGAGCATGAGCGAGAAAACTAACGTTCCAAATGTACTCAACTGTACTCAACAAGGAACATGGTGGAACCAACAGAGTAGAATCTCAAGGACAATAAGGAGAAGTCTTTCTTTTGCAGTGAACAACTGTTGATATACTTTTACTATGCGTCTGTGGTCTGACACAGTTCTTTAATTTAGGCCAGGGGTTACCAGACTTGGTCCTGGAGGGCCGGTGTCCTGTAGAGTTTAGCTCCAACCCTAATTTTACACACCTGAACCAGCTAATCAAGGTCTTGCTAGATATACTTGAAACCTCCAGGCAGGTGTGATGAGGCAAGTTGGAGCAAAACTCCAAAACTCCAGCATCAAGTTTGTTGATCCCTGATTTAGGCATTCTGAAAATTAGAGAATGTAAAGGCTGAATTGATATAAGAGGTCCATCATGCACCATAGGTGCACATGGTTTAAAGGGGTAATAATGGTTAGAGGAACCATTATTGTAAATAAGTAGGCAATGTTGCTAGCTCCTTCTTTAAATCTGAATCTCTCTGACTTTTTGCCAGTTTGCACATTTTTCTAAGAAAAATAAGCTGTTCTAAATGGAAAAGGATCTACAAAGCAAACTCGACAATATGCCATCTATGCTCTCTTTTTTCACTGCTGCTATTGGATGACAGTAAGCTCCACCTCCCTACTGCCCCGCCCCCTCTGAATGAGGGCGAGAGTTTGGTTAGCCGCATTCTGCAACTGGGCCCACCAGGGACAAAATTTCTGGGGTAGGAGTGACACATAAAACAACCAGTGGATGCCAGTCCCTCACCCCACTTTCTCCTTTCACACTCTTCCTTTTTAAATGTTTTGTATCCGGTTGTATTCTGCTTTCATTGTAAAGTGGCTCTCTATAGTTGTGTATGGTACCATAGGTTCACCCTAGTGTCATTTTATTTTTGCATTTTAGTCTTGATTACTCATGATTTTTTCCAAACTTGTTGAAACTGATAAACAAAAGTGTGAATTTAATTATGTACGTTGGCATCAAAATTTCACAGGTTTGGGAAATTCATGACCAAAACAACATTCCCTAGTCATAGTGTTTATAGTGATTTGTCACAAGTGTGTAATTCCACATCATCTATGTGTGTCCTTTAGCTCTTTTAGATGACTGTTTGTACCCAGCTTTTTGTGCTCATCTTTTTTTTTTATTATTTTGTTTTGCCATTTGCTGAGCTACTTCTGTTGGAGCATGCATTTTAGTGATTGTGTGCATTTTTAGGTATGAACATAACATGAATATTGTTATATATGACAGCGTTTTTGTTAGTATGTGCGTGTGTGAAAGTTTTCACTCATTTAGGCCATTGTCTAGTAAATATGTCCGGTAGAATTTCAATCAAGACTTGATAGATTTGAAGTACTGAGGTATCTGGGCATAAGGTGTTTCAGCACTGAATTAAAACAAACTGAAAACCAAGTCCAGTTGCTTTCTGTAGACATTCTTTTTCAAATGCTCTTTTTGTGTGTGTTTTTTTTTTTTTAACATTCTAATGAAATAAAATAATAAAAAGGCAATATAATACACATTATTTACAGATATCCTACATGATATAGATGTGATATAGATATAATCTTTGCAGTTACTACAATAAGAGAAAAGTAAATGTAATATGAAATTTCTTATTCCTATTTCTGTACGTTTATACCAATTACATAAAATTAAAACAGTAGACCTTTCAAGGCCATTACTTACAGTAATTTCAGAGCTAAATTTATTAGCCGAACTGTAGATAATATTGTACATATATAGACTTTGAACATAAATATACAAATCAACACACATAAACACACACTTACGCTTTTTTATTAATAACATTTTTTAACTTCCTGCTGGGTGTTAGGCCTGTGATTGTGGAGATCCCTCACTTTGCGGCTCTAAGAGGGAAGGAGAGAGAGCTGGTGATCTTACGCAGTGAAACAGGAGAGAGTTGGAAAGAGCATCATTGTGAGTACACAGAAGAAGAGCTCAACCAGATCCTCAACGGCATGGATGAGGGTGAGAAAAACACATTATCTACATATAAGCATCACATGAATATGACCAAATGCAAATGATAACCTTCCTTCTTCTTTCTAACATGGTCATGCAGGTCTACATAATTAGTGCTTTTTTTTTTTTTTTAATGCATACTGTCTTTATGTACTGTAGGCTGTCCATTTTTACTCATTTGAATGGTCCCCTTCTCATTGGCTGTTCTATACATTATGTACATCTTCATTTTTTTTAGGACTGGACCCACCAGAAGAGTTGGAGAGAAAGCGAATCTGTCGCATTATCACTCGAGACTTTCCACAGTATTTTGCTGTGGTGTCACGAATTAAGCAGGACAGTAATCTTATTGGTCCAGAAGGTGGAGTTCTGAGTAGCACAGTGGTCCCTCAAGTACAGGCTGTCTTCCCAGAGGGAGCTCTCACTAAACGCATCCGTGTTGGCCTGCAGGTAGCATGGAGATTAAATAAAAAATATTTTTAAAAAAATAGTGTAGAATCACAGTGCACACAGCTGTATTTTAGTTTAGTTACTTTTATTTTGTTGGTTTTTTTTGTCAGTTATCCCTTTTCATTGTGCTATAACATTATAATAAAGGTAATGATAATGTTATGACAGTCATCTTTTTCTATCCATTCATCAGTAATTCAATTCAAAGTAGTAGAAATAATACAATGTACTTTCAGTGATTTTAGTTAAAAGTTTAAGACAAAAGTTAAAAGTTCTCAGAAATCGTTATTTTCAATTACATTTTTAGTGTTTTTTCTTTACGTATTTGAGCTGATGTGCTATCACAGGCATTCTGTTAGTAATAATATTTACACATTTTGAATAGATGACAAGATAGAATGTATTACTTTACATTATTAATTTGCTTTGAACCTATGGTTGTGTTCATAATTGCCTTTGCTTCTTTGGCCAGGCTCAACCAATGAGTGTTGATGTAGTGAGGAAGAATTTGGGTAATAAAGCCACATTCAGCCCTATAGTTACTCTGGAACCACGGAGGAGGAAATTCCATAAACCCATAACCATGACCATCCCTGTCCCAAAGAGCTCCGCTGACCCAGTCCTTGGTGGCTTTGGAGGTGGAGATACTCCTACATTACGTTTGCTATGCAGCATCACAGGTAAGAAAGTACACAGGAATATACACCAACAAAACAAAATGCTCTATTCTGTAGATAGAAGAACATGCATTAAAGGTGTATTAATCCAACTACACAGTAAATAAGCCATTCATAGGTTAAGTGTAACACTGTAGCAGTGCAACCAGTGGCATGGGTTAACTCATTCAGGACTTGGTGTAGAGCCTAGAATAATCTACTTGAACTGAGCTTCATGACGTATTTCTGATTTGCAATAAAATGACCACTTTCTGGCTATATATGCCTAAAATGTTCTGTTTTTGTTGATGTTCCAGAATCTTCACTTAAAATGACTGTACAGTCTGTACATTTTTACATAGGAGAAGTCTTAAAAAAAATTACATGATATAAAAATAAATAAAAATAAATATAAGAAGACAAAACTAGAGACCAACAAAACAAAGATCAAGAAAACCATTAAAAATCTTTTGAAAATGCCAAAAATATTGTTTCTCAATTTAAAAACATGTTTTGATTTTGTAACCAATTGTTGCATGTTTAGGTGGGACCACTCCTGCTCAATGGGAGGATATCACTGGGACTACACCATTAACATTCACCAATGACTGTGTGTCTTTCACCACAAACGTGTCTGCCAGGTATTTTCTCTACAAGCATTGTCTGAGCATTATTCAATATATGTTAAATTCATATATACTATTTGGTCTTTCTGATTGGAAAAGACAAGTTTATTCTTTGATTTGGAGTGACAAAGTTTACCATTCTAACGCGCAATCTTCGTTGAAGCCCACCATACATACATACATACATAGAATATAAATAAGCACCATTATCTCCCATATTTTCTTCATCAGATTCTGGCTAATAGACTGCAGGCAGGTCCAGGAGTCGGTGAACTTCGCCACTCAGGTGTATCGTGAGATCATCTGTGTACCTTACATGGCCAAATTCGTCATCTTTGCCAAAACACATGACCCTATTGAGGCTCGTCTGCGCTGTTTCTGTATGACTGATGATAAAATGGACAAAACTTTGGAGCAGCAAGAGAACTTCACAGAAGTGGCACGTAGCCGAGATGTGGAGGTGAGTCATGTGTATTGCTAAACTGGATTCTTGTTGATATACTGCAGTGCAGCCTAGTCATGTATTTCTCAGTATTGTATTGTCTAAACCAGTGGTTCCCAACCAATTGTCCTTCAGTGGTAATTACTTTAATATAGAGGTAAAAAATGTGACTGGTTCATGTGATCAAGCTGAGAGACCACGTCAAAAGCAGGAGAAAATTATTATCAGAAAGGAAGTAATTGTCACCTTGTTCCAATCATTTGGAGCATTTTGAGAAACTACATACGAAAAGTTTTTTTTATAAAAAAACTGTGTTAGGCTGTTTGCAGTGTTTTTTTTTTTTTGTTTGTTTTAACCACAAATAAAGAGGTGTTCCCAAGTTTCTAGCAATGCATGCTGTTAGACTATAATAGCATAATATATCATAATCATACAGAACATGATACATTTTGGCCAAAATTGATTAACATCAACATTATTTTAACAATCACACACACGTTTGAATGGGTTATTAACATAGAGACTGTTAGTCATTTTTGTGTTTTCCCATAACCAGATATGTAATAGAGTTTGTGGTTCTGTTGCATTCTAGGTATTAGAAGGAAAACCAATCTATGTAGACTGTTTTGGAAACCTGGTTCCTCTAACAAAAAGTGGCCAGCATCATGTCTTCAGCTTCTATGCCTTTAAAGAGAATAGACTGGCTCTTTTTATCAAAGTAAGTCAACTATGAGGCATTTATATCTGAAGAATTAGAATTGGATCCATACAATTGTTTAACTGTAAACTTGGTGAATCACTTGTAGATACGAGACAACACTCAAGAGCCTTGTGGACGTTTGTCCTTCACAAAGGAGCCGAGATCTTATAGGACTTTGACTCATAGTGCAATATGCAATTTAAACATCAGCCTGCCAGCTTACTCTAAGGTAAGTTCATGCCATATGCTATTACTGACATTACAGAGCTGCAAAATGCATTGTCCAGTGAAATTGCATTTCCATTTATTTTGTGATTGTTTGTTTTGTCAGCTTTTATGGCAGGTTTGCATGAATTACATTTATTTTGTTGCCGTTATATGATTGTTTCAGACCACAGTATCTACATAGTTTTAAATAAATTTTATAGTTGAAGCACCACAAAATTTAATTAGCCTATTTCACAACTTATTATTTGGAAGGCCTCATCATTAGAGCCATATTTTCCTTTTATTTAATTATTACCTTATTTTATATCACAACGTATTGGGGTTAATAACTGCTAAATGCTTTTATGCATTTCTGTTGCACCTAACTCCCGTCACACCACACCTCACTGGCTGGCCTCAGACATGTTCTGTTGCTGTGATAACTGCTTTGCCTGCTCTTTCTGTCCCCTTCTGTCTTTCTTGTACCTCTGTCCTTTCTATCTTCTGGTGCTCTCCTCCTCTTTTGCTGCTTTTTGCTCCTCAAAGGAATCAGATTCAGAACAAGAACCTGATGAGGAGGTAACTGCAATTTTGCACTTTAATTAACAAAATGTCCTTTGCTTTCCTCCATTATTTCAGTTCAAAACTCTGTCCAGTCCCGCTGGCTTTAATTATTATTAGTAGTATCAGTAGTATTGTGTTAGTGCACAGAGATAAGCTGTTGTGTGAAGAGCAATAGTGAGAAAATGTTTTGAAACCCTTAGAATCTCATGAATGGCTCCTTAAATGTATTTTTGTTTGCTTGTTTTAGTAACCATTCATGTATAAAATACAGATCATTCTGAAGGGTTTACACACATTTTCTCATAACTATATTTTATTTGCTGTACCAGCTATGATAGATGTAATGTCAGCATCCAGACAGCTTATGTGGGGTCAAATAGTATGAAATCGGAAAGTAAATTGACAGTTTTAAGCTGTTAAGATGTCTGTTAATGCATAGCATGTGTACAACTGAATTTTTTCTTCCACCTGTTTTTCTTTACAGACAAGCCGAACAGTTGAGAAATGTAAGATGTCTAGTTTAATTAAAATATGTTGTCTTGCACCAGACACCTTTTCATTTAACTTACTAACTGAGAATGTCACCACTGTAAAATAAGTCACAATGCATGATATTAACATTCCGTAAAATAATTATTTGTGTCTGAGTGAGTTGACTTTTGCTTGTTGTATAACACTTTTCTTAGTTAAATTAATGCTGATGTAAACTTATGATTCTCACGTCTTTTACATTCCTTTGAACATCACAACAAAAATGACTTAAATTATATACATATGGGTCTATATAAAATGGGTTCCTTTTGCTATTGCAGTTTTTAAAAGTAAATTTCTATAACACTTTAAAGGTATGCTATGTAAATTGTTGGATTCAAAATGTACTCGCTCATATCAAGTTTGTACATTTTGAACAATCTACCAAAACGTGTTTTTGTCTTTGTCTGAATCACCAAAGTATGGCTATAAAGAAGTGTTTATATTGGGACTATTTTAAATTATTTTTGGGACTACTTAGTGGAGTAGCCAGTAAGGCTGGGTATCGATTTCCATACTTTTTAGGCACCAACCGAAATGCCTCGATACCATCGAGTTTTAAAAAACCTCTTGTCGTTCGGTACCAAACTTCGATACCTAAGGGGCTAATCTTGTCAATGTCAGTGTGCAGGAGGCCTGCAGCACTAGGTGTGTTCGACTAGAAGCGGCAGCTTTCACACTGAACCCGGAATGCGCAGCCCTTCAGAGCGCAGCGGCAAAAGTTCAACTAATTTGAACTTTGAGCGCGGCTTGCGCGCACTTTGGTCGACGCAGCATCAAACCGTCCTTGCGTAGTGCATCCGCGAGAGTGATCCAAAAGCATACGAAGCAGTCTGCTCTCTATAGCTCTCTTGATCCTGCGCAGAGCCGAGACAAAGTTGAACACACCTGCTAATTTACACCGGTTACACTCGGAGATGTGGCTCACACGTGAGGCTGTAGCGTGAAAGCATTACAGCCCCCTTAGATGTAAGGTTACGTTTACACTGGTGCGTTTTTGTTTAAAAAATTAAAACAATCCTCATCCATACTGGCATTTCGGAAAATATATCTATCCATACTATATGAGCGAAAGTTTGTGTTACGTGATCATATGATGCTACATAAGACAATAAATAAAATTTATATTCCGCTTTATTCAAAACTCATTTCAAACCACCAGCGAGTGTTTGCAATAACTTCCGTTCAATGTTGTTGAAATATGTTATGTCAGAACAGCGATTGCAGAAGAGAGAAGGCATATAACGTTTTACATACCGGCAGACAGTGCTGAAAGGTGCTAGTGCTTGTCATTAAATTAGTGGACAATAAATAGAAATTATGATTCTTTCTGAGGTATGCATTTTAAAATGAACATGCAATAGTGTGAATGTAGCCTAACAGATGTGTAAACTGAAAACTTTTTGAGCTTTATTAAATTATCTTCACTGACTTATTGTGTTGGATACATTTTGTTCCTTTGTGCAGTGGCTCAGGAGTCTGAATCTGTATAAACGTCAATAAGCTGAAAAAAAAAATATTTTGAGATAATCTAATCTTGTTCAAATTGATTTAATAAAATTGGTATCGAAAAATGTATCGTTCAGGAATCGGTATCGAAGTCAAGGTATCGGTATCGGCACCGATATCAAAAATTTTTGAAAGATACCCAGTCCTAGTAGCCAGTACATAAAGTCAGTCCGGCTACAGTTTCTTTCACAAGACGCATTCATTTTGTTTATTGACCGTTAGAGCTGTTAGGTGTTAATTAATTGCATTGCACTATGTTAATTAATATATATGACACACAAAAGCACCCATTTTATAATGGCCCTTACCACTTAATCTTTTAAATGAATAGTTCACCCAAAAATGAACATTTTCTAAAAATTTTCTCACCCTCATGCTACGTCATCCAAGACATAGATGAGTTTGTTTCTACATTGGAACGAATTTGGATTACATCACTTGCTCAACAATAGATTCTTTGTGGTGAATGGGTGCTGTCAACTTCAAATAGTTGGTAAAAATATCACAATAAAGTCCACAAGTAATCCAGACAACTCCAGTCCATAAGTTAAGGTCCTGTTAAGGTCAAAAGAACCCATAATAACACTTCTTCCATTTACTTCACAAGACATTTATTGATGGACTTGAGTTGTGTGGATTACTTGAGGATTATTTTTCATTTTTGGTGAATTATTCTTTTAAATCCCGGTCCTGGGGACCCATTACTCTATGCATTTTGTATGTCTGTCTTATTTTAAACAGTTCATTTCAGCTTTCTCCTAATAAGCTCAGGATCTGAATTTAGTGTGTTACCTAAGAGACAAAAATGTACAGAGCTGTGGTTCCCCAGGACTGAGATACCACTGTTTTAGGTGATACAATGAGTCTATTTTAGTGATATTAGTGAGTGTAGCTTTCTTTTTTTTTTATGTTAGTTTTATTCTAATCGGTTTAAGAATCATGATAGAGGGAGATGTTTTTTAATTACTTTGTGCTCAATGTGAATTTCATTCATACTGTGGTGATGTTTATGTTTTCAACTGTTTTAGAGCCCCATTCCCTTCTTTACACAATAACAATCTGCAAAGCAAATTATGATTTCCATACAAATATGTATTAGTCACCCTCTTTAATATTTTATTTCTTTTTTTGGTGCCCCTGCATTCTTACACATGTATAATTTTTGTTTGTTTTGTTTTTGTTTTATTAAGCCAGCCTAGCAAGACTATTCCCTCTCTTTATATACTGTGGGAATGTAAAAAACACAAAGTGAGCATGTGATGTAAACCTGTGTTTAAACTAGTCACTGCCCGATTTGTTTCTTTGTGTTTTTTTATTATTATTATTATTTTTATTTTTATTTTTTTGTAGATATGTGGCTTTATCAGTTGGATATTAACATTGTATAGTTTGCTTACTATTGCTTTAGAGAGTATCAAATCACCACACTATGTAATGTGACCTATAAGTATAGTACATACATTAGATTAATGTTTAGGTGTAAGAATCCAAATCTATTACTGCATGAAACTTAGCACACAGTAGCATGTTAGTTTACTAAGGAAATAACAGTACAACATATTTTGAATGCTGTCTTGTGTGTGTGAATGATTATTTTAATATTGCTCTTTGTTTAACACTATTCATCATTGACACTACTAATAAAAAAATAATAATAATAATTTCATTTTCAATTATGATAAAAAAAAATCATTCTGCATATGTTATTTAAATGCTTTCATTTCCAATTTCTCAAACACACATTTATTTTTGATGTAATTCCATTTTAGTTTCATATCACTGGCTTTCTTAAAAATGTTTTAATGAGTTTAGTTTTATTAAGTTCTCTCTTGAATTCTCAGAATACTCTCTTTCTCTTTCTCTCTCTTTCTTTGTTCTGTAGACATGAGTTATACTTGAGCAATGTCCACTTTGTGTCACAGTTTTTCAGTACATGTCCCAGTGTTTGGGTTGGCTTATTTTCGTCTCCCTTTTTAATTATCACGTTAGTTTGTCTTTTTTGTTTGTGTGTGAGTGTGCTGTTAAACCAAATGTGAATAAGCAAGTTTCTTGCTTATTCTTTTGTCGTCTTTAAGATTTGGTTAGTATTTGCTTTGCAGTTGTTATTCTCCCATAAGTCCAGTAGACTCTCCACTCATTATCCCACAGTCCACGTAGCTTTTTATCATCTTGATGCATTCTGGTCCTTGAAACCTGACCTACTTGAATTTATCCCTTACCTCTTTTTCCGATCTCTGTCCCTTTAATTTAAATTTTGGTTAATTTGCTCCTTAAATGTCATCCAAACGGAAGATGATGAAGACACTGAAACAACTGAAACATCATTCCTGAAAACACAATTGATCCGAGACTCCCCTGCCCTTGCAAGTCCAGATTTACTCTCTGAAGTGTCAGAGATGAAACAAGACCTTATCAAAATGACTGCTATTCTGACCACTGATTCCTCAGAGAAAGCAGGCCCCATGCAAGGGGATTATTTAGATAAGGGGGTGGAGGAGGTGTCAGCAGAGCCTTTTGAGATAATGGAAAAAGTCAAAGAGGATTTGGAGAAAGTTAGTGAAATTCTGAGAAGTGGAACATGTGACAATGAAGAGTCTTCAAAAACAGACAGTCATCCATATAGGAAGGATGAGGGGTGGGTACTCCTAACCGAAAGTGAAATCGAAGAGGCCAAAATGATGGCCGCCTTTGAATCTCAAGAATCACTTCTAAAGGAAGTTCGAGTCAACAGAGGATCACAGAGACCAAAGGGCGCTAGGGACAGGCCTGGCATGGCCAGTGGTGAAGTTAAGGAATACTTATTGGATGCACCTGAACCATCTAGGCCTGCATCCCAAGAGTCTCCATCACAGCAAAGGTTCACTGAGGTTGTTCTGCGCAGAGGTGGTCGAAAAATTGTCCCTACAGTGGCAAAAGACACTAAGGCCCATACAACAGAAGTAAAAAAGCCAGTCAGACGGAAAGGGCCTCAAGGACACACAGATGAAACCCAGTCATTTAGCACAAAAGAAAGTGTTGCTAGTAAAAGCACCGGGAAGTCTTCCGAAGGGGATGCCTTTCTACCCGTCCCTGAAGACCAAAAAAGGTCTCCTGTATCACCAGTGGTTGAGGAGACACCAATCGGTTCCATTAAAGAGAAAGTTAAGGCTCTTCAAAAGAAAGTAGAGGAAGAACAAAAAGGTCAGAAAAAACAGACAGGCCAAAAATCTCCATATAAAGCAACAGAAACCAAAGCATCTTCTGTTGTCAAAGATCAGAAAACATTGGGCCTGAAAAAACAGATTTCTTCACCCCAGAAACAGTCTGCTTCTAGGTCACCAAGCTCTGAGCCTGGGAGACTAGAAGAAACCATGTCTGTAAGAGAACTAATGAGAGCATTTCAAACTGGCCAAGACCCCTCAAAAAGAAAATCTGGGCTCTTTGAGCACAAAGGGCCTTCCAAAACAGAATCCACAACAGTGAATAAACCAGAGGCTACCCTCACAAAGTCACAATGTCTTCCCCAAGCACCCTCACATCAGGAAGTGTCTCTTGATGTTTTAAAGCCTGAAGGTCACCATGAAGAAAAAGATGTCAAAATCTCTGAAGACACTGAAGAAGATACAAAAGCAAGTGAAAAGAGTCATCTACAGGAAAAGAGTGATGAGGCTGTGGTTTCCGGAATAGAGTCAGCAGGTCCTTTAACTCACTCAAGCATGACAACAACAACTCCTCAAAATTTGTCAGAACAGCACAGAGATATTTTGCCTGATAATGGTACAGAGAACAGTGCGTTTGATGACAGCTCTGATAGCGTTAAGCATGAAGCATTGGTGGACTCACCCAGTGCCAGCCTTGCTGAAGTGGAAGCCCCTTTGAGTTCTGAGGAAAGTTACAAACATGAGGGCATGGCTGAAACTCCAGAAACAAGTCCTGAGAGCCTCTCATTATCACCGAAAAAACCAGCTCAGTCTATACTTGCAAAGACTTCAAAATCAGTAGCAGTCACCCCTAAAGTCAAGACAAGTAAAGTATCTGTTTCCTTTTCTACTGAGATGAAGACTACTAATAAACAGGCATCTGAAGCTACAGTTCATCATCCAGCATTGAGCAAAGCGGTGGATGAACCGACAAAAAGTGAGTCTATATCTATTCCTCATGGGAATAGGGGGGTGAACTTTGAGGGTGAACAAACTGTTGATAAGGACGTTGTTCCTGTGTCATCCAAGCCATCTAAATCTCGAAAACTGACAAAAAGAACATCTGAAACACTAGAGAGTTTTTTGAGCGATGAGGAATCCTTTGATGGTCAACCAACTCCAACCTCTGCTGACTCCCTGGCCTCAAAGGCAGCTACCCAGGATCATGGTGGTTTAGTGCTACCTCTTAGACACCAAGATTCAGAGACCCTTAGTCCAGTAGCTGATGATTCTTTTACCATTAGCCACAAGGACTCTTTAGAGGGTAGCCCCTTGATGGAAGACAACTCTTCCCATAAAACCCCAGACTCTATTGAGCCTAGTCCAACAAAAGAATCCCCATGCCGTGACTCTTTAGAAAGCAGCCCCATTGAGACAAAAACCAACCTGGCTTTTCCACCTACAGTAGAACAACCCAGTGTGACCTCAGGGCCCCTGACATCCTCCAAAGCCCCTGAAATCCCCCCAGACAGTTTGCGTAGTAGAATGTTCAAAGAACAGGAGGTTAATGCCGACGATGACAGTTGTGAGCAGACGTCCCTGATGACAAGTTCGGGTAAGAGTCCTCTCTCACCTGACACACCAAGTTCTGAAGAGGTAAGTTATGAGGTCAATCCCAAAACCCCAGACCCCATGGTCCTGATTGTTCCCTTTAAGGCATCAGTAATCCCAGAGGAGACAGTAGAAGATGATCAGTTGAAGTGTGGCCTGACACAGAGGAAAATTACTCCAGAGGAAGAGATGTTTAAAATGGCTGCCAAAATAAAAACATTTGATGAAATGGAACAAGATGCAAAAGACAAAAAGGACAATAGAAAAGATAGTGAATCCTCTCAGACCTTGATAGCATCTGATGCAGGAGATGACAGCTTCAAACTGTTTGGGCTTGCATCCAAACATGAAACATCCTCTGTGGATGATGTTGGGTTTAGTGAACTCAGACAAGCCTCAGAGATAGCACGGTCTGTTGAACCGGTCATTAAAGTACAACCTCCCTCTCCTTTTCCAGCAGGTATTCATAAGAGCCCCCAAACTCCTGACGACATTCAACAAACCATGGCCCACAGTGCAGCATCTTCAACTGAATCAGCAATGAGGAGACCTCAGTCTGTCTCAGAAAAGCATACCATAAAACCACACCTTCAAGAATCTCATAGTGAGAAATTTAAGGACAAAGATTATGTTGATTCAGAGTTAGCACAGCTGAACCAAACTGCCTCAAACAGCAAAAATCTGGTTGCAAATATAACGGATGAACAAAAAGAGCAAAGCTTAAAAAGATCAAAAGGCAGTCCAGAAATTTACAGTCATGAACAGCAGAATGAGGCAGTTAATTACCAAAATATTGATTACAAATCACATAGTCAGGGAGAGTGTAATGTAACAGATGAGATTAAAGGGGATTACATGAGGCATGCCGGGGCATCTTATGTTGATATTTGTAGTGGCAGCTTAGATATTGATTCTATTCCAATTATTATTGGGCAAACAAAAGAAACATTTAAACCAGAAGTATGTATTTATGATGACACAGAGGAAGATGATGCAGAGGAGGAACCTCCTAAGACTGAATCTAGAGGAGTCACAGCAAAAGCAGAGACAGACACCTGGAATTCAATGCGAGAAGATGATGATGCATTTGCAGCAAGAGTAAAAGAGGAAGAGCAAAAGATCTTGGGTCTGGCTGTAGATCGCCATTCCCAAGGGGCGACTCCAGACACAACACCAGCAAGGACACCCACTGAGGAGGGTACACCAACAAGTGAACAAAATCCATTCCTTTTCCAAGAAGGAAAACTTTTTGAGATGACAAGAAGTGGTGCGATAGACATGACAAAAAGGAGTTATGAGGAAGAAGGGTTTGCATTTTACCAAATAGAGCAACCCATTGTAGAGGGCATAGTTGAAGAAGGAGGGAATGAACCTATTAGAGCGTCCAATGATGCTGAGAATGAGATTGGTTGTCACCTCTCTTTGCAAATAAAAACAGAGGAGGATGACAACCTCCTCAAAGAGGCTGCAGATTTATCTGTACATTCTCCTGCTGGGGATAATCTGGCTGCAGCTACAAAGTCAGATTTTTCAAAGTCTAAACCCCCCAGCAAATTGGAGATTTCAGCCTCAACCAAAACCTCAGAGAAGGACCAAACAATGTTAGAGGTTAAATTAGACAAAGTTATGAGTGAGAGACATTTAGTATCTGATCCTGGTTCCTCTGACCCTGTCATAGCCAATGTCCAGACAGCAGTGTCAACAGTTACTAGATCAGTTCATTCCCAACAAGACCAAGAGTCCTCAGATTCCTCCCCAGAGGATCAGCACTCAGTAATAGAACAAACCAAACCCCCTGAAAAGACAGACTCCCAAAGTAAACCTTTCTCTAAAAGTTACACTGCAGCATCATCTACAACTAGAAAAGATATATCCACCTCCAAAGAGGAAGAGAAACCAAAATCCCGAATCCCAGTTAAGGCCAGTTCTCTCAGGTCTGAATCTGTAGAACTTGCCAAGGATAAGAAGTCGAAGTTGCCCATAAAACCTCAATCAAGGAGAAAATCTGAGACAGACACAGGCCCATCCATAGCCTCCAGTTTAACAAAGTCTTCCAAAGCCAAGAGCTTCTGTGAAAGTGATTCCACCAAGAAACCAGCCAAAAAGGACCAGAGTCGTCCAACAAGCACTGACCTATCCAGCACAACTAAGACACTTCCTTCAAGATTACCAGTAAGGGGAAAGCCCGGCCAGCCAGTTCAAACTTCCACACCAGCAAAACAAAAAAAGGGTCGGCCAACTGACACAAACAAACAGTCCATTGAATTTTTTGAAGAGATTAGTCAAGAGGCAGCTAAGGTAGTGGAGAGTTTGGCTCAGGCAGAGAAAGACAAACAGGAGGCTGCTGCCCTATCTGATGATGAAAGCAGCACCATCAATGCCTCAGTAATAGAGAGTGAACCTTTCATTGACATGCAAATGCCTTTCCCTGAGGATTCCTTGGTCATTAGGCCCCGATGGGACAACCCTGTTGAGACGCAGATGGAACGAATCCCTGCTGATAAAGTCCGAAGTCAAGGTATCCCCCATCTCTTGGGGCCCATTATCTCTTTCTCATCTGCCTCAGCACCTCAGTGATGAAAGTGCTGCTTCTCTGTCTTGTAACTAATGCTTCAACTCTTCGTGGTGCTTCTTTGATGTTTGGGCTATGTTTGTGACTGTCTCTTTTCCTTTTATCTGACTTAAATTTCAACATTAATATGAAGCCAAAGGCTGTTGAGGGTATTTATCTAGTTTTTTTTTTTTTTTTTGCCAGTATATTCACTGAATACATATAAAATTATGACAGAATTGGTTACATTTAAAACATAGGTTGTGAGATGCTGTTGATATTACATTCTTTAGAATGTTTGCAAATCCTTGGAGAGTTACAGTATTTATTAATGATTGATACTTTTACCTTGTATTTGCTCATTGCTTGAAATTAGTCAAAAATGCTAATGGTTTCTGTTGCGTGTTTGATCAGCAATGTTGGTTTAAAAAATATAGTTAAAAAAAATTCATTGATGTATTTTCTACATGAGAAAGCCAGTGACCTTATTTACCTTAGCATTAAATTAAACATTGTAAAAAAAAAAAAAAAAAAAAAAACTTTCAGTATTAGATTTGTGTGCTTATGTAGCTCTTGCTGCTTTGCTGGAATTTGCAGTAGATCCACAGGATGAGGCTGACAGGAAAGAGGGGCGCCTGGCTGTAATAGCAGACCACCTTGGTTTCAGCTGGTCAGGTAAGCAGCTTTTTTATTTACCAGCTAACAGAAATTTTGTCATTACGTTAATTCATTTACAGTGACTTGTGAGCAGAGAGCTTAGACATTGACAGAGCAATAAAGAAAGTATACAGAAAAACATTTGTCTTAGTTTCAAAACATTTGGGAATCACTGCTCAATGCTGACATTTTTCAGATGTCAATATGCAGTACAATACTTAATAATACGGTATAAGAGTGACCCAGCAATATTAGAAAAGACGTTGTGGTTAAAATAGTAGAATTGTTTAAGGGGTTGGGATACTTTTACGTTATGGTTACATTTGTCTGCAATAATTGCCATGCCTACTTTGTATTGTTGTAAACCTTATTTCAACACATTATGCCTTGCAGTTGTAAGGACACTTTGTTTCATAAGTATACTTTGTTGATCTGAATTAAATGCATGATTTATTATCAGTGTGTTTTTGTTCAATCAGAACTGGCTCGAGAGCTTGAATTCAGTGAGGTACAGATCAATCAGATAAGAAATGAGAATCCAAATTCTCTACAAGACCAAAGCCATGCCCTCATAAGGCTATGGAAAGAAAGGGAAGGCAAAAATGCTACAGGTATGACTACTGATCATTTGTTTTCCTTCAGTTTGTATCTAAAATTGCATATTTACCAGATACTAAATTTGAGACCAGTTAATAATAAACAATTATTTTAAGTTTTCCGCTAAGCCGCCACTAATGTGCAGCACCCTTCTCCTCCTGTCATCAGCAGCTGCTTAACAGACAGAATTCATTTTAGGGCAGTGTAGTGATGCCCAGTGTTAAATGCATAGTAAAAGGAAACAAATTATGATATTATGGTATTGTGGCAGTGGGTTCTGCCAAAGATGGAGGATCATTGACATTGTCTGGTTGTGTGTTGCTTTCTAGTAGACAAAAACATACATAACAGTCTCTCCACTTATCAGCAGAGAACACTTTGATGAAGACACTTACAAAAATAAATCGTATGGACATTGTTCATCTCATCGAAACAAAAATCATCCAGTCCAGTCAAGATCAGTCATCACACACCTATGCAGAAATTGAGCAAACCATATCATTGGATCATAGTGAAGGTATGGATGATTATAACTTGGAATATTACTAGGTTTATTTTAATATAGATAGTCACATTATTATCAATCACTTTTCCAGAAGATGATGGATAGCTGCACTTATACAATGATTTTAACAGAAACTATGTTGGCTTTGCAGGTTTTTCAGCCCTACAGGAGGACATGGACAGCCCCAGGTCAGGTCGGCGAGCAGAAGTCACACAAAAAGGATCAGAACTTGGGCCACTGGTAGCATCTGCTGAGGATCTCTCCTGCAATGTGTCTGCCCTTGATGATTCCCAGAAAGAGAGGTTGCTGACAGACAAAGAGAAGGGTTTAGAGTAAGTTAATTCTATTCTTGACCCATACCATTGCAGCTCAATTAATAATACAGTAAACGGTAATAAGTCATTTAAATTTGATTCTCTATTTGTCAGGGTGGTTAGAGCCTCAGCACATAGTTCATTTGATATGGTTGGACTGAGGCAACAATTCCCGGGCACTATCAAAAAAGTAAGTCCCTTCTTTACCCTGTACAAAGCTGTTCCCTGGAAACTGCAGTCTCATGTTTATGGCTCAGTTTACAAAGATGGTACTATTTCCAACGAATCATCAAACAATACACATGAAACTGTGAATGATCCTCTCCAAGAGTTAGGAGCAATTGGGGGTCAGTTTATCCCAGTCTCCACCCAACAGGATGATGAACAGAATGTTCCACCCATTAATTCAATAGAAGGGTACAAGCTGAGACAGACACAAACAACTCTGTCAGATTTTGGGCACACCCTGTTGGAATCTGAGAATGCTGAGCCAGATTTCAATGAGTTGTCTGTGGAACTCAAGCAAGATTCTGAAGATTATATTACCTCACCTGTCTCCAGTACAGTACATTTCTTTACAGCTCCGTCAAATGAAAAGACAGAAATTGCATCTACTTCACCAAGTAAATATGAGGTTGCACTTCCAAAGAAACCAAGTGAGAGTGAGGAGTATATACAGCGTCACGTTGAGGAAGTTTCTGACAGATTCTATAGAACCCTTTTTGGTGAAAGTTATGTCTCATCTGAGATATGTAAAAAGAGTGTAATTGTAGAGACTTATAGGTTTCCTGAAATTGAGATTTCTTCTGTGGATGAAGGGAATTGTAACATCATTCCTGTCTGTGTACAAGAATCTTCAGATGTCTCCAAAGAGACTGATGTTAATTGGTTTGGAATCACAGAATTGTCCACTGAAGGAGCACAAAGCTTAACTCAAATAATTTCTAATCCTCTTCAACAACCTAGCATGTCTGTTGCACTTGTAAGTGGAACAGACATTACGGAGAAGATTACCCTTTCTACACTCAGTCAAATGTCACTTGATTCAGTTACTGAGCAGCCACATATATTGCCACTTCCGATAACTGATTCAGGTTCTTCAGAAGCAAGGGTTGAAATAGCCATACCAATTACTCTAACCAAACCAACAGATGCCGAATGCACAAAAACTGAATATACCACCTCAATATCACCTGAAGCTGTGGATTGTAGGCCACTTATACCTGTATCTTTAACATCCCAGGATGAGCTAAGATCATTGTCACCAGATATAGAGTTTGAATATTTTGATAACTTTGGAATGACTTCATCTGAATATAGATCATCACCAGAATCAATGGACTCTTTGCCTTTAGACTCACCAGTACCATTTGAATATAGACCGTCTTCACCAGACTCATGCATATTAATGGCTGAATTAAGGGTATCTTCACCTGAATCTGTAACTTCAGTGAATGACTGCACTCTTCTTTCTGTTGACTCTCCATTGCCTGATTTTAGGCCAGGTACACCTTTGCCAACTTTTGAAAATGAGACACCTGATTTAACAATATATGTTGAAGAATACAAAACATTACATGCACCTGGTGAACAAACAGACCCTCTAACAGGATATGCTGAAGCTTCACTAGGAGCATATTGTTTGGCGGTGACAAATGACACAGAAAGACCTATTTCACCTGGCTCTGTGCTTTTCTGCCGATCATTATCACCTGAATCAAATAGATCTTGGTCTCCTATGTCCATCAATTCTGACATTTTAGATAGCGAACACTCCACTGAAAAAAGTTTTGAAAGCTATACTCCATCTCCTTACGCTTTTTTGACCGAATTAAGACCATCATCTCCAGAATCAACAGCATCTATAAATGAATATAGGGTGCTTCCCCCTGATTCCCCAATTCCTTGTTTTGCAACAGAGCTGCAAAATGACTCTTCAACACTCCTGACAGGATACAGATCACCATCACTAAAATCTGAAATTTCAGATGAAGACTCTGATCTGATATCAATACAGTGTCTAGCTGGAAGTCGACCATCATCCCCTGAATCAACTGCGTCTATCAATAGCCAGAGATGCCTTTCCCCTGATTCTCCTCTTCCCAGTTGTACTCAAACAGTGTGGGAAAGTTTCATACATACTAAACTGTATAAATCTGATTCATTTGAGTCAGGCCTTTCAGATAATGAAAACGAACCAATATCAGAAGTACTGCCTGAAACCAGAATATCATCTCCTGAATCATTTACATCAGTAAATGAATACAGACCCCTTTCACCTGATTCACCTGTGCCTGTATATAGAACCACATTTCACTTTAATGTCATCCAATTTGGGAGGCAGAGAGACTCGTCTCCTGAATTAGAAACATCTGATTTTGAATATTCACTCTGTGAGCCCTTGATCTTTGAACCAAGACCGCAGTCCCCAGAATCAGTAATTCTAGAGCCTGAATATGCTTCTTTGTCCACAGCTATAGTAGAAGGTGTTACTTCTGAAGGTGAGCCAATAGAAATATTAGCTACTGAACCCACTAAATCACTATACAATGAGGAACAACACTTGAGTGAATTGCTAAAATCAAAGGATACTTTTATGTCTAAAACTATGCTCAGCAATCGTATTGCCAAAATATTTGATCCACACTACAAAGGCATCTCCAAGCTTGTTTCTGGAGATGTGTCAACAACTTTACATAGTCCACAAGAAATATACTCACCCCCTACAGAATCCCACATTCACTATTCTTTTGAACAAGACCTACCTGTTGCAATAGCCACACACACAGTTATCATGCCACTTGCAGGTTCTCGACCATCCTCTCCAGAATCAGTCACACTGGATGTTGAAAATGAATTGTGTCCGCCCGACCTTTATCCAGAGCAAAGATCTGACTCTCCTCAGTCTATAATATCAGAGATTGAGATTAGACCACTGTCCCCTGACTCACCTGTACCTCAATTCATGACATTATTGCCTCAGAGTACTTTGCCGATAACAGGACCTAGATCATGTTCACCTCAGTCGCTGTGCTCAGAGGACACCGAATCTGAACCTTACCTTGAAGATTTGCTAACTATAGAATATCGACCAGATTCTCCTGATTCAGTTTTATCAGATACTGACAAAAGACCACTTTCTCCAGACTCCTTGCCTGAATGGAGACCCATGTCACCAGACTCTACTATGCATTTGAAAGACATTAGAGGGTCTTCTCCACAGTCAAATGGGTCCATGAATGAATATAGACCCCTATCTCCAGACTCACCTACACCACAGTACCTTCCATCAGTGTTTGAATCAGTTTCTGTTACAAAATGTAGGTCCTCATCCCCTGAATCTGCATTATCAGAAGAGGAGTGTGAATTAAATGTTTTCACCTTAGATTCTTTTCCAGAATCAACAGAATCTATAAGTGATGAAGGGTCTGAATTTAGATCTCTGTCTCCTGATTCTCCAATAATTCAGTATTGTACCTTTCAGTTTGAACCAACAATTGTAACAAGTCACATATCACTATCCCCTGAATCAATACTGTCAGACACCGATGTACAGAATGATTTATTTGATGACATGATGATTGATCGAAGAAGGTCCTCATCAGGGTCAATTACATCACTTAATGAAAACAGATCTCTGTCCCCTGATTCACCTATTCCTGAGTTCACAATAGCCACACACACAGTTATCATGCCACTCACAGGGTCTCGACCAACCTCTCCAGAATCTGTCACTTTGGATGCTGAAAATGAGTTGTGTCAGTCCGACCTTAATCCAGAGCAAAGATCTGACTCTCCTGTGTCTACAATGTCAGAGATTGAGATTAGACCACTGCCTCCTGACTCACCTGTACCTCAATTCATGACATTATTGCCTCAGAGTACTTTGCCGATAACAGGACCTAGATCATGTTCACCTCAGTCGCTGTGCTCAGAGGACACCGAATCTGAACCTTACCTTGAAGATTTGCTAACTATAGAATATCGACCAGATTCCCCTGATTCAGTTTTATCAGATACTGACAAAAGACCACTTTCTCCAGACTCCTTGCCTGAATGGAGACCCATGTCACCGGACTCTGCCATGCTTTTGAAAGACATTAGAGGGGCTTCTCCACAGTCAAATGGGTCCATGAATGAATATAGACCCCTATCTCCAGACTCACCTACACCACAGTACCTTCCATCAGTGTTTGAATCAGTTTCTGTTACAAAATGTAGGTCCTCATCCCCTGAATCTGCATTATCAGAAGAGGAATGTGAATTAAATGTTTTCACCTTAGATTCTTTTCCAGAATCAACAGAATCTATAAGTGATGAAGGGTCTGAATTTAGATCTCTGTCTCCTGATTCTCCAATAATTCAGTATTGTACTTTTCAGTTTGAACCAACAATTATAACAAGTCACATATCACTATCCCCTGAATCAATACTATCAGACACCGATGTACAGAATGATTTATTTGATGACATGATGATTGATCTTAGAAGGTCCTCATCAGAGTCAATTACATCACTTAATGAAAACAGACCTCTGTCCCCTGATTCACCTATTCCTGAGTTCACAATAGCCACACACACAGTTATCATGCCACTCACAGGGTCTCGACCAACCTCTCCAGAATCTGTCACTTTGGATGCTGAAAATGAATTGTGTCAATCCGACCTTAATCCAGAGCAAAGATCTGACTCTCCTGTGTCTACAGTATCAGAGATTGAGATTAGACCACTATCCCCTGACTCACCTGTACCTCAATTCATGACATTATTGCCTCAGAGTACTTTGCCGATAACAGGACCTAGATCATGTTCACCTCAGTCACTGTGCTCAGAGGACACAGAATGTGAACCTTACCTTGAAGATTTGCTAACTATAGAATATCGACCAGATTCCCCTGATTCAGTTTTATCAGATACTGACAAAAGACCACTTTCTCCAGACTCCTTGCCTGAATGGAGACCCATGTCACCGGACTCTGCCATGCTTTTGAAAGACATTAGAGGGGCTTCTCCACAGTCAAATGGGTCAATAAATGAATGCAGACCCCTATCTCCAGACTCACCTACACCACAGTACCTTCCATCCGTGTTTGGATCAATTTCTGTTACAAAATCTGGGTCCTCATCCCCTGAATCTTCATTATCAGAAGAGGAATGTGAATTAAATGTTTTCACCCTAGATTCCTCTCCAGAATCAACAGAATCTATAAGTGATGAAAGGCTTGACTTTAGATCTTTGTCACCTGATTCTCCAATAATTCAGTATTGTACCTTTCAGTTTGAACCAACAATGGTAACAAGTCACATATCACCATCCCCTGAATCAGTACTATCAGACACAGATGTACAGAATGATTTATTTGATGACAAGATTGATCTCAGAAGGTCCTCATTGGAGTCAATTACATCACTCAATGAAAACAGATCTCTGTCCCCTGATTCACCTATTCCTGAGTTCACAATAGCCACACACACAGTTATCATGTCACCCACAGGGTCTCGACCAGGCTCTCCAGAATCTTTCACTTTGGATGTTGAAAATGAATTGTGTCAATCTGACCTTAATCCAGAGCAAAGATCTGACTCTCCTGTGTCTACAGTATCAGAGATTGAGATTAGACCACTATCCCCTGACTCACCTGTACCTCAATTCATGACATTATTGCCTCAGAGTACTTTGCCGATAACAGGACCTAGATCATGTTCACCTCAGTCACTGTGCTCAGAGGACACAGAATGTGAACCTTACCTTGAACATTTGCTAGCTATAGAATATCGACTAGATTCCCCTGATTCAGTTTTATCAGATACTGACAAAAGACCACTTTCTCCAGACTCCTTGCCTGAATGGAGACCTATGTCACCGGACTCTGCCATGCTTTTGAAAGACATTAGAGGGGCTTCTCCACAGTCAAATGGGTCAATAAATGAATGCAGACCCCTATCTCCAGACTCACCTATACCACAGTACCTTCCATCCGTGTTTGGATCAATTTCTGTTACAAAATCTGGGTCCTCATCCCCTGAATCTGCATTATCAGAAGAGGAATGTGAATTAAATGTTTTCACCCTAGATTCCTCTCCAGAATCAACAGAATCTATAAGTGATGAAAGGCTTGACTTTAGATCTTTGTCGCCTGATTCTCCGATAATTCAGTATTGTACCTTTCAGTTTGAAACAACAATGGTAACAAGTCACATATCACCATCCCCTGAATCAGTACTATCAGACACAGATGTACAGAATGATTTATTTGATGACATGATTGATCTCAGAAGGTCCTCATTGGAGTCAATTACATCACTCAATGAAAACAGATATCTGTCCCCTGATTCACCTATTCCTGAGTTCACAATAGCCACACACACAGTTATCATGTCACCCACAGGGTCTCAACCAGGCTCTCCAGAATCTTTCACTTTGGATGTTGAAAATGAGTTGTGTCAGTCCGACCTTAATCCAGAGCAAAGATCTGACTCTCCTCTGTCTACAGTATCAGAGATTGAGATTAGACCACTATCCCCTGACTCACCTGTACCTCAGTTCATGGCATTATTACCTCAGAGTACTTTGCCGATAACAGGACTCAGATCATGTTCACCTCAGTCGTTGTGCTCAGAGGACATGGAATGTGAACCTTTCCTTGAAGATTTGCTAACTATAGAATATCGACCAGATTCCCCTGATTCAGTTTTATCAGATACTGACAAAATACCACTTTCTCCAGACTCCTTGCCTGAATGGAGACCCATGTCACCGGACTCTGCCATGCTTTTAAAAAACATTAGAGGGACTTCTCCACAGTCAAATGGGTCAATAAATGAATGCAGACCCCTATCTCCAGACTCACCTACACCACAGTATTTTCCAGCAGTCTTTGAATCTGTTTCTGTAACAGATTATAGTTCCTCATCCCCTGAATCTGCATTATCAGATGAGGATTGTGAATTAAGCATTTTCACCCTAGATTCTTCTCCAGAATCAACAGAATCTATAAATGATGAAAGACCTGACTTAAGATGTTTATCCCCTGATTCTCCAGTATCTCAATATTATACTTTTCATTTTGAACCAACAATTCTAACAGGTTACACATCACTATCGCCTGAATCAGTACTATCAGAAATAGATATGCAGACCGATATATTTGATTACTTGGTCATTGATCTTAGAAGATCCTCTTGGGAGTCAATTGCATCGATTGATGAAAACAGAGCACTGTCGCCTGATTCACCTTTTCCTGACTTCACACCATCTACACAATCTATTATCATGCCAGATATAGGCTCCTGTCCAGCTTCCCCAGAATTGGACTGTATGGATGATGAAAATAAACTTTGTCAAACTGACCTTAATTCAGAACAAAGACCTGACTCTCCCCAGTCTGTAATATCAGAAACTGGGGGTATTCCACTTTCCTCTGACTCACCTGTACCTCAGTTCAATGTGTTATTCTCTCAGATTATATTGCCAGTACTAGGACGTGGATCATGTTCACCTCAGTCACTGTGCTCAGGGACTACAGAATATGAACCTTCTTTTGAAGACGTGTTTATTAGAGGCTCTTCTCCACAGTCAATTGAATCCATGAATGAATGTAGATCTCCTGACTCACCTGTACCACAATTCTCAGAATTATTCATTGAACCAAGGCTGATAAAAGGACATGGGTCGTCCTCGCCTGAGTCTATGACATCAGATGTTGGTTATGAGTTAGAGGTCAGTGCTTCAAAATGTGAGTATGGACTTCCTTCAGTGGATTCAGTATCAGAGAATGAATCCACTTCAGGTGAGATTAAATCTCATTTGGCTTATTTTAGGGCATCCTCACCAGACTCTGACACCTTAGTTAATGACTTTAAATTGCTCTCACCTGACTCACCTGTGCCACAGTATTTCCCAGGAGTTTTTGAATCAGTTCCATATAATAGGTCTTTATCAGATTATATATCCCCATCCCCTGAGTCTGAAATGTCAGAGGAAGAACTAAATGTTTTAACCACGGAAGCTTCTCTAGAATTTTTAATTGAAGGCAGATCTCTTTCCCCTGCTTCACCTATACCCATGCCAGATTCTCCAATACCTCAGTATTACTCTTCACACTTTGAACCAACAATGGTAACAGGATACAGGTCAACATCTACTCAGACAATATTGTCAGAAATAGAAATGCAGGCAGATGTATTTGATGACTTGCTGATGGATCTCAGAACATCCTCACCAGAATCAGTGACACTGGTAACTGAAAACAGACCACTGTCCCCTGATTCACCTGTTCCTGATTTCACACCATCCACATACAAATTTTTCATACCAGAATCAGATTCACTATCAACTTCCTCAGTCTCTTTGGGTGATGAAAATGAATTATATCCATCAGACCTTAGTACAGGGCAAAGACCTGACTCTCCTGAATCAGTAATATCAGAATTTGAGCCTAGACCAGTTTCCCCTGACTCAGTAAGTGATTACAGACCAATGTCACCTCATACAGCAGTCGTAGATGCATCTCCAGAATTCTTTACATCACTGGAAGAGTGTAGACCATTACCTCCAGATTCTCTTCCACAGTTTTCTTATATACATAAAATGTCAGAAATAAATGTATGCCGATCAGAGTCCTCTGAGTCACCTACATCAGAGACAGACATTGAACTTTGGGTAATTGCATCGCAGGCTACTGAACAAAGACCCTCCTCACCTGAATCAATCATGTCCTTGAATGAAAAAAGACCATTATCACCAGACTCACCTATTTATGACTTCAAGTCTTCAGTGTTTGTAAATGTCACCCCAAAAGCCACATACAGATCATCCTCGCTAGAATCAGTTGCATCCGATGTAGAATTTGACATGGCAAGCTTTGCATCTGAGGAAGTTACATGGACTGAAAACAGACCCTTATCTCCTGCATCACGTGAAATATCTCCTGTGGATCCATGTCATTTAGCAATAGAGCGCAGTCATACTGATGAGCAAAGCCAGCAATCACTTGGCCAGGAGCTAGCCAACAATGTGACATATCTGCCATTACACAAGACTTTCACAATGGTGCCTGAATATAAACTTGTGTACAAAGCTGTTCCCTTAGCATTAATCTCCAATTTGTATGATCCTCAATATAGAGGTGAAACTTTCTGTTCAAAGCCAGGTGTGTTTGAGTATGCTGGATGTAAAAATGAGACTTTTAAGACTTTTTCTAAAATAAAGGCAAATAATGAATGGACTGAGCAACAAAATTATGGCATTTCCAACAATGCTATGTCTTACAGTGAAACATCCTCACCTTTTGACACCGGTTCTCTGGAATCACATGTACAAACAAAGCAAGCATTTTCCACCGATTCTTTGTTTTATTATACAAGCTTAAATGCATGTCTAATGGACTCTTCAGATAGGAGAGCCTCTTCACCAGAATCATATACATCTATAAATGAGTACAGGCAACTCTCTCCTGAATCACCCATTCCCGATTACAGACCTTCATTATCACGGGCTGAGTCTTTGGACGAAAGTCGACCCTCATCCCCTGAAACGACTTTCTCAGTGAATGAATTTCGAAGTCTTTCACCTGATTCACCTATACCTGAATACTTAACACCATCACCAGTTCCAAATGAACATACATCTGAATCTAGCGAGGTACTCATGCAACACAAATCCATTTTGAGTCCACTGTCCCCTTCAGTGTGTAATGATAAAAGTTCTGATATGGGCTCAGTGTGTCCTGAATCATACTCATCATGGTACCCACTGCCACAATGGATCATGTCTGAAAACAGACCATTATCATCTGTCTCAGATTTTTCAGACACTGATTCTAGATCTTTATCACCTCAAATGTTCTGTCTTGGAACAGAATTGCGAAACCCATCACCCGAAGCTGTAACATCAGACATAGAACTAACTGAAACGATTACTCCAGAACCTTCAGTTTTTGAGACATATTATCAGCCTGAATCACCTGAATCAGTGAACACTGAATCTGAAGAAGAGTTTTATGAGAATTTGAATGATTTGTCATTTTTTGACATTGATGAGAGTAAAAAAGTATTACCTGTATTCAAAAATGATTCTGCTTCGCTAAATCTAGTGACATTTGAACGGTGCATGGAACAAATCGAGTCTCCACGTGAAATAGAGGAGCTTCACTCTGTTTCTGAAATTAGGATTGAGTGTTCATTCGATGATGGAGTAAAACCAAACGCATCTCACGATATAGCATCCGAGCAAACACAAAAGGACACAGAAAGTGTAACAAAGACAATTACTTACTGTGAAGAACAGGACATAACCACAGCAACAAGTGCATCTGCAAATGAAGAAACTAGCGAAGGCCTCATAATCCATGAAACAGATGAAAAGAGGCACATGGAAAGTCCACGGCAACAAAACGAAGATCTAGGACATGATTTAAGAAAACTAGCCCCTCAAGATGACAAAGAAAGGGTAAGAAGTTGAGCATGGAGCTGTGAATCTTGTGTGTTCATAACAATGTATGAACCAAGAGGAATGTAGTGTCAGATCTGGCCTGAAACACAGATTTTCACAGTTCTGGATCTACTAACAAATCAAGACTAAATGGACAACTTTTGGGGAGTGTGCAGTGGTTAATTTTGAGAATGTTTACTAATTCACCATAATGGTTTTGATGTCATTTTAAGATCTCATTTGTAATGAGACTTATTCTCAACTGCATGCTTTTGAATATAAGGGATATTCGTATTATGCATCAGAAGTTAAAGCATGTAATCATTTCGATTTTTCCATGCAACAAAATCTGTTGGATTTGTTTTATGTAATTCATACAAATAGGGAGAAACATTGTTTTGTTTCCTTTTATTTTGCACAGGACAATGCCTCAGAGGACATTCATTTAGTGCCTCATGTGAAAGATTTAAGTTTAGAGCCTCAACTAGAGTTAGCAGCATCCTTGTTGACCAGTGAAGCATCGAAAGAGCCATATCTAGCCACATGTGTGACCAGTATACCTGAGCACAACAGATCTCAACCCACCTTTGATTTGGAGGCCCACAAATCCACTCCTTCTTCATCACCTGAAGAACCTAAAGCAACAAATGTATTGCAAGAAGTAAATTCTTTTCAGTTTTATCTCAAAGACTCGCATAGAAGAGTTGAACTAAATCAAATTGATTCTTCTGCGTTTAGATTGGGTCTTGAATCACGTGATTATAAAAATTTGCCCTCAAGATCTGTGAAGACACCATCAACAGGCACTCAGGTGTCACTTGCTGATCTTAGTCCCATTTCACCTATGTTTAACACATACTCTTCTAATCAAGGGAATGCTCCAGAGTCCCATGCTGCAGGAACTGTCCAGTTTTCCCCAGATTTTAAATGTGTTGCTTCTAAATTTGAACAGGCATCGCCATCATTAGGTGGTGATAAGCCTAAATTAAGTTTAGCCTTTCCTGGAACTTATCCACTCGTAGCTGATATGACACCTTGTACTCTGGAAGTGGCTAAGGAGCACAAAGCCTCCGAGATGCCTACAGAATTGACAGGTGACCAGATGCAGTTAGGTTCTACTGCAGTTTTAGACGTTGACTCTCCACTTTACAGTCTTAATCTTAAAGCCAGGCCAAGACCTGTTCATGCAGATAGCATTGAGTCAGAGGCTGAGTTTTTTGATTGCAGACAAACATTTTCTGATACATCTGAGCCAGATGTCGGATCATCAGAAGTTTTAGATGTTCCTCAAACAATTTACCATGTTGAGGAGCTTCCATCTTTATCAAGCAGCCCTGAATATCTGACAGGCATATCTAAAATTAGAGAGCACACACAGTTGGAAAAGGATGAGCGGCCCTTATCCTGGGCCAGTGAGGACCTACCCATAATTCTTGAGCCAGAGGATGAATACACTGGTGAGGTTGGTGAGGAGAAGACTTTCCCTTATGATTATACAGGTGATCATTCAATTGCTGAAGAGCTAACTCCAATAGAGGAAGCACAATATGATGACGATGATGACTCACTAGGGAGGGTAAGCCATCTAGCATGAGAAAAAATTGATATTCACGCTCATTTTCTCAGTTTTGTAACTCCCTGACCTGTGCTAACAAACTTACTTAAGCCCTAATGAATATTTCAAAGCATTTCAATACCAGCAAACTAATATTTAGTATTATTTTGTAATATTTTAGTAATATTTTGATTAAAAATCATAAACATAGTTTATATGTGTGCACCCCACTGATTTCACTTAACTGAAGAAACTAAACTGAAGAAATAAGCAGCAATATTTTTCCTGACTGCATGTAAAAGGAACTTCCAGAGTACAGGCTTTGCATGGTGTGAAGTGCAAGTATATGAGGTATATGATAGTACTTAAGACATGCGTCCACAATGCATCTCTACTACTCTTAGGAAATAGCTGAAGAACTAGGTTTGCTGTCTGATAGTTCAGAGGAGGAGGTGTTGACCACCAGGGTGGTGCGGCGCAGAGTTGTAATTCAGGTACCTGTTTTGGGTGTGTGCGTTGGTGTCATTGGACCCCCATTTCCAGATTTTCGTGTGCTATTAAACAATGAAAGTGTTTTCATTTGCTGTGTTTTCACAGCTTAACTTGTTCAAACAAAACAAGTTTTATAAAACAGGTTTCAGGTTTGTTACAAGTATGATTTTTATTATATTTTTTAGGGTGATGAGATGCCTGAAATCCCTCCTCAGACTGTGACAGAAGAGAAATATACGGATGAGTATGGAAACATGGTGGTCAAAAAGGTAAACGCTTTTTCATTTTTTTTTATGCTTTTTCAATTTTCTTTTCTATCTCTTTATGTGGATTCAGTCAACGCTATGTAACATCCACATTTCCTACAATTGGTAATGTAAAAACCCTGCAACATATTCCTTTTAATTGGTTTAATTTAGTTTATATTTTAAGTTCTTTACTTAGTGTTTATTGGATTATTTTAGTTAAGTATAGCTTATATACTATATATACATATATATACACTTATTATATACATATTATACACTTATATACATTATATACACTTTACTATAAACACTACATGTACACACAAAACATTGTGCACCTCTGAGTGTGCTACCTACAGGTGAGAGGGCTAGACAAACCACCTGTAGAAACGCACTTTTCTCTCTGTGCACCAAACACTTTCTTATTAACACTTATTAACGTTACAATGACCTAATAAGGACTTACAAATGTTTACTTGTCAACGCACCACAAATCTTTTTGCACTATTTGCATCTTAACCTTTAAATACCTCTTTTGCACATTATCATGCACAGTTATTATGTAAACTACTTGTGTAGTCTGTCTTAGGTTATGTGTATGTATAGTCATTTATTTATAGTATATGTATAGTTACATGTATAGGTTTAAAAAATTGTTTCTACATCTAGTGTATTTATGTTCATATTTATGTTTATTTATGTAGCACCATGGTCCTGCGAGACACGACATTTCGTTCCACTGTATGTCCACACATGTAGCGGAATGACAATAAAGCTTGACTTGACTTGGACTTGACTTGACTTATATGATAACATTGATCAATTTCGACTGTAATTTTCTCTACCTAGATAACAAGGAAAGTCATCCGTAAGTATGTGTCAGCAGATGGAGTAGAGAGAGAGGAAGTGATGCTGGAGGGTCCGCAGCAGGAAGCAGTTACTGTGGATGAGGCTGACGGTTTCTCTAAAGTTGTTAAGAGGACAGTGGTGCGGAGCGGGGGAGATCAGACCGAGGTGTGAAACCTTGTTTGGATTTTGTAAAAACAATACTAGAATATGAATCAATGAACAGTTCTTTAATATGAATATTACAAACTTGCCAGCATTTTAATGAGAACGGAATATCTGCTCAACACTTGCATCTCTATATCCAAGTTTCCAGCCAATGATTTTTTTGCAAAAAAATATATTTAGCACTTCAAAATTTTTACTGATATAGCTGATGGAAATGTCATTTAGTGATTAAATTTCTCATGTGTCGACACAATCTTTTTCGTTTAATTTTAGTGCAGTTAATAGGTAGTTCAAATGTCACAAAAAATTGTTTAGAAAAACTTTTTGTCGATAAAAGGGGCTTTAACACAAATAAATGTGGTGTCACATGACAGAATTAGCCTATAGGCAGCATCTGTGTTCGTGGTGTTGCTTACATTAAAGCACCGTTTCTCTGTAGTTCAAAAGTGCATTAAATCATATTCACATTATTAAATTGTATCTAAAATTATTTTATATATGGTACGAAAAAGATGCGTTACCTTTCAAAACATTCTTATCTTAATTTGATGTTTCTTTAGTACGTTGCAATGTTCTGTTCTACCGTTAAATTTAAAGGATTTGCTGTGGAGTGAGGGGAAGTAAAACAGGTTTTTCTATATGTTTGGCTGACTGTATTTTATTATGACAATAAACAGGCTGCATTGTCAAGTTAGTAATGCTTAACAACTTACAATACTCCTTTTGTGGTCATATAAGAGTAAGACTTTTTTTAAAACTATTTTAAATATTTATTTTATTTGTGTACATTCACAATCAAAACAAAACATTGTGCTTTTGTAAAATAAAGGAAACAAACAGGATGCCGCTTTCTCAAGAGCGCATCACAAAAATGAAATGAAATTCTGCAAAAGGCTGATCCTTGTTGCACTTTTTTTCTTTAATTTAGTTAATTTATCAATCATTTTGAAAAAAAAAAAAAAAATATAAATATATATATATATATATATATTTTGCATATAAGCCCATTTATTTCTTTTATATAGCCTATTGCTTTATTATGTTTTTCTCTGTTCGCAGAAGCACTGCAGGTTGGTGACGTTCTTTTGTTAATGCTGCTTATTGCGTGTATAAAATGAATCCCTGGAAAACAAATTTAGGTATTTTTAATGGGTCACATCCACATAATTGAATTGTAATTAAACATAATTTTGACGGTTAACGGTTAATAATGGCTTAACGATTGCCGGTTGTCAGTTAGGAGAAATAAAATAACCGAAATGTACATTCTTATTTCCAATACAGTCTAATAAAAGTTAATCATCATAATAATAATAATACATGTTTTGTTTTAAATGGATAAAGAGTAGGCTACTAGCCTATGTATTTTGCGCAATAGGTGAAATTATGTTTGGAAACAGCTCAAGGGCAATTTTTATTTTTTTACAATACACCAAAACTTATGCGACAAGTTTTTTAGGGAAGGACGTCATCACGCACACCATTTTATCAGTAAAAGCCAGTTGGATGGAAACAGTCAATGTATTTACATTTTTTACATGTATTTACAACACACAAAAAAGATATTTTGAAGAAAAGCACACATTTTTGGGTGGATTATAGATGTAATCTTAAATGTGTGGACCGAAACACTATGCAGACACACTGCATGGTATCGGTTTTGGTATTGGAACATTTAATTAGAACGAGTACATGAGCGCAGTATCATGCCCAAGGTAATAAAGTCCAGAATGTTGCTTTATAACTAATATTGGAGCACAACAAAAGGGAACACATCTGAGTCTAATCTCTGACCTGATGTACAGTATGCCATAACACAGTACAGTACATTGCTCTATTTTGTATAGAGCAATCTGCCAGTGCATGTAAATGTAAAGGAATGTTGTGACATGTATTGCACAGTGTTTTTACGACCCTGGTTAAAAACTGCTAATTCATTATCACACAGAGTATAGGCCTCGTCTGTAAAAGTGTAATGCTAATCATTTAACATCTGATGTCTATGCATTTCAGGTGACCTTCTCTGAACCTTTATCTTACATTGGGGCGACATCTTCTGAGTTCGAGGAAGAGCCTGTCCAAGGTCGGAAGGTTAGCAAGGTCGTCAAAACGATGGTAGTGCAAGGTGAACGAATGGAAAAACTAATCGGAGACCCTTCACTCTCATCGGATCTCCCATCAGCCAAAGACGACTTTGAAAAGGTCTAGATATTTGGTTGTCATCTAATGCAATGACATTTAGACATTTTATGGATTGTAAATACTACAGTAAATATTATGTATGCAGAGTAGCTTTATTTTCAACACTAGCTCACTGTACAAGTGGTACTAAATGTCTTATATTTGCATTCTCTCCTTGGCTCAGTAATATCTCTCTCATATGTCTAGGCTTTGAGCTATATAGGAAGCTTTGGAAAAGTGCATCTGCCTCATTTAGTTGAGAGAGAGATGGTGAAAGAGGATGGATCAGTGGTCAGAAGGTCTGGACATTGGCATGGCCGCTTAACATGTAGCTGTTTAGGAGAATGGTGTGATAAAAAAAAAAGAAGCAGTTATTAATATCTAATCTACCAAGTGCTGCAACAAAATGCATTTCATAAAGATGTCCTATTATGCCCCTTTTTTATAAGATGTAAGTCTCAGGTGTTTCCAGATAGTGTCTGTGAAGTTTTCAACTCAAAATGTCCCACAGATTTGTACCATGCTGTAAATGCTTCCTTTTGTCTGGAAGCTTATGTTCCAAAACACACAAAGTTCTCAAAAACACAGTCAGTTTTGTTTGCAAACCCTGTTGAAAAATCCAGCATTTGCTGGTTAAGTATGTTTTGAAGCATGGCTGCTGTTTTGAGCTGGTTTAAGCTGGTCATGAGCTTGTTTAAGATGGTCATGTGCTGATCCTAAGCTGGTCCTGAACAGGAGCTAGTTGCTCAGGACCAGTTTAGGACCAGCATATGACCAGCTAAGAACCAGCTTAAACCAGCTCAAACCAGCAGCCATGCCTCAAAACATACCTAACCAGCATATGCTGTAAATAGCTGTTTTTTTTTTAAATGAGTATGCCTTGGGTGGGAAGTTTAATTCAGGACATTGTGATGTGCACATTTCCTGAAGAAATCTCAGGACCACAATTTAGATACAGCACTTACTCATTCAGTGAATAACTTCCTTTGGAGTGTACTTGTCTGTGTTGAAAACCAACCTGCTTTGTATCCTTCTAGGCTACAGTGTGTTATTTTACTAACAAGTTCACAAACTCACTACCCATTACTTTTTGCTTGCTGATTATCTAGAACATCAGATTTGCAGTGCAGTTTTTATAAATGCTTTCAGTATGGTACTTTTCCTGCATGGTTTATGCTGGTCACTAAGAACTTTTTAGCAACCGCTGTCTCTATGTTAACCTGAATTAATGTATAAAACAATTAAAGTTAAACAGTTGCTAAGGTAGGACTGGTCGATAAGTGATGTGTCATTTGCAGTATGGGTCATTCCACGAAATTGGTGCCTTTTCCACCTGGAAAAACTGGAAAATAAAATAAATGTAATCAATATTTTTTAAATATCCATGAAATAAAGAGACTTAAAAATGACCAGAAATTGTATTGTGCCATCTCAGGCTATGTAATTTATTATTTTATGACTATTTTTCTACCTCATGTTTTGGTATTTTTGTCAACCCTGTTAGCGACGCAAGCATTACTAGACACTAGTTTAATTATAACTCATATACCACTGAATGATATAGGCATTAGCTCAATAATATACCGAGGGTGACCTTGTTTGCTAATTGCTAGCTAATAGTCATGTTCACAAAAGTACATATTGTATACTTGGAAAGGATTTTACTTGTAGAATGGTAGTAAAATGCATACTTATGCCAAAAACATTGCTTAACAATGAGACTATATTTAGAACAATATGCAAATGTGATTTTTATATCATTTTGCCTTCATTTTGCAAATTAAAAGTCCTGCTGAAAAAGAAAAATCATAGTTAGGGACAGACCAAAAACCTTACCTCTACCAGCACAAATGCTATTTAAATTATTTAAAATTGATGTAATATTGATGAAAGCACAGATAGTATTATGTTAAATTGCACATTTATTTGTTATATTAAATCTATGATTGATTATTTCTTAGGGACACAAAAGACAGATTTCATGGAATGATGTATATTCGTATATTTTTAATGTCTGGAGAGCGTAACTAAACTGCTATTCAATGGTTAACAAGATTGTCATATAATGAACTAATAATTCAATTTCATGAATTGAGAGATGAGATGTTCACAAATTTTTACACCAGTTGTGACTCTGTTATGTTGATTTGTAGGACCCAGATGCATAAGACACGCACTCAGAAAAGCACAGTAGTGAAGGATGGCCAAGCCAAACAAACCCACCTAGAACGACTGGAGGACACCCCGGATTCCCTGCGACCCGATGACCTACAGCAGCACCTGCATCAGCTACTTCAGCGCTACTGTACCCCAGAGGTGACTGAAGAGCCAAATGTAGAGCAAGATTCAGACGCAGGAGAGCAGGACAAACAATAAGCCACCATCTCCTGCTGTATGTGTGTTTGGTTGTGGCAGGCATTTAATAAAAAATTCTGCATATTTATGTCTGTAGCTCTTTCTAATAACACATAATAATTTAACGAGATCCCCTTTTATTATTTATTGCTTGGTCTTTTCATCCATGGCAAATAATGGAAACATTTTAACTGCATTATGGTTGAATGTCTTTTTTTGTTTTGTTACTGACTGAAATTATTTTCTCATTTTGTGACCAAAGATAGTGTTACCTGAATTGCTGAGTGATTTGTATGAAACATAGATGTTTTTTTTGTGTGTGCGTGTCATTTCGGTTGCTGTGGTATTGTAGAAGCAGAACTAAACATAATAATGAAAAATGAATATGGGTCCGTTTGAATGCTGAGTTCATTGTCAAGCCACTAAAGGTGTGAAGACATTTGTAAATAATGGACTTTGAAAATGTTTTAACTGACACTGGCATATACTCTTTTGTCTCCTGTAATTGCTGTACAACTGCATCAGTGGACTGCTGTAATTAAAAACGTCAGATTACTTGCTCAAAATCACAACAGACCTGATAAAATATCATCAAAATATCTTTGGGGCATGTGAGTTTGTAACCACAGTTAATCAAGTGCAAGCAATCAGCTATCTGATATAACTGGCTATGACTGAGATTTAAAAGCAACAAATAAATATCATGCTGTAGTCTTTCTTAATCCCAGAACGCTTCTGAATGGTTTTTTCACAGATTACGTGAGAGTTTATCAGTTTTAAGTGGATGAATTTTTTTTTTTTTTCATATGTTCTCCACTATTAATTCATTTTCATAGTGAAAGAATGTTGTTATCCACACATCCAGTTATTTTGTTTGTCATTGACTTATTTGTTTTCATGAATAACATTGTCTAACCTTTGTACAGAATATGTATGTGTGCTCTCAGATCTCCTCTGAGACAATGCAACGATGTCTGTTTAATGGAACATGTTTTTTTTTTTTTTTTTCTTGCTATTTCTTTTTGAATGACTATTAAGTCCCATTTTCCGTCTTGTTTTGTGCAGTCCCATTTTTTTTTTTTTTTGAATTCAATAATTTGAATCCCCCTCCAAAACTGTGCTTGTGAGCTTGACTTGTATCCTCCCTATTTGTGATGCTCCTCTAGGCACTTACAGTAGAATTCAGAACAGGGAGGGAAAGTGATTAAAAATTTGCCTGTTTTATTTTTTTTTTTTTTCCTCTACTGTTGCAATGTAAAATAATAATAATAAAAAATGAAATGTTAATCTCACTGTTACTTTATTTTCTATTAATTTAAGAAATAAAAACTTGTTTACACAGTAGGTGAAATAAGAGATTTCAGAGGTGACAGGCAAATATTGGCTTAATTGAGCTTTGATGCAATTCCTTTTAACAATTTAACTACCATTTTGTAATGTTTTGAGAACATACACTGCTATAGAAAAGTTTGGATAAACTTGACTGAATTTATGATTCTCAATTCAAAGATGTGCTTTAATTAAAGGAATAGTCCACTTCCAGAACTACAATTTACAGATAATGAACTCACCCCCTTGTCATCCAAGATGTTCATGTCTTTCTTTCTTCAGTTGTAAAGAAATTGTGTTTTTTGAGGAAAATATTTCAGGATTTTTCTCCATATAATGGACTGATATGATGATTAAATGTGGCTTCAAACGATCCCAAATGGGGTTGTAAACGAAGGGTCTTAAAGAAGGGTCTTATCTAGTGAAACGATCGGTTATTTTCATTAAAAAAATACAATTTAAATACTTTTTAATCTCAAACGCTCGTCTTGTCTTACTCTCCCTGAAGTCTGTGTATTCTGGCTCAAGACAGTTAGGGTATGACGAAAAACTCAATCGTATTTTCTCCCTCAACTTCAAAAATAATTTCAAAATCATCCCACATCGCTGTAGAAGTTCCGACCCAGTCTTTTCAAAGTGAACATGCAAAGAAGATCAAACACCCTTAACCAAAAAGGTAAAACAGCGATATAGGACGACATACCATAACTGTCGTGAGCTAGAATACACAGAGTTTAGGGAAAGTGAGACAGGACGAGTGTTTGACAATAAAAAGTATATAAATTGTACTATTTTTATGAAAATAACCAATCGTTTCGCTAGATAAGACCCTTCTTCCTCGGCTGGGATCATTTGAAGCCGCATTTAAACTGCATTTTGGAAGTTCAAACTCAGGGCACCATATCAGTCCATTATATGGAGAAAAATCCTGAAATGTTTTCCTCAAAAACAATTTCTTTACGACTGAAGAAAGAAAGACATGAACATCTTCACTCTCGGAAAAAAAGGTACAGTTCTGTCGCTGGGGCGGTACCCTAAGGTACAAAAGTAAAAAGGTACATCTTTGTACCTTACCTACCCCTAAACAGTACATATTAGTACCTTAAAGGTACATTTTAGTACTTTGAAAGTACACATTGGTACCTTAAAGGTGCATATTAGTACTTTAAAAGTGCATATTTGTACCTTTTTACTTTGTACCTTAGGGTACCACCCCAGCGACAGAACTGTACCTTTTTTTCTGACAGTGTTGGATGACAAGGGGGTGAGTACCATTATCTGTAAATTGTTGTTCTGGAAGTGGACTTCTCCTTTAAAGTCTGAATTTTGTAGACAAATACAAATTGTGCGTATAATTTTCCTTACAAAGTCAAAAATGTAGTTTTACATGTATGAATTGGAGCAAATCCTAAAGGAAAAGCAGCCAAGTATCCTTCTTCAATATTGATTAAAAGTATCAGGTTGGTTCATATACCGTCAGGACCAAGAATGTCCATATTCTTAAAGTATGATTAGGTATGTCCAAAATTCTAACTGGTAGTGTTTCCACAATGTTTAACATTATAGCAGCTACAGCTGCATCTATATCCTAATCATAAAATTATACAGTAGAAACATTGAAGAAATAAAAAAAAAAAAAAAATACCTACATACATACATGACTGATTGCTGATCCTTTTTCTAAATTGTGGTAGCTGATGAAAGCACAATTTAAATGTTAAGTTTTAATACCCATTAGATCTAGCAAGAGTAATATTAGAGTAATAAAAGAGTAATAAATTCAGTCCACCATGTATTTGTGTTCCCAACTTTTTTGGCTAATGTTATGCCTTGTGGACTTGAAAGTTTGTGTATGTCTGTGAAACTGTGCCCAGGTTTCGTATTGCAAAGAAACACATTCAGTTTTCTTTATAATGGACAATAACATGCACACTTTCAAGAGTTTACCTGAGGATTCAGAAATGGTTTGGGCAAACCCTTGATTAACACCTTCCAGACAGATACATTTCTTTACTTTACGTACTGCAAAGTGAGATTTAAGCAAAACAAAAAAAAATAATAATTGGAAAATAAAAAATAAAGGATTTTTTTTTTTTTTTTCATGGAAATGACAACATACAGACCAATAATTGGTTTGTAAACATTCGGGATGCACACGCATCATGGTTGAAGAAAACCCCGGTGATATGGCCTTTCCGGCTAGAGAATTTCACGGATACGGTACAAAATAGTTACATTTAAAAAGATTATAGATTATATTGATTAGATGTAATTTTCAAAATGTTCTCTGCATATTATAAGAGCGTGTCACCGAGCGGTAAGCTCTGTTATTCAATGAAATTGATGTTAGATCCCTGCTGAAAAAGATAGCTGAAACCAGCCTAAGCTGGTTGGCTGGTTTTAGCTGGTCTTCCAGGCTGGTCTTAGCTGGTCAGCAGGCTGGTTTTAGAGGGGTTTTGGCCACTTCCTTAAGTTGGTCTTAGCTGGTCAGGCTGGGAGACCAGCTGGGATGACCAGCTAAAACCAGCTACTTCCAGCTTTAATCCAGCTAAGACCAGCCAACCAGCCTAGGCTGCTTTTAGCTTTTTTTTTTTTTCAGCAGGGATAGTCTTATAGATCCACCTGCTGGGAAAAAAAAACAAAAAAAAAAAAACAGCTAAAACCAGCCTGACCAGCTAAGGCCAGCTAAAACCAGCTTGGTTGACCAGCTAAAACCAGCCTGGCTGACCAGCTAAAACCTGCCAACCAGCCTAGGCTAACCTAGTTTTTTTCAGCAGGGCAGGCATGAGTTTTTTTTGTGGGCGGAGCCTATCTGGTGACAGAAAATGACGGTTTTCAAGTGGCAGTCTATGGAGCCATGGAATAAAAGAATAATAAAAAAAAAAAAAAGGTGAATTTGATTTTATATTTCAAAATTCTGACTTTATTCTTGCAGTTCTCACAATTCTAATAAGGAAAAACAAATCGTCATTCTCTATTTTCCCCTCGGCACAGAATAGAAGTTTATACCCCACACTTCTGGCTTTTTTTCCCTCAGAATTGACAAACTCACTCTTTTTGAATTAAATCGAGTTATAAAGTCCAAATTAGGAGATATAAACTTGCATTTGTGAGGAAAAAAAAGTCAGACTTGTGAGATTAAATAAATGTTATGTAAAAATGTTAATAGTAATAGGTTAAAATAATATTTCATGCTGTAACTGTAGGCTAATACAATACGTCCCCTATAAACAGCATATGTGAATATTATGTAGACCTATTGTTTAAATCAAATTAATGCTTTAAAAGTATTCATAGCAGGTTTTATCCATAGTATGTACGTTTAAACGTATGCGTTTAGCTTCGAATGGCGTCCTTGATAATTATTTGCATTCCGATTTTGACATCAAAAGGCACAATTTTTTTTTTGTTTTGTTTTTTTGCATTGGTCTATACATACAGCATGCATTAATGGCTAAACAAAATTAAAAAAAAAAAAAAAAAAAAAACATGTTTCACTCTCCTTATGCTGGGTACATACTAAAAGATTATAAGATCATCAAAATTTAATAGACCACAAACATGAGGACAAAAATTTAACCGTTTTATAGTGTGTGGTGCCATGCCTCCGACATTCTTCTGAGCAGATTCAGTCACTCTTAACACACCTCACACCACAGGAAAATCTGATAAGATAATCTTCAGAACCACCAAGATATTCAGGACATTACCTAGGATTGTTGGAAGGGAGGAAATCGGCCCAAAATCAGCCCGATTATCTTGTGGTGTGTACCCAGCATTACCTGAACTTTTTGTTAACCTGTTATACAACTTAAGCAGCATGCGTCAGTTACTATTTATAACTGCACAATACAGCAATGAATCTCAACAAAATTGGATCTGCAAATTTGTCTAAATCATCTCTTCAAGGTGGAGCTACTCTTCTAGGCAGATGAAGTTCTGGTTATGTGTATGAAGTAATGTTTGTAAAATCATAAAGGCTTTAGTTGTACTTAATATTAATGAAATATTACTTTATTAATTAGCTCAGAAACAATATATATATATATATATATATATATATATATATATGGCAAATTCCTCCACAAAGCTCAGTTTGTTTGATACATTTTAGACAATTCATTTTTGACAAGCATAAAATCAAATGTCAGTACAAGTATTTTGCAGAAGTCAAACATTTTATTAGAGGTTTTATGTATTTAGAAATCTATATCAAGTCCTCTGGTAATATCCTTATTCTAGAATGTTGTACTGTAACTTAATATACTACCATCATGAACTGAATTTAGGAGAATCAAAATGGCATCTGACAAACTATCTGACTGTACTGTGGCATCACCATGTTTTCAGACATTGTTTTGTGTGAGTAATTATGTGTAGCGAATTATGTGTACAGACGCTTTGACACTGATGAATTTATTCTACTTGACCATTACCCATCTTTAGTCGAGGTTTGTCTGTCAGGAAAGAAAATTAATATAAGAAATGGGGAGAAAGGTTTCAATCCTTATGAGAGATTACCAGGAGTGAAAAGTCATGCATAAAAGATAAAAATGAGACTGCAACCTGTTATATTTTCATCAAGGAGTACCACAAATTACAATGAGAAGCAGACACATGTGAAAATGTACGCAATTAAGTTACCACAACAAAACTAAATTTCACACAATTCATTGAAAAGCAAGGAAAAACTTATCTGGCTTTGCTAGCCATTTGCGTTTTTTACAGAATGATCATCTGAGCATGTCTGCTATAGAGAAATATGAGTTGTTACATTCTTTTTTTTTTTTCATATATTCAGATGTATGATACCAATATGACAATTCAAGAGCAAAAAAATAAAACAAAATTCTAAACCTTTTCCCTTCTCAGATGTTTGGATTATCCAAGAAAATAGCACAATGCTTCCTATGTGTGCTAACGATAAACTATTAATACTCCAAAGTGTAAAGCAGATATAGTACACTTCACATAACTTCACAAAATGTACATCACTGAAAACCATAAGCAAGCTCATATTCGTCATTTTAAGAACTAACTACATTTTGGACCTGTCATTAAAATTGTAATGACGAATTCAATTGTTAAAAAACCTTGATTAATTATTTTATTTTTGATATACAGTACCCCTGTACCCAAACACCACAGATTACTAACAAATGGCTCCATATATTTTGTTATACAAAAATGTAACCCTTTAAAAAAGATTAAAGTACTAAGTAAGAACATGCTTTTCACATAAATGAGTATAGTGTGTAAACAGCATACTCAAAACATGTAAATGTACTCGCATACAAACACACCACATCCTGATCTGAAATGATTCTCTGATCTTCTATATTCTGTTAGTCCAACAGTAAATGTAAACAAGACTCTGGTACAGTAGAGCAAACTATGAAGATCATGGTTGAGTTGGGCCACACACTTGTTGAAGCTCAGTTGACAAGAAAGGCTGTGCTCTGGAGACCTTATTAACTGAAAAAGAAGAAGAAATCACATATTACCTCATCATGAATACTATTTATTTCTTTTTTATACATTGACCAAGTTTTAAATTGTGACTTCTTAAGGGATGGGTTTGCATCAAAACAAAAACATGTGTTACTTTGACTCTTAAAAATAAACGTTTTTATCCATGGAAGCTTTCCATTACACAAAGGGTTCTTTAGATTAGGGTTAGTTCACCTAAAAATTAAAATTAACTCAATTTACTCATCCTGGTATTTTTAATTTCAATTCTGTATGGTTTTTTCAGGTCCCATGTGACACATCGTATATTCCAAGTCTATGTTACAGCATAGCACACAGATACTTTTTTGTGTTTTTATTAATCTTGATTTGTCAAGTATCATGAATGTGCAGTCAAGCACAGATAGTTGTGACGCTATGATACTTTTGTGATATTTTTAAAAAGCTTGATGTTGGCTGCTATGCACTGCACTGCTATGGATGAGCACGAACAGGACATTTTTTTTTTTTAAAAGTACGCCAAAAAAAAGACAACCCTTTAAAGAACTGTTCAGTGAAAGCATCACTGTGCAAACCTTCCTTAGGAATCTTTATTTTCAATAGTGTAGCACCCTTTTGCTGTAACAGAATACAACACATACTTGTTTTTCTTTAAAGGGGTCATCGGATGCCCATTTTCCACAAGCTGATATAATTCTTCAGGGTCTTAATGAGAAGTCTATAACATACTTTGGTTAAAATTTCTCAGTGGTAGTGTAAAAAACATCCTTTTTACCTTGTCAAAATTAGCCCTTTTTAGACCGAGCCCTTCTGTTGCATGTTCCTTTAAATGCTAATGAGCTCTGCTCACCCCGCCCCTCTCATCTGTGAGTTGATGAGCCGTTTTGTTTACTTTAGCCGCATTTAGCGAAACTTGCTAACTGGCACATTATTAAGAAAGACGATTTGCAAAGATGCCTAAAAAACCCTTATACTCACTTCTTCTGTAGGTGAAGCTGCATCACGAATGATTTGCACGAGAATAGTATTTATATATATAGATTGCAGGGCACATTTACTTCTAAAACGAAAGTAATGTTATTCCACTGCGTAGCAGCTCAGCTCAGATGTCGGGAGTAAATGACGACTGCTATATTCATTATTACATCCAACAACAGAACACCTCAATCGCTTAATCTGAGACATTCTTGTCTTCCCCTGCAGTGGAGTCGACACAATGGAAGACGGACTGTTACAGCTCACTCAGGGCGGATCTAAGGTAAAACGGCCATGTCAATCAACTATCGCGAGAGCGGCCTTGGAGCTGAGAATGGCTCAATTTGAAAAAGGGGATATTACTTAAAAAGATTAAAAAAATAAAATATCATTAAAGAGTAGTTGTGTACACACACTGCCAACACACATTTATGTTCAAACAACATGTAAAAGTGAGTTTTGCATCCGAAGACCCCTTTAAAAGCTAGTCCAGAACCAGACCAACATTAATCAGCATTAACTAACCTGGGCAAACAGGTCCTTTAACCCTTAAATGCATGACTGTTTCACCAATCATTATTATATATTTGGGTCTATAATGACCTGGACCTATATATCCAGCACGGATGGATCTCTAACTTCTGCAATAACAAAAAACTCTATTGATATTTTAAGAGCAATTGCAGAAGAATAAAATAAAGCACATTTCATTACCTTTTGAAAGGATTCAATTTCAGCAGATAATATTACCATCGCTGTCATCGTCAGAGCGCACTTCCACAGTACATTCAGCATCTGGCTCATATTCGCCATCTCAACCATATTCGCAAAACTATCATTTTCAATGACTTCAAAATCATTATTTTGATTGCTGGTAGCTTATTCACCACATCCACCATCAAATGACAGTGACGTTTCTATTTTATTGTATACAGTATACACTATACACTTTTTACAAAAAATTAATCAGAAAACAGACATTATTTTATATTTTATATTTTTTTCTTTGTTTTATTGTTTTGAATCGAATAGGAATACAAAGAAAGTTGATGTCAAACTTAAAAAATAATTAAGGAGGTAGAGGGTAGTAAAGGACATCCTGGGTCACTAAAGACCCGAGGTATGCATTTAAGGGTTAATAGAGATGTTTTGGACCATGCACGCACACAAACACAGACCTTACTTGGTGGGCACACTTGGTGAGCCAGACCGGTGGAAGTGGATGTTCTGCCATTTGCCGTCACGGCGGTGCCAAACACGGGTTTCTTCAGACTGCATGGTGCGAGGCATATTGTTGACATCCATGTATTGGGTGAGCCTTATATAAGCGATGCATGCAGCATCCTCACCGATCAGGTGCACATGAGGGTTCAGCAAGATGGTGTGGATGGGTTTGTGACCTTTGGAGAGAGCTAGAAGAGAGGACAATAATGCTTATGGTTGTGTCATTCAAAGGCACTTTTACCCTTATCAAATACATTGAATTTATTAAAACAATATGCATGCAAGTGTATGCATTTAATTAGAATAAAGGACTTTCCTTTAGTCACAAAGCTTGTATCATTCCAAACATATTTTCTTCTGTGGAACACAAAACTCATACCAACTTTCTTAGTATGAAAACATCAATTATTCCTTTAACATGTAACATCATGTCTTACAGTTTTCAAAGTAGAACCTGTGGAAATCTGTCCCCTCCACTAGGTTTCCCAAAGCTTCAGGTTCAAAAGATGTTAGTCCAGGGTCACAAATCTTCCTGTGGAAGACAACATAATATAAAAACTAAAATACATAAGACATTCTTTAACAGAGTGTAGCCAAAATCTGAAACAAAAACACTTACGTGTACGCTTCAAAATCACCATTATTAATGGCTTCGATCAGCAGCTCTGTGACTTTAATTATCTCCTGTTTCCGTGCTAAAGTAAAGGCAAAAAAAACAAAAAAAAAAACAAAGGTGAAAACTGTGCAAAAAACTGTAGTCATTATCCTTTAGCTGAGGACAGACTGTAAAATACATTTATTTTTAAAACAATAATACAGCATGCAAATAGTGTTTGACTATGCATTAAACATGTAATGAGTTTTTCAAAATGAATCAAACATATTCGCAAATCCGTCTGAAAGAACTGTACTGTTTTAGTATCCCTTTAGAAAGCAATTTATTGATTCAACCTTTTTCAAGCAAAGGAAACCTTGATGAACAGAAAGATAGACCTGGGACTCCAGTACTGGCCTCCAAATTGGCCTGAATCAATCAGCTTGTTTACTCAAGCACCAAATCGTTTGGGGTAAAATAATACCACAATATATTATAAGGGAGAGAATAAAAGCAGCACTGCATAAAATCCACTGATAACAATATGATGAAATTTATGCTACAATTTACTATTGCAAGAAAGCACTTTACTATAAAAATCACTGGGCACTAGGATGCTTTTGGACATGTACCTTAGGCAGTATGTTCATGTACCATATAGTATTCAAGCACTCTGGAGTATATGATACTTGAACTTTACGCACATGAACATGGTTATCAAAGGTAATGGTGCAAGATGTTTTTGAAAATAAAACATTTGGCTTTTTTCACCACCAGATACTGTCACTGTCACCCATTTTTCTTATGACAAAAAAAGGGTTAAAAAAGAAAAAAAACAGACTTTTGTTTTTGTTGCAAAAAGAGAACATCATATTTAAATAGTTTTAACATATTTAAAACAAATAAAAATAATGAAGTTTATTAGTGCCTTTGGAGGGATTTTATTTTTTTGTTCTTCAGAGTATTTGGGGAATTGTGTTTCTCAGCAGCTCCATGTAATGGGGATCAGAAAAAAATATCCTGAACAGTGCACAATGACTTGTTAAATAATGCGCTTGATTTTTATTATTATTATTATTTTTTTTTTTTTTATGTAACTTATAATATAGTTATTTGTAATCTGGAAGTCTCATAGTACAAATAGTACATCTCTATGGTGCACTTACTATTGTGAAACAGTGGATGATCTCATTCAGAAAAGTGAAATATTAACAACTCTGTGACTAAAACATGGGTCCCCTTACCAAAAAGAAGTATATTTTAAGTATACTTTATGTAGTAAGTATACAAATATCACTGTACTAGTAGTATACTTGCAAATGTACTATTTCAATTCTCCTTGTGACTAAATTGGCCCACTTTCTAGCCGTTAAAAGTATACTTTTAAGTATGCTTTAAGCATAACAGTAGTAAACTTTGAGTACACAACTAGTTTACATCTATAATTTTAGTTTGTACTGCAAGTATACTAAAAGTGAACTTATAGGTATACTGATAGTTCACTAATTGAATACTTGTAGCATTTTTAGTACACTCTGAAGTATAGTCTCAGTAAACTACTAGTTTAGTAGTTTTATACTGCAAGTATGCTCATAAGTTTTCTTTAAGTGAACTTTACATCATACTTTAAGTATACTACTATGTCCTTGTTTAGGTATTAATTTGTATATATTTTGTTATATGAATATCTGAACATACAAAACATCAAAAGAAAGAACAGGGTATCTGCAAACAAAAACATTTTATTCTAGCTTTATGCATTCTTTTTTATAAACACTTGAATGTGGGTACGTTTCATAAATAATACATTTATTAATTAATTAATAAACAACATTTTGAACAAAAAGGTGAAAAAAGCTTGACAGTCATTAATACCTCTTCATGGGTCGACATTTTGTTTCACAACGTTTTGATGCTATTTTATGTCTGATGACTGTTGTAATTACATGTGGAAGCATCTGTTGTTACAGTAGATGTGTAATAGCGCCCCCTACAGTATAACAATGAAAACATGGATTCTCTGAGCACAAATATAGTTTAAATATATTTAGACTTTTAAGTCCAGTATGCTTAAATATCATTTTAAGTATCTTTTAGAGAAGTACATAAAGCACATTTCTGAGAAGTGCATGAAAGTAAACAAAGTATACTTTCCTATTTTTAGTTTAAAAAAAGTATACTAATAGCACACTTGAATAAACTTCGTAAGGGTCTGGCCATATAAAAAGAAAAGGTGGATGCAGACTCTAAATACAACATTTCTGTATATCTGACCAACAAGTACAAACACTGAAAAAAGTCAAATGGGATACAGGAATTCAGTGATCTGTTTGACACCACAATGCCATGGCAAACAGTCTGTTGTCTATCACATTAGATGAAATAAGTCAGTGGCGCCCCCTGGATGTGTGCCCCAGAAAGTACTTATTGTAATGAAAGAATAAGTTATGGCTCGGCTTGAGAGAATGACTGTGTCTGCCATGGTTGATGCCAGAAAGAAAGATGGCTTTATAAGGATATGTATAGACCCTCAAAGAGGAACTTCTCAGGCCACATCGATCCATGAAAACTATTGAACATGCCAAATGCCAAGGTCTTTAGTAAAAAAAAAAAAAAAAAAAATGCAGATGTTGGCAAATCCATTTAGATGATGCATTACCTAAGTTGACAACAAAAGAATATTATATCTGGCCTTGAGTACTTCAATATTTAGCTCTTGTATCCACTGACCTCTCAGCTGATGCATCCCAGCATGGACCAAGACACCCATGACAGATAGCCTAATGCACAGCAGTTTGTATGCAGTTTTTTTTTTTTTTTTTTTTTTTCATGGGACTTCGAGCTTATTTGAAAAAACCCCTCAATACTCACAGTCTAATGGCCTTGCAGAGTGTGTAGTGCAATCTGCTAAACATCTGCTGGAGAAGTACTATAGGGAGTGAAGTAACATAAAAGCTGCTTTTCTCCATCTGCATAATCTTCCATGAGATGACCTGCCATTCCCTGCCCAACTCCTCCTCTCCAGGCGCACAAGCTGAGCTGAGCTCAAGGCAGGCTAACACTTTTTGTATTCACCAACAACAAGGCAGTACTGGCCAGGAGGAGAAAGGAAAGCAAAGAATATTATGACTCATAATATTAAGAATATTATTATTATATTAAGTATTCTTAATATTATGAGTCTTCTGCCTTTACAACTCTGTCAGATTGTAAGGATCCAGACAGGGTTTTGACAAACTGATGGTTGTACAGGGCACCGCTCCTCAACCTAACAGTTATGTGGTAACCTCTCAAGTTACATATACATGTACAAAATTGACATCTCATTTTCCATGTTCAAGAACCTGAACACACTGAGAATGATCATATGCCCCCCTCGCAATTTTCATTTGCAGTATTACCATCTCAAATCCAAGTACCTCCCACTGGTGCCACTGCTGCTGCATTTGCTCAGGCTATAGTCACTCATTCAGGGAGAATAAGCCACCCTAACTCATGTTATCAAAACTAATGAAATGGTTAAGGACATCCTGCTTAGTGATTCACAGTGTTTACATGTTATGCAACACCTCAGATTTTTTAGCAGAAAATACTGAAACATATGTTTTTTGTGTTCAGTTAGTGGTCATTAGCTTAAGGGGAGAGATGTTGCTCTCATGTTGCTCCAAACCTATGAGACTTTAGCTCATCTTCAAAACACAAATTCAGATCTTGTAATTGAAACTTGAGAGGTTTCTGTTCCTCTATTGAAAGTTCAGATAGAGAGACAAAAAGGTCATGAAGGTGTCATAAAATAAATCCATATAAATCGAGCTGAAATATGAAATATGATCACTTTGTATAATGTAGATTTATTTTAGGCTTTGATTCAAATATAAACACACATACATGCAGTGCATCATGAGGTAAACCGGAAGCTTGTTTGTGTGTCACATGCTAGAACAAACTTCACTGGTTGTCACGCATCACACACATATGCTCTATGTATGTCTGTACATTGTTTTTTTTTTTTTTTTTAACAGGAATAAAAAGGCAAAATTTAAACTGTTAATCATGTAAAGTCTCTTCACAAGACTTGGATTAGAACACTCGACTCAAATTGGTTTACCGTGGGTTTTACCCTTCTTTATGACCTTTTGGGGATTTTCAAAGTTCCAAAATCCATCCATTCCCTGGCAGACTCCCACCAGACTTTAGGCTGGTTTGTTGTCCAACTCTTTCCAGGTAAGATTACAATAAGACTTCAGAAGCCAAACCAGGGGCTCAATGTGTGCATAAAGGACTAGAACTCAGAAGTGTTTAACTAAGATGTACAGAAAATCAGATAAATTAATACAAACTTCAAAACCACAATGAAACACAGATGCATCACGTCTTAAAGGATTACTCCAATTCCAAAATAAAATTTCCCTGAAAATTTACTTACCCCCATGTCATCCAATATGCTTGCGTCTTTCTTTCTTTAGTCGCAAAGAAATGAGGTTTTTTGAGGATAACCTTCCAGGATTTCTCTCCATCTCATTTCCTCCTCCAACTTCAAAATCGTCCTACATCGCTGCAGAAGTACCGACCCAGTGTTTACAAAGTAAATGTGCAAAGAAGATCAAACGCCCTTTACAAAAAAAGGTAAAACAGCGATGTAGTGCGATTTCGAAGGTGGAGGAGAAAATAAGATGGGAGTTTTTTGACATAACCTAAGTGTCTTGAACCGGAATGCACAGAGTACGCATGTACGCAGGTGAGCATTTGTGGTTAAAAAGTGTATAAATATTTTATTTTCTTTTTTTTTAAGAAAATGGCCGATTGTTTTGCTAGATAAGGCCCTTATTCCTTGGCTGGGATCGTTTAGAGCCCTTTGAAGCTGCATTTTTAACCTTCAATCCATTGAGCACCACTGAAGTCCACTATATGGAGAAAAATCCTGGAATGCTGTCCTCAAAAAACTTAATTTTTTGTGACTGAGGAAAGAAAGACATGAATATCTTGGATGACATGGGGGTGAGTACATTTTCAGGAAATTTTTATTCTGGAAGTGGAGTTATCCTTTAAGGACCAAATTAAAAAACACTGTTCATACATAAATTTGTAACCCAGTTAGGCCATGCTGACTGACCAAGAGCGCAAACAAAATCTTTCTCCAGAATAGGGATGTTAACCGATGACCGTTTGACCGGTGGTTGACCGTATCAATGTTAACCGGTCAAAGTTGTCGGTAGTCGGTTAAAAAAAAAAGTGATATCTAAATTAGGCTATTATAGACAGTGGACTATACGCTACTACAGTTAGCCATCTCATTCCTCATCTTTTTGTGTTAAGTGAACAAATTATCCCTCACACTCAATTTTTCATAACTCGCCTGTTTGTACTTAATAAACCAATAAAAACATTTGGCGCGAGGTCACAGCGTTTGGGTTCGCGCGCTCACAAGGTTTGCGAAAAGTAAAGGCAACAGGCTCAAACACTCGAGGTTAGAGCGGCGTCTCTTCGGAGCTGTCATTTTCTTAAATGAGCCGTGGCAATGTTTCAAATGAGCTTCTAACCTAGACAAACGCCTTTATTTTCAAAGCGATCACCTTGTACCCAAACCATTTGAAACTAAGGAGCCATTTGTCCTACGATTACATACAACAAGCTCTTCGGCGCCGCGTTTGCGGGACTCATGTTTCGCGCTGTAGGGGATTTTAAAAAAGTGACGTGAGTGGCAGTGTGTGTGTGTGTGTGTGTGCGGGAGGCAGAGCGGCAGAGAGATGCGACAGAGTTGCGAAATTGCAGGCGCGGCTCGAAATGGCTGTTATTTCAAATAGCGTACCATATTTTAAACTAATCGGTTAACCGGTTTCAACCGGCTAATGAGGCTCGGTGGTCGGTCAAGAAATTCTCTTTCTCTGTCTAAAAACACTAACAAGCATGGACCAGCACTATACCAGCATAAACCAGCCTGGACCAGCATTATACCAGCATAAACCAGTCTGGACCAGGACTGTACCAGCATAAACCAGCCTAGACCAGCTTGGAATACAGCACATGTAAACCAATGAAGTACTTGCTGTTTTTCAGTAAAGCACTTGCCATAATACGTGAACAATATGCAGAATATGTGAACATGCAAATGCAAAGTGAACTCACACAAAAGCAAACTCATCCACACACACATCCACACATCTCATGATTCTAACACTGTGTCCTAATTAGTTTTTCCTCACTGAAAGCAAAATATTGTGATGTATCAGAACATATGTAGCGTTTATTACTGCTATGCAAGGTGTGATTTTGAACCAATGTAATTATACTGTAGATGGGACTACAGTCGGGGTGAGAGCAAGGAGTCAAAAGGTTTGGCTGGTTAGCAAGACCCTTCTAGTATGTTGTAACTGCAGTATTTGGCCGCAAAACGTTATTTCTCCACAGATGACCTTTCAAAATAATAACAAATATTTCATTATATTATAGCGCCTGATTTTTATAAGGCTCTTAAAAGCAAAAATATGACTATTTTGCCCTGTCTGTTTCCATTCATAGCTCGAGACAAGCGCTAGTGAATGGTTTGGGATTATGTGCTTTTATGGTGCCATCAGCATTGACGTAATTTTCATGCAGCTCTAAAGTGATTAGTCAGAATGACTGGCTTAAAAAATCTGGCAGCACAAACAAGCACTAATAAGCAAAGATGGCAGTTTTCTATTTTCTTGTGCCAGCCTAACAACTGCCATTGAATGGAAATGCTTAAGGATAGCTTCTCCAGTTATTATGGATATTCTTAGGTGAGCAAATAAAGCCTATAAAATTCCAGTGAGACTGTGGAATTGTACTCACTGACATGAAGCATCTTTGACTTTTTTGACTGTGCAATTATTTTTATCGTCACTAGAGGGCACTAATGCATCACAATAGTCTTGAACGTCTTATTACACCAGCCCCTCAAGGGACACTTTACAATCAAAATGAGAAACAACCCCAGATGTTTGCAGAGATGCTTCAGTGCTTTAGTGACAGTGACAAAATAACAGCACCGAATTCACATGCACTGTATCTTTTCAAACTCTAAATACGGCAAGAAAGAGAATGGCATGGAATCAGAGAGTGGAAATCTTGTTTAAATACATACTCACAGTGACCAGGTTAACAAATCATTGTCAGTTTTATCTTTCTCATAGTAAGGTTGATAAGGCACAATGATTTTCAGACCAACTGAAAGCCATTTGATTTCAATGAGAGGTGGTGATTTGACTGATGCAAATGAGAAGAGCAACACAACACTCAGACAACCAATGTATGATACATTATGTATTACAGATTTTTTTTAACCTGATACATGAAATGCTGTCTTGTTTAGTGGTAATGCATTCCAATTGTGGCCAGTGGTTGAATAGTCATGGTTTCTGCAGCCCACTAATAAAGTTAAGCAGACCAAAAAACAGCATCTTGGGGAGCTGTGTAGATCACTGTTAATGGCAGTTTTTAATCTGTAATCTTTCATATTAAAGTGGTATTCTATCCAAAGATGAAAATTCTGTCAATCATGTTGTTTCAAACAAATATGTATTTCTTTCTTCTGTGGAATGTAAAAGAAGATATTTTGGAAAATGGACCTCAAGGGGAAACGAAACATTCTGCATTACCAACTTTCTGCAAAATATATTATTTCATGTTTCACAGAAAAATGTAATTCATACATTTATGGAACAACTTTAGGTTGAGTAAACATTGGTAGATTTGGCGTGGACTACCCCTTTAAGGTTTTGTCCCAACCAGCAACCACCACAACAGGCGACAAGACATTTTATTGTTTGCTTGGTTCTGTTGTATAATTTTGGGAGGTCTCAACCACAAAGAAATCTCATTATATGTGCAATGCAGTGTGAGTGCAGCGATCACCCATGTTTTTATCAGACTTGTTTCCGGAAGTCATTTTTGCATTTATTTTCCAAAAAAATATTTTTTTTGAAGAAGAAACTTGTGTTGCACTATTTAGGAGCTGCATGTATAGCTAAACCTTGATCTCTGAATCATGTTAATACTGTATATTCTTCTGGATATATATGACCTTGACATAAATCCACCTTAAACTACATTAAATTCTGTTACAGCTTTGAGTAGAAAGGTAGATCCAGCATCTAAAAGTAAGATATCGCTTGGCATGACTACTGTAACAACAGCTGAGGTCTAGTGTGTGCAAATCTCAGTGAAAAAAAAAGCATACACAAAGTCATTTTTACTCATTTGCAATCAAGTCTACTGGTTCAGCTATCAGTGTACACCATTTTAAAATTGTGCACTGACTTCCTGTCTCCCTCCCCTGTCACTTACACTGAATGGTGATGTGGCTCTGGATTAGCTGAGGCCGTTTGGGAGCAGCCTTGGGATTAATGCACTGGCCACAATCGGCTGTTGAGTTGACGTAGAGGAAGGCCAAAAAGGCAAATAGGAAAACAAGCAGGTAGAGTGCCAGGAGGGCTTTGAGAATGCGGTTACAGCAAACTTCTTCAGGCCACATGTTTGGGAGGTACCAGCAGGATGAGACAGAGGAGGAAGTGGAAGAACAGGACTGCTGGGAATGAGATTGTTCGCGAGTGTACAGTCTAGGAGAAGCGGTAGACAGGCGGTATACTGGTCCTAGCAAATGTGGCATTTGGAGAGTATATTTATATGGGAAGAACATCAAGTACAGGATGGGTAGATGGACAGACAGATGAATGGATGGGTGGACAGATTGGTGGATGGGAAAGCAAATAAATTAAAAAATGGATTGATAGTGACAGGGTAAAAAGCAAGGGTAAGGTTGTTAAAAAGAGGAGAAAAAAGGATAAAATGAGTAGAAATGACATAAGATGAATAACAGATTTACATATTGTTTGCAGGGCATTCCCTGAAAACAAAGACATGAATGAAATGGAAAAGAAAGATAAATGGCACAGAAATATCTCCCTTTTAAACACATTCATCTTTCACACTACGCAGACTTATTTAAGTTCTATGTGTGCCTTTTGTTGAAAACAAAACAAAACAAAACAAACAAAACACTTACATGACATAATGGTGTCAAAATACACAGGAACCAATGGTATAATTTTGTAGTTCATATAAGTAAGATTTTTTTTTTCTTTTAAGATTAGGAATTGTAAGGGGGATATGTATGTACAAAAAAAAAAAAAAAAAAAAATCTTAAAGATGCTGTACAAATAGGTTTCTTTAAGCAAAGAAAAATACAGTGGGGGAAAAATTATTTGATCCCCTGATGATTTTGTATGTTTGCCCACTAATTTTATATAATTATAATGGTCTATAATTTTAAAGGTAGATTTATTTTAACAGTCTAACACACTCTGAGAAAAGAAGGTACAGTTCTGTCGCTGGGGCGGTACCCTAAGGTACAAAAGTGAAAAGGTACATCTTTGTACCTTACCTACCCCTAAACAGTACATATTGGTACCTTAAAGGTACATGTTGTTACCTTAAAGGTACATATTAGTACTTTAAAAGTACTTATTTGTACCTTTTCACTTTGTACCTTAGGGTACCGCCCCAGCGACAAAACTGTACCTTTTTTTCTGACAGTGCAGAATAACAGAATAACAACAACAACAACAACAACAACAACAACAACAACAACAACAAAAATTCAGAAAAAAATGCATTTTAAAAAAAGTTATAAATTAAGTATTTGTTCCCCTATCAATCAGCAAGATTTATGGCTCCCAGGTGTTTTTTATACAGGTACCGAGCTGAGATAAGGAGCACTCTCTTAAAAGAAACCTGTCCACAGAAGCAATCAATCAATCAGATTCCAAACTCTTCACCATGGTCAAGACCAAAGAGCTGTCCAATGATGTCAGGGACAAGACTGTAGACTACACAAGGCTGGAATGGGCTACAAGACCATCGCCAAGCAGCTTGGTGAGAAGGTGACAACAGTTGATGCGATTATTTGCAAATGGAAGAAACACAAAATAACTGTTAATCTCCCTCAGTCTTCGGCTCCATGCAAGATATCACCTTGTGAAGCTTCAATGACCATGAGAACCGTGAGGAATCAGCCCAGATCTACACGGGAGGATCTTGTCAATGATCTCAAAGCAGCTGGGACCATAGTTACCAAGAAAACAATTGGTAATACACTATGCCGTGAAGGACTGAAATCCTGCAGCGCCCGCAAGGTCCCCCTGCTCAAGAAAGCACAAGTACAGGCCTGTCTGAAGTTTGCCAATGAACATCTGAATGATTCAGAGGAGAACTGGATGAAAGTTCTGTGGTCAGATGAGATCAAAATCAAGCTGTTTGGCATCAACTCAACTCGCCGTGTTTGGAGGAGGAATGCTGCCTGTGACCCCAAGAACACCATCCCTACTGTCAAACATGGAGGTGGAAACATGCTTTGGAGGTGTTTTTCTGCTAAGGGGACAGGACAACCGCACCGCATCAAAGGGACGATGGACAGGGCCATGTACCGTCAAATCTTGTGTGAGAACCTCCTTCCCTCATTAAAAATGGGTCGTGGATGGGTATTCCAGCATGACAATGACCCAAAACACAAGGCCAATGCAACAAAGGAGTGTCAAAAGAAGAAGCACATTAAGGTCCTGGAGTGGCCAAGCCAGCCTCCAGACCTTAATCCCATAGAAAATCTGTGGAGGAAGCTGAAGGTTCGAGCTGCCAAACGTCAGCCTCAAAACCTTAATGACTTGGAGAGGATCTGTAAAGAGGAGTGGGACTAAATCCCTCCTGAGATGTGTGTAAACCTGGTGACCAGCTACAAGAAACACATGACCTCTATGATTGCCAACAAGGGTTTTGCCACCAAGTACTAAGTCATGTTTTGCGAAGGGGTCAAATACTTATTTTACTCATTAAAATGCAAATCAATTTATAACTTTTTTGAAATGTATTTTTCTGGATTTTTTGTTGTTATTCTGTCTCTCACTGTTCAAATAAACCTACCATTAAAATTATAGACTGTTTTTTTTTTTGTGTGTGTGTCAGTGTGGGCAAACGTACAAAATCAAAAGTACAAAACCTCCACTGTATGGGGTATTAAAAATACATATAAAAATATGACAAGTTAATCTAAAAATTAACAAGTGTAATGAGATTCTACCTTTTACAACTTGATGTTAATAATCAAAATGAATGCCATTAAAAATCATGGCACAAATGCACACACACAAAGTGTCACAAGACCACTTGCATTTATGCCACACAAGCTGATCTACACATAATTACACAAGAACACACAGTTGCATTAAAGAGACAGAATTACTGTTCTACCTTCAAAGCTCATAACAGCAAAAAAGAGGAACAGAAAGTAAGCAGGCATATAAGAAGCTTAAAATAAAAAGCTTCATGTCAACAGATATTCACCAACCGTGAACATCAAGTTAAGTACAGCAGGTCAGACTAATAATATAGTGCACAGGAAACAGGTGATCAGCGATGTTCATTCTTTACGTTTCCACTTCTATAGCATGACACAGTACATTAATGCAGTGAAATGCTTTATTAAAGATATTTATCATGTAATAGTAACAGTTTAAGAATCAGCTACTGAAAACCCAGTATTGAACACTAAAAGTGGTGTATGAGGGGAGGAGTGTGCATCCCACTACTTTAGGCCAGAGGCAGGAAAGTTGAGCAGTAGTGTTTTCAAATTAAAAACTTCTTTAAAATGTGTAAATTTGAAGCACAAATGTTTCCCGTCTGAGAACGACCCCTTTTCTGTTGACTAAAGTGGTGTAAATTTCATTATACATATAATTGTAAAGCAACAATGGGCTGTGCCACGCAGTACCAACTTATACTGTACAACTCAAGTCTGTGTTAGGTTCGACTGTACCTTTAATGTCTTCATCTTCAATAGTGGTGTTGGCACTCTCTGATGATTCCTGAAGGGCAACAAAAATACACACATAAACAAACAAGCAAACAAATAATTAAATCAATTAAATAGTAATTTAAATAGAAATTTCTATAGTATATGAGATATACAGTATCTCACAAAAGTGAGTACACCCCTCACATTTCAGCAACGTTTTTAGTATATCTTCTTAAGGAACAATACTATAAAAATGAAACTTGGATATATTTTAGAGTAGTCAATGTGCAGCTTGTATAGCAGTGTATATTTACTGTCCCCTGAAAATAACTTAACATACAGCCATTATTGTCAAAATAGCTGGCAACAAAAGTGAGTACACCCTAAGTGATAACAGCACTATGTCATTTAACCATGCAAAGCCACATGTCCTATTCATCATGTTCATGTTTTTGTCTGCTTGACAGGACCATACAAAGTTGTGTATCTTGTATTAGAGCAGTTAAAATTTGGTGCTTTCAGTACAGTTCTCTCATACTGACCACTGGATGTTCAACAAGGCACCTCATGGCAAAGAACACAAAGATGGCCTAGGCTATATGAGGTTCAGTAACAACCTGAAACTGATTTAGAGTATTGTGGCCAGGGTCATACAGAGGTTTTCCAAGATGGTTTCCATTCGGAATAGGCCTTGCAAGGGTCGATCAACGAAGTTGAGTGCTCATTCTCTGCGTCAGGTGCAGAACCTGGCTTTAAAAAACAGATGCATGAGTGCTGCCAGTATTGCTTTAGAGGTTGCGGAATGTCTGCTTGTCAGTGCTCAGACCATATGTTGCACAATGCAACAAGTCGGTTTGCATTGGCGTCATCCGAGAAGGAAGCCTCTTCTGAAGCTGGCTTACAAGAAAACCTGCAAACAGTTTGCTGAAGACAACCTGTCCAAGAGCATGAATTACTGGAACCATGTCCTATGGTGTGATGAGACTAAGATAAACTTGTTTGGCTCAGATGGTGTCCAGCATGTGTGGTGATGCCCTGGTGAGGAGTACCAAGAAAATTGTCTCTCCTACAGTCAAGCATGGTGGTGGTGGTAGCATCATGGTCTGGGGCTACATGAGTACTGGGGAGCTGCGGTTCATTGAGGGAAACATGGATTCCGTTATGTACTGTACATTTCTGAAGGAGAACATGATGCCTTCCCTTCAGAAACTGGGCCAAACGCCAGTTTTCCAACATGATAACAGTAAATATACACTGCTATATGAGCTGCACATTGACAACTCTAAAATATATCCAAGTTTCATTTCTATAGTATTGTCCCTTGAGACGATATACTAAAATGATTGCTGAAATGTGAGGGGTGTGCTCACTTTTGTGAGATACTGTGTATACTTCTATAGTAAATAATAATAGTTTATTAATAATTTGACATTTACGTAAGTTAAAAGGTTAAAAGTTGAATGATGAAACTTTTGTTTCATCATTCAAATTGATACCCCCTGCTGAAAAAAAATTGACCTCCCTGTATTGATTAGGAGGTGCTTTGGGTTAGATAAATCCATTTTATTAACTTTGTTTTGGATAGTATAGAAATTATACAATGTGATGAATGACCCAGGCGATTGTATCATCTCAACATCATGTGGTGTTTTGTTTTATTTGTTAACAAGAACAACCTTTACTTCCACTGTGAAAAGTGAACCAAACTACTGAGACACTCATTTAAAGAAAAGCCCTGTTGAAATATGCAGTGATAAACACAAGTATGAAGGTGACAACTTGTCACTGACAAGTACTGTATATGATGCCCTATCAAACACATGGTAGCATGAATAAATTTGTGAACTCTAAAAATATCTGGTTTCATGCACTGATAATCAACAGCACGCCATAAATGCTGTTCATACACTGACAAAAGTGCATCTGTACATTTAAAAAAAAATGTAACTGTATATTTTAGAACAAAAATTGTGCTTGCAACCAGGCATTATTTCTAGTAGTCTAAACAAGCTACACTGCATCGCTCCAAAAACGGATAGAGTGGGAAGATATTTGGATTTCTGAATTGAATACTCATAAAATATGGTATGATCTTCATCTAAGTCACAATTATAGAAAATCACTATCTGACTTAACTAATAATGTTCTTCTCCAAACTGCACCATAGACATTGAGTGATGGTTGACAGGAAAAACTTTTACTTTGTGTTTTACAAATGAATGACATGAAGGTAAATATATATGAGAGCATTTTCTTTTTGTGGGGTCAATTATTGAGAATTCATAGAAAAGTTCATGCAACAACCTTACCACTTTTGATTTTAAGCATTCCATCTCTCTTGCTTGCTAGGCTATATATTTACAAACTGAATTTTTATCCTAGTGATAACAGACAACATGCATCAGATGCCCTAGACATTAAGTTCAAAATATTCACAATAGCCCTTTTATCTTAACATTTCAAAAACACTCAAACCTCAATGAACACTCAATACCTTGTTTCCATCAGTGGGATTGTGGATAACAGTAGTTTGAGGCTCCTGATATAAAGGTGCACAGGGAGAGAAAGGAAGATAAAACAGAATAACAAGAGATAAAGAGTGTCAGAATAAGTAGTAGTGAGTCGATGAGTTAAAGGACACCAAGCATTAACATGTTAAGTCAGTGGCAGCCTAGATGCTGCTGTCCTGAATGTGCTTAGCTTACCCCCCACTTTCCTTAACTTTGACACAAAATAGGGCCTGGAACTTTTTAAACAAATCATCAGTGCTTAACCTTCAGAAAAAGCTGATAGTCAAAATCAGGGGGTCAAAAAGCCTTTCAGGCTAGGTAAATTTATTATGGTAGATAGCAGTTTATCTTCAGAAGTTCTCCTGCAATTTACGCACAAGATAATGCTTCTAATGAAAAAAAGTGCACCATAATTATGGAAAGTATGTACTAAAGAACTTTAGCAGTGGTAATTAGTCAAGTGATAATGATATTGATGTGAAATGATTGTCAAGTCAGGATTCAAACATTCAAATAATCTTGAAAGTAATGTTTTCTAACAAAGCTTGGTGAACTTTAGAAAAGAATAAGAGCATAGTGGTTTAGACAACTGGTCATGTAATTGTGAGATGGGAATATGGGTAAATACTACAATACATTTCACTAGAGCAACAGTACAGCATATCCAGCCAAAGCATGCAGCAAAACAAGAAAGTATCAGGAAGAACACAAGCCAACTTTTCAAAAACATAATTCTGTGGGGTTTGCTTGAAGTGTTGGTAATGTTTTGTTACTGCATACTGATTTGTGTTTCCTATTGTGACAGGTGTACATTACAGTATTTTAACATTTCATTCATGAGAGCATTAATTAATCATTAAAATTACCAAATTGTAAGGACACTATTCTGTTGTGTTTTAAAGATTAAACCAAATGTTCTCATTACATACATACATCTCATAATCATATGGTTGGTGTCCAAGAGAAACATGTACAAAGAAAGAACAACAGCAGGTTTTTCATTAAGGATGGCTATGCATTAAAGAAGCCGGTCTTGACTTATTTAACATTTTTGGTCACTACAAAATTCCAAAACTTTCATTTGTGCTATTTCAGTGTAATAAATTACACTAGTAATAATAATCTCTCTTAAAAAAAAAAAAAAAAAAAAAAAAAAAAAAAAAACTCATCCATGTGTCCAGCATTTCTCCATACAAAATAAACCATTGACAATGTCCACTTGTAACACACATGTTCAGTGATGCACCTTTTAAAAACATGGTTAGTTTATGTATGCACAAAGAAAAAAAGTCAGTTAGCAAACACACAAGGACCAGCCAATGATTACAAGGAGAGGCCTTGAGCACCACATGAAGTGAACCTCCCAAAAATACATTACTCTGTAAGGTCAATTTTAAGAACATGAAAATGTTTCTTACTGCAGGGTAATTAGTAACAAGCACAAAACCCTTACGTAACGATATACCAAACTATCAGCATGACAAATCTGCAAACAGATAAGAAATTTGCTATCAGGAAAAAAAAATCACTGCTTTCAAACATTTCAAACTATGGACTGTACAAATATCATACCCTGTAAAAACAGTTGTACAATGGAGCAGTCTCATTTATTATTTACCCCACTGGTGTTCTTTGTACACACTGTGTTAATGATTACTGATTCATGATTACATGAAACTTGCATATGCATAGACTAATGACACCAATGGACATATCTGATTAAGCATTTTAGGACCAACCTAACCATTATAAAGTGTATATAACAATACACACTTTTGCTAATTGTTTGACTGACTGCATTAATTTAATGCAAGATTTCAAACATGAAGAAGGTGCTGAATGAGTTTAAAAGAGAAAGAACATGCTAAGAAAGAAAAAATGGGAAATGTAAAGCCAGTGGTAAGAAAAAGCAACTGACAAACAGTCATACAGACAAAATACCAGAGCAGGAGAGGGGGCAGGTTCTTTAGGGCTGGTGATTACGTTGGTTTTGTTGTTGATCTATAGGTGGGAGGGGATAGAGGCAGACAAGCAAAGCTTTAGACCAGCAAGGGAAATGTCAAATTCCATTAATGTAAGATCTAAAAAAAGACAATGAAATTACACAGCTTGTATTACATGGATGTTTAAGGAATAGTTAATTTGCATATTTGATCATGATGTCCCTTGACACCAATTAACTATTCCTCAACTACAGCAAAATTGGACCGTCAAATAATCAGATTTTTCATTGGAAACTGTCATTTACGCAAAATGGCATTTACAATTCTGTCTGAATTATGCTGTGGAAATGACAAGTTGTTTAAAAGCCATAAAAGTCTAAGAGGCATAAAAGTGTGACTTCTAAAGTTTGCAAGAGAATAATTTTGTAGAGCAGCTCATGTAATTCACAGGGAAACAACTAGATCATTAAACAGCATGAAGCAGCAAAGACTTTTCACTGGCATCAAATTATACTACTACTTTGATGGACTATACATGTGTTTTTAAGAAAAAGAAGAAGAAGAAGAAGAAGAAGAAGAAATGCTCCTGTTAAAATATACAGTGTTCCCTAGAGAGACTCTAACTGAATTGAATGTAACCCTGAATATAATATTTCAGTAACAATCATGTTAATGGTTGTTTCATTCCTGTTAAGCCAATTAAACTTACCCCTATTTTGCTGTTGGGATCAATGTAGAAAAGCATAAAGGATATGAAGCAGATATTAATAAAATTTTACAGGCATCATGCCTTGGGTCCAATTGAAATTAAAAACAGATGTTTTACACAAGTAAATAATCCAGAATTTTACAAAAGGACAAACTCATGTACAGTAATACAACTGGAAAGATTTCAGTCTACATCTAAAACTGAACTATATAGAAGAGAACTACAATACTAGTAACTAGAGAATTATATGAATAACGATATTATTATAACTAGCACATCTCACCATTGCAACTTCTGTAGAGTTAGGTTTCCTTTTCTGCAGTTAGGTGTAGTAGAACATAAAAATAAAACCTTATTATCAGCATGCTACCAGATAATGATGCATTACTCAGTGTGCTAAATTCTGCTGCATAATTGACTAAAATGGAGCAAAAAATGGAGCAACAATAATCTTATAATCCTCTCCTGAAAAGAAAAGATTTTATCAAAGCACATAATAGGAAAAACATGAAAACTTTGTCTACATTAACACTTTTTTTTCCAGCTCTCCTATGCTTGATTGTTGCAAGGGGACTGTATCCCACTTTGTATACGTTTTCACTATATATGCAAAAGTATGTGGAGACTCTCTTACCATTTAGAATTTTAGCTATTTTATTAAAAACAAATATTTATACCACACCATGCAATGGCATTGTCACAGCATGGCTGTGCTAATAAAGTACACGACAAGGAATTCCACAAAACGTCTTTTAATCCAACGACAAAGAACACACTCAGTAGATCAGCTGGAGCAACACAACCACATAAATGCAATATAAGACTGGACAATGGACCTAAGGAAACTCAGGGCTTATATACAGAGAATTAGAACAGGTGAGAACTAATCAATTAACTCTTGGATAACCAGGGAAACTAACAGGAACAAAGTAAACACAGCGCAGAACTTGTCAGCCTTGAGGAGATCAGCCTTGTACACCTGCAGTATCGCCATAAAAGCAGGGTGGTAGAGTAATATATGTTTACACTGCATTTTAAAAATGCCAGGCCATTGTTTCTTATGTGTTTGGCCAATCAGCGCACACTTACATCACTAAGAGTTCCTATAGATCTGTTTCAGACCCTACTCTGAAGTAGGAGCTAACTTAATTCCCCAAACAGAGTTTCTAGAACTAAAAACATTCCTAGTTCTTGCGGAGCAAACATGACAAAAAGCTGGTACTTCTGCTAATAGTTCTAGGAACTATGAAAAGGTTCCTCTGGTGTGAAAGCCCCTATGGACTTGACAATAAAGGCCTAATTCATCCTGCAGAACGTAGATATCAGTGTTGGTCACGACTTCCAAGAAGGAGCTGAAGATAATGAGAGATCTCTTCCAGCATCTCTTCAACTGCAGACACTTCAGCATACCCTTGCACCACCAAACTAAAGATGGTGAAGTCAGAGGCTGCGTGATTAGTGGTGTGTTTTGAAAAGAGTTTGCAGGACCTCCAGGACCTAAAGGGCCTACTGCCAGCCAAGAAGAGTTTGTCTAATTTAGACCGTTACTTTGGCTGGGCTGGCTCATGCATTTTCTGACTACTTGGAGGAAGAAAGCCTGCCTGACCATCAAAAGTCTGAAGCAGCAGTGGAGAGAACATCAAGCCTGAATGAGACTGGATCGAAAACTTTCAAGCTTAGGCACATGCAAATTCCACTAGAGAAATATGCTGCAAATGTTCTGGAAAAATCTGTCAGTTCTACCCCCACAGCCTCAACATCAGTTCCCCAAGATCCTAGCTTATGCAGTGCCTCAGCAACTGCGGACCCACAGGACCCTCAAAGCTGCACATTTTGTAAGTCTTGTAAGTAATCAAGCACACCTAATTCAGATCATCATCTCATTATTAGTGACGCCTAGATGTGAAATGGGTTCGTCCGACAAAGGAGATATTCAATGTGTGCAGATGGGGGATTGTCCTCCTTTTCTCAATAAGAAGGCCAGCCTTGAGCGAAGCACTTTAATCTTGAAATTATCATAGTGTATGCAGTTCGAAATGCTGTTAAACACTGCTTTCACATGTTGAAAGTTAAAACACTCAACACACTTATCGTGTGCGTGTTCTTTCTCACAATAAAAGGAGGACAAAGTAGTACACACTTACAGAAAGCTATCCTGTTCCACCCTGAGGAAAAAAAAAAAACTTGTGGCTCCCTGAAACATGATATTCAAATAATCCAAAAGCTTCTCAAAAGCCATGGCTTGATAAAATGTCTTCCTGAAAAGGAGAAATTTGAGGAGTGATATCGCTGATGCAACCTTTTGAGACTGGTGACGGAGTGTGTGCACCATTAGTGAATGAACTGGGCTTCAGACAATAGTAACACCTGAAGATTGTCATCTGCAGTGTCAGTTAAACATATAAAAGGGAAATATTTTAAAACTAATATTTTAAAACTTTTAAGGCTAATGCAAACTTAAAAGTTTAGCTAATACTTATGTCTCGCTTGTCTGACACACCAATTTCAAGTATTAGAAGAACCGAGGAACTGATTACCTGAATTGGGTGTCTTTGATTAAGGAGACATGCAAAATGTGCATTTTTGGGGGACTCTAGGAACATGGTTGGGAACCACTGCTATAGACTATGACATTCTCTTGGATAGGCTCAAGAATTAAGATGGAATTTTTGGGTAGGCATTAACATAATTCAGCTCCTACCTATGCAATTGCTTTAAGTTTCCTCTTGTTAATAACAAGGTGTCACATAGAGCACAAGTAAAATACGGAATGCCACAGGGCTCAGTATTAGGTCCTTTACTCTTCTATGCATCCTTAGGGGGACATAATTGGGAACCATGGCAACAGTTTCCATTGTTATGAAGATGATACTCAGCTCAGCTTAGATTCAGCTCAGACCCAGTTTAATGTTGTCCGATGTCCAATGTCTTCAAGTCACGATCTGTGCCAAAGAACTGGTAAAAGGCATTCACTGGAGCAACACCTGCATCTTTTCAACCTTTTATAATAGATCACACAGAGGACAAACTACTGCTGCTTCCGGATTGACACTACATCTGTCTGGACTTAACAAACCTGATTTAAGTCACCAGACACCAGAGATTTGCCAGATCCCAAATCAGAGTGCCTGACTTGAGTTACCCGGTGTATCTGGCTTAGACACCCAAGATATCAAGTGCCAAGACTAGAACTGAGAACTGAAAACAACTGCTCTATAGTAAAATACTAAGTCCATACACAAATTGCAATGTTGCATGTTTTCTTTAATATGATTGGGTGAAAGTAACTTCTGTTCTAAGCACCCCCTTTCTTTCTAGACTACTAGATCAGTGGTTCCCAACCTTTTTTTAGGTGACCCCTATTTTAACATTTTTAACGACCCCCAACTCAAAATTCACAATCAGTTCAGTTATTCATATATGAAACAACCACAGAAACATTAATATGAGATTAACAACAATGTCGTTAAAATCCCCTAAAATCAAGGCCTATTTGACATACGTTCTTCCAACACAGGCCTGCTTTAATACAATTTTGGGTACAGCCTATGACTTAAAATACTGTTCCAAAACTCATTTAGCACAGATTAACACTGGTTACACAAGGTTTGAAAGGCACAACCAATGTGTTAACTGATACGGGTTTCTATCACTTGGAGTGTGAGATATAAAAATAAGGGTTATTCAGCATTTACCCTAAATGCTGGACATACACATGCTCACTCATTAAACACGCTAAGCAAACATGCATGTGCAGTTGCTGACCAGGAACCAGGAGCAAGCCTCAAGTCTAAATGATTATTTATGTGTGTGCATGCATGTGTATGCACGTAAGAAATACGCAGGGGAGGTAAAGATAGATAAATAGGGTGTAGAAAGTTAAAGAAAAACAGTGTACGTATAAGATTAGGAAACTACAGATACAATGTGCCTGGTGGCCATTATGGATTATGAGTAAAACACTATTTAAAAAAAATGTGAGTAGTTCTTGCCTATGCACTCACTGCCAAAATGCTACAGCATTCTGGGTGGTAGTCAGGGTGCTTTACAGTGTGTTTCTATGGTATTCTGAGGGATTGTAGCACACTGCTAGGGTGTTTTATGCGGTTGCTAGGTAATTACTGGTACAAAACAAAAAGGCTCTGTGATATATTTAGTGAAGGTCCAGGAATGCAGCATCAATACATACACAGTGGCAATACTACTATGGTTTATGCCCATATACCTGTCGCAAATCAGTTAGTAAATACAACTGGGTGAAAGGTATGTCACCCAATTAATATTCTTAAATTTTTTTTTGTGTCATCCATTTTATTATTTGTCAGGCAAAAACGTCTGTGGCACATAAAGTATGTGTCAAAGTTTAATACTTAGCTTACGGGTTTATATAACCTACCTTAACACCATCAGGCTTCTTGTATGGATTCTTGCCTGTTGAGTGAAATGAAAAAAAAAATAATTGCAAACATAAAGATGGATAAAAAGAGGAAGCTAACGTCTAAAATAGTACAAAATATGACAGTTCCAATCACTGTGCGTCAGACACGATCCATTAGCCTCAAAATCAAACCCCCTGAATGATTTGTAATCAAAGATTTGCATAATGTAATGAAATATGATTAAGAAGCAAATTAAATTTTTTGTGTGTCAGTAAGACCCTGATTTTGTAATAAGACAAACAAAAATATTCACTATACAGGGAAATGCTACTTTTGAAACACTTTGTCATAGGGCTGCACAATTTAATAATAATAATAATAAACAATGGTGATTATTTTGATACGCATTGTGATTTCTATGTGAACTGTGATACGATAAATATGCAATTTTGCTGGTGTTTTGGATATAAGCGCAAAAAGGCAAACATAAAGAACTGAAATAGCCCATTTACTAGGAATAAACAGTGTGCACACTAAAATTTTATTTAATTAAATCCTAGCCTTTCATGGATTAGTAACTGCAGAAGGCCATTCTGACCTTAAATTAGCTAATTTTACAGCCCTCTAATGAAAATGTTAAAAATGGTTTACATCTTCTCAAACATAAAAGAGCATAATGCCAACTTCATGCTGAATCAAACAACTATTAAAAACCAAAAACCGAAGAGAATATCTTACTTGAGAAGTTCCGTGTAGCAAGCATTGTAGTAAGGATAGCACCCTAAAACAGTCCAAAAAGAACAGAAAGGCAAAGATCAACTTAATCATGAGTCTCGGTAGCTGTGTAAAATATTAGACAATGCTAGTGGATAATGTTTAATCTAGTTAAGCTTTTTAAAATGTATTATTCAGGCTAAAAACCCACATAGACTAAAGTCAATATGAAACAAAAATGTACATTATTTATTTTCTTAATGGTCATGCTGTTTGTGTATATAATGCACTTTTTTCTATATATGATAACAATTATCTTCATAATCTTTCATAAAAATTCAACCCTTACCCTTAATCCATCTCTTATAAATCTTTTCACAATCAAATCAGTTTATAATGGTTAACAGTCCCATGAAGTGCTAAAAAGTGTTTTTTTTTTGTTTGTTTTTTTTCATTATTTTTTTTTTTTATTGGTTTAGCATTTACTATGTTCTGAATTACAATGCTGCATGTGTGTGCATTTACATGACTCTGTTCTTACCTTAAGCTTCCTCCTGGCATTGAATTTCTTCAGGCATTCCACTGTCTCCTGTCTGTGCATCATGGATGCCACTGTGGAACGTTGCTATGAAACAGACAGGTAAACAATAAATGAACAACTGTTTCAGACTTATTCTTGAAAAAATTATCTGTGTAGGCAAAAAAAAAAAAAAAAAAAAAAAAAGAAAGAAAAAAATAAGCATGCAAGTCCTGCACATTATTTAGAATCAACTGAATAAAAGGACAGGGGTCACCGTGGGCAAAAAACATTTGGGGCAGATCCATTAAACAGTTGTACCAGTTGCAATTCAGGTATACAGAGGTATACCATGAATATTAAACCATTATCATTTTTTCCAGAACAAACTTTCTTCTGTGCAAATAATATTTGTGTACACAAAATTAGCACATTTTTTCAACCTATGAAAGAAAAATAAATAAATCTTAATTTAAAAGACAATGGTTTGTAGATTTTCTAGCAATCATGGCATAAGTACTTGAGCATCAATATATCACAAAATGGTAATTTCACCATCTTGTTGTATGACACTTCCTCAAGATTTTTTTATTTTCATAACCCAGTTATCATTAACAATCATGACCACAACTGGGTTAAACAACAAAAATAAATGAATAACTTTGATTGGAATGAATACAAATAAAAAATAATATAATGCATTATTTATAAAAGTGATGTTCCCCAACACTGATGATAGTATGTGCATACAGTTCAGATAATAAAAAAAATGTATGTGTGCATGCACATGTCTGTACCTCCGTAACCATATTTTAAGGGACAAAACATACAAAAAAAAAAAGGATTTTGAAAAAAAAAAGACATTTATGCAATACCCTCTTTTAGATAGAATGGCAACTTTGTATGTGTGTGTGTGTGTGTGTATATGTGTGACAGAGAGAAAGAGAGAGAATGAGAGAGAAAGTGAGTAGACATACACAGATCCAAGGGTGTTTGAGGGCCTCAGCTGCTGTAATGCGTTTGGCAGGGTTTATAGTCAGCATTTTGTTGATCAGATCTTTGGCCTCTGGTGTCACTGTGTCCCACTCAGGAGAGGGAAACTAGGGAAAGAAAGTACACACACTCAAACACACATAGAGATTCAACAGACCTTAGGCTGTGCTTTGATAGCACATTGAACAGTGGTTTTCATTCCTGGATCTGGGAAGCCACAGTATATTTCACACGTGATTCAGATCATCAGCTTGCTAGGAGAGGGCTTCATAAACTGAACTGAGTGTGAGTTTGTGAGATAAAGGGACAAAATGTGCAGAAACAGGATTGAAAACTATTGACATGGAACATTTAATTGGTCTAAATTTGTCTAAAGTAATGCTGCAGTATTTTAATGTACTTTTTGAGATGATAACCATATTGCATTAAAAAATTCTGCATGTTCTATCAATAACAAAAAGAGCCTTTCCAGAAGATGAGGTCCATAGAAGCCAGATGAGGCATTATATGGAAGGGCGGTTGGGGAAATACTTTAGTCTCATCCAAATATACTAAACAGCTTGGCATCAGAGCCAAGCTGGACAGAATCCAACAGAGTGCACATTCTCTGTTATTCTCTCCTTCACTATCTGATGGAAAAGTATGATTTGCCTAACACAAAATAAATTATACAAAATTACGATTTGCAGTGAGTTACTACATCTGTGTTGCTTTCTCTTCATTAACTGTCAGAAAGTATCAAATGTAAATGAGTAGATAAATGAGGACAATATTTAGTATTTTAAGAAGGTATAAATGAAGCATTTATTCAAGTCATGGTTACGCTGAATATATGGTTATGTTATATATATATATATATATATATATATATATATATATATATATATATATATATATATATATATATATATATATATATATATATATATATACTGCATATCTGTGTAAGAAATCTTACATCATATGCACCAGCTTTGATCTGTTGGTAAAGTCGATGTTGGTCTTCATCCCAGAAAGGAGGGTAACCCACAAGAAGGATATACAGAATTACACCTATTTAAGAAACAAAAAAGTTAGAAAAATGCATGTAGGTATAAGGTATGTAGAGTATATTATATTCATGTATAATATACTCATATTTTATTATATTATTTAATAGACCGTCCCAGCCTCAGACTGAGACCATGGACAACCCACAGACCCCTCACCAACCACCCAATGCACATTACATACAAGCCTATAGAAAATACATTTCTAATAAGCAAATTCTAATTTGATTGGCTGGAAGACAGTTGAGGCGCAGATAGACATGCTGATAGACATACTTTGTACATTTATTTTTGCAATTGAAATTTTACAAGGGTGATTTTAATGGCCTATCCACATAGAACTCATTTTATTTTATGATTTTTCCTTGACAAACTTAAGATACAGGTTGAAAGCTGTGTTCCTTTTAATGCATTTGTTTCCTCATCAAATTACAGAGTTACAATGGGCTTGTAATTCCAGTAAGTATAGAAAACATAATTTGCTAACTGGTTACTCATGAACTCATCCACTCTCATATTATTCTGGATTTCATTTCACGCTTTACCAAATATTCACTGCAAGAGACTCATGGCAAGCTTTAAATTTGTAAATCAGATGAAAAGGCTTTTATTTAGACAGCTGGCCCATTATGATCTCCATAGTGCCAACAAAATTAAACTAACTGAATAAAATATGTCAACTATTGCAATCTGTACTTCTCAATTTATAATTATATATTTAAGCACGGTAAATAAAGTAAATTAAGTAATGTACATTAAGTAATGTACATAAATGTATATTCATTCATTTTCTTTCACCAATTCAGATATAATTATTTTGTGAAAATAAAATTGAGTCCAACTAGGACTACAAAGCAAAGGATCTGTTATGGTAGAAACATTATGTACAGAAATGCAATTTGTTTGGCAGCAGAAAAGTTCCACAAAATGTCTGTGATTAGCTACCTACCACATGCCCACATGTCCACTGGTTTTCCATAAGGCTCCTTCCTCAGCACCTCAGGAGACAGATAACCTGGAGTTCCAGCGAACCCTGCAAAAAAAAAAAAAAAAAAATAGCACAGACCTCATTTAAACCTAACTGAGTTTTTTTTCTAACAGTCTACAAAATGAGCTCCCCCTGAATTCTCTCTTAAGAATTTACTTAAGGCATTTTTGTCTTTGGATTGCAGCCTAATTCTAAAATAACTTCAGTCCCTGATGTCCCATCAAGCCCTAGAGGCAAAAAGCCCATAATGAGAGAGCAGCCAATGAGGAAAACTGGAGCTGAGTGTAAAGCCCTTGAGATCATTGTAATTAAACGGTAACACCATCAGGGTTTGTCCAAAAGTAAGACTAATCACACAACACCTACCTAAAATGTAGTAATAAAATAATAATAATAATAATAATAATAATAACAATAATAATAATCCTTTTCTGTGATTAAAGCCATTTTAGAGAAGAGGCAAAAGCTATTTAGATAAGGATTATTAATACATGTCTGAATTATACATTCCATTTATCATATATAATTTGGTTTAACCATATGAATATCAATTGGAAAATATAAGCATGTTAGCATTCTCTGATTATGTCATTGCATATCTCGGCTAGTTAGCACAGTATTAGTATATTACATTTTTAAACCAGTGTTGTTAAGTCATTTGGTGAATACTAACCAAACCATGCTTGTTGGTCTCCCTGCACCTCGATAGCCAGCCCAAAATCAGCCAGTTTCACTGCTGCGCCCTTCAGTTTGCTGGCCAAGAGAAGATTCTCTGGCTTTGGGTAACAGACAAAACAATAGCTTCAACATATATTGAGAGAATTTATACCAATTATCTGTGTTATAATTATCAAATGACATCACTCATCTTCAATCAACCAATGTCTTACAGAAGACTTGGGTAAAAATGTACAGTTTTAAAGAAAATGTTTAAGAATATTATGCACCATAAAAAGAAAGTTAATAATTTCCTTTCTAGATTTACAAAATGGATTTAAAATTATGACATTTGAAATCCCCCAGAAACCCTACCAATCCCCCCAGAAACTAAAACAAGAGAATGGTTTCTGAAAATAGGCAAGCTCTGAAACAACATTTTGAACCAAGTCTTCGGAAAACGTCATTACAGCCTCACAGGGTTGTGCAGCACCTCATGAAGAGTTCTGTGACCAGACTTGAACAATGTTTTTGAACAGTTAATTTAAAACTCTTTTAAAAATAAGAGTAATCACATAAACAACACTGTTGTAACATTTTGTGTGTGTGTGTATGCGTGTTTCTCATAAATCTTATAATATCCATGTGAATGATGTTTAAATTTATTTGCAAAAATAATTATTTGTCGATAAATTTAATAGGTCACTAGCAATCTCTGCATAACCCATTAAGACTGGAGGAAATAATGATATAATATTCAATATTGCACATGACAATTTATGTTTGTCATTTTTGTTATAAATGTTAGAAAGAAAGAAAGAAAGAAAGAAGAAAAGAAAGAAAGTTAAACAATTAATTGATTATAAACCATAGACAGTACTTCAAACAACCATGAATTAAAAAAAAAAAAAAAAAAAAAAAAAACTTTAGACAACCCCTTTCACATGAGCCTTGTAATACATTCATGAAGCATATTGCATTATGTAATTACTTATATAAATCAATTATTTTTAGTAATTGTATTTTTTTAATAATTAATTTATTTATTAATTTTTTTTTGAATTGAATATCCAATAATCAATACACTGATTAAGACTCTTATGTCAGGGGAGTCTAGAAAGAAAACTCAGATATAATGAAAACTCATTTTCTTGTGATTATTATACAGCCAGGACATTAGCAAAGGACATAAGGCTAGTTTGTCAGGTGCAGTTAGTTGTTTCAGCATTCACGTTATGCCTTGGGAAGATCAAGGTACTAACATGCTAATGTAATTCGAACCGTCATGCAGTCATTGCTTTTCCACACCTTACAAACAAACCAAACTTTACTACTACTATATATATATATATATATATATATATATATATATATATATATATATATATATATAAAAGTGAGTTATGCAGGGCATTCTTACTCTCAATTCACATATTGACACTTGATCAGAATCCCTTGGCGTCACTTTTTAACACTCAGGGTACCACTTCGGCATCATTTTTTGATGTACATTGTACTTCAGTTGTTTGCCTTAATCAGATCAAGACACATGTAATTCTTTGCATATGTAAAAGTATACATTTTATATACAGTCATGGCCAAAAATATCGGCACCCTTGCAGTTCAGACAATGCAACACTTCTTTCAGAAAATTGTTCCAAATGCAAATGTTTTGGTATTCACGTGCTTATTGTTTTTGTTTGCACTGCAACAACACACAAAAAAAAAAGTCAAACTTGATAAAATTTCACACAGAACTCAAAAATGGACTGGACAAAATTATTGGCACCTTGTCAAAACTGTAAGAAATAATTGCTTTTCAAGCATGTGATGCTCCTCTAATTTGTATTTAGACACACCTGTGGCAAGTAACAGGTGTGGGCAATATAGTAATCACACTTGCAACCAGTTAAAATGGAGAAAAGTTGACTCAACCTTTGTGTTGTGTGTCGCACTGAACATGAAGAAAAGAAAGAAGTGTAAAGAGTTGTCTGTGGATTTGAGAGAAAAAAAATGTGGAAAAACATGGACAATCTCAAGGCTACAAGTCCATCTCCAGAGATCTTAATGTTCCTGTGTCCACTGTGCGCAATATCATCAAGAGGTTTACAGCCCATGGCACTGTAGCTATCCTCCCTAGACGTGGCTAAAGAACCCAGATTCCAGATTAACTTCCAAACAAATTCAAGCTGATCTGCAGACACAGAGTACAACAGTGTCAGCTCGCACTATCCCTCGAAAAGGGACGCTATGGTAGGAGACCCAGGAGGACACCACTGCTGACACAAAGGCATAAAAAAGCAAGACTGGACTAATTTGACAAAACCATAATCCTTCTGGGAGAACGTACTGTGGACAGATGAGACAAAAGCAGAGCTTTTTGGTAAAGGACATCATGGCACTGTTTACAGAAAAAGAAATGAGGCCTTCAAAGAAAAGAACACAGTCCCTACAGTCAAACATGGTGGAGGTTCAAAGATGTTTTGGGGTTACTTTGCTGCTTCTGACAATGGATGCCTGACTGTGTGAACGGTATCATGAAATCTGATGATTACCAAAGAATTCTGGGGTGCAATGTAGTGGCCAGTGTCAGAAAGCTGCGTCACCACCAGAGGTCATGGGTCTTCCAGCAGGACAATGACCTGAAACACACTTCAAAAAACACTTAGAAATGGTTACAAACAAAGCGCTGGAGAGTTCTGAAATGGCCAGCAATGAGTCCAGATCTGAATCCCATAGAACACCTGTGGAGAGATCTCAAAACAGCAGTTGGGAGAAGGCATCCTTCAAATCTGAATGACCTGGAGCAGTTTGCAAAAGAAGAGTGGTCCAAAATTCCAGTAGAAAGGTGTAAGAAACTCATTCATGGTTGAAGCGACTGATTTCAGTTATTTTTTCCAAAGGGGGTGCTATCAAATATTAAGTTAAGGGTGCCAATAATTTTGTCCAGTGCATTTTTTTATGTTCTGTGTGGAATTGTATTAGATTTGACTTTTCTTCTCTGTTTGTGTGTTGTTCTAATGCAAAAAATAAATAAATAAATAAATAAACATGTGAGTACCAAAACATTTACAACTGCAACAGTCTTCTGAGAGAAGGGTTGCATTTTCTGACAGAATTCCAAGGGTGCCAATATTTTTGGCCATGACTGATGATGGTGCTATTCCCATGCTCACATCTGACGTATGACACCAGTTTGTCACCTTTTTCTTATACGTCAAAAAATTATGCTTAAGGGGTACCCTGAGCATTTAAAATTGATGCTGGACCATATGTCAATATGTGGAGAGTTGGGAGTGAGAATGTGTTGCCCTCAAATGATGCTAGGGTATTGTGGCCTTGTAAGTGATTGGCAGAGAGCTCCACAACTAACACACTTCATAGCAGATTTTGTTCTGGGTAAGAGATCTCTCAAACCAAAACTGAATCAAGCCCACTTAACAGTAAAAGAATTTTAAAGACAATGATTATTAAAATTATTTTATAATTAATATATTAATCACAAAATTATACCTTCAGTCCATTACACATGAGCAATTACAATTTAAATAATAATAATAATAATAAACTTTTAAATAAATATAAATACAGATAATATACAATCAAAATAAGCTATACAAATTAAACCCGGACTTTAAAGACAACTCTTTCCTTTATGCTGTGTTTAAATTCTTCATCTTTGGCAGAAGAGAGAAATGAATCACGCTGACTTTCTTGCAGTTTCATTATGTTTCACGGCATATTAATGTTGTTTGCTACTGATTTAACCAGGAGAATACCCCACTGAGATACAACATCTTTTATGCACACTTTCTCCACAGTTATTCATGAACTTAAGATCAAAGTTTACAGAGAAAGTTGATGATCAGCGTCATGGCACAAAGAAAGATTGAATAGACTGATTTGGTTTTACCAATCCTGCAACCCTTAATTTGTTCAGCTAACACACAAGCTCCTTGAGGGCAACCTCATCATCAGTTCTAACCCTGCTCCAACACGCATGGCTGTTGTTTTCAAGTAATCCTGAAGACCCTGATTAGCTGGTTCAACTGTGTTTTATTAGGGTTGGAGCTAAACTGTGCAGGATGGTAGGCCTTCATGAGCACAGGTTAATATCTGCTCCTTTACAACAATATTTTTGTAATTTTGCATGTTACTTCTACAAGCATATTTGCAGATAGCCATTGTTTCGTGGACAGACAACGCTTAGTTTTCATGTTTACAAAGCCTTGCAGATGAGGCATGCCGTTGTCACCAATTTTGAGGCCTACATCTGCAAAATTATTCATGGTATTTTAATTGTCAGTGTCTGGTTTTCCAGTCTTAGCAAACTAGAAACTAGTCTTGACTACTCAGTTTCAGCATCAAATACCCGAGGCAAGGGAGGAAACATGAGGACTGCGGAAGCTAATTACAGGGGTGTCAAGATAAAATAAAGAATAGCCGGATGTTGTCCTTTTGTTAAAGAAGCGCACGCAAGAAAAAGATGACAAATAGAGTAGATTAGAGAGCAGATCTATGATTCCCCTAAGAATAATTTGAAGAGCAGAATTTGGTAGTACATTATTGGAAGTGCTCTTTTGTTGCCCTACATATTAGCATAGCAAAACCTTCCTCATTCCAAACCCTAAGGTCTGCCCTACATGACTAATAATTTGTGCTCATAACTATACAATATTGCTTTTTGTAAATTGCTCTATATTTTGTTATTGCTCTATATAAACCATATATAACTTTAAGAAAGTTCAATTACATGAGAGCAAACCTCCAACAGCTCATTCTTCAAACTGTTGGACAAGTCATAACAAGGTGGTATAGACCTGCTTTTTCCTAATAATCTTTCAAGTGACATTCCAAAACAGGGAGAAACAAATTTGTCGTTTAACATTCCTGGTAAGGATTAAAAATAACATGGAAGATTGGTACTTTGTTGCGAAAAACACTCATGTTGTTCCAAACCATTCACCACAGCTATTAAAACTCATTTGTGCTTGTTCATATTCATATTCTTGTTGCCAATCTTGATATGCCAATTTTGCCTATTTATAAAGCATTTTAGAGCTTGACCAATCTTGCACAGTGTGCTTTTGTTGTACTGTATGGAAGGTTTTAGTCAAATGGTTAAGTACGACATGAGGGTGAGTAAATGACATTTAAATTTTGGGGTGAACTCTTTCTTTTATAAGCAAGTATTATTTGAGGGTTGCTAGCAGGGGAGATGGAGTAAAGGAGGTGGGGGGGTGTAAAGAGAATTCAAGGCCTACCCTATAAAAGGATGGAAGACTCTTGCCCAAAGAGCTGTGATTTTTCAACCTGAGAATATTTTTCTACCCTAATTAGGTATGTTTGTTTGTAATGAAATTACATGTGTATATGAAGACTGAAGACTTTTTTAAATATACAGTATATATTATTTATCGTTTTGTATCTATTGTGTTTGTTTTGTTTTCTGTTCTTTTTTTTTTTTTTGGCGCAAGTCATTGTTCACCATGGCAACTATATGCCAGCAGCCAATCACTGAGCAGAATTCAGGCTGATGCAAATTCAGGGGAAGATTATAAGAGGAGGGAAAACAATCTCCTGGTTGCACCTGGCTCATTTGATTGGCAAATTAGTACTGACAAGAGCTTGTGGTGGATTTGGTCTAAAGATTGACAGAAAACACCATTTCCACCAAAACCTAAGTAGGCTTTAATATTATATTTACATCAGTGATTGCTTTATTCCCAACTCCGAGACAAATGTAGACTTCATATGTTGTTAAGCGCTTGTATAAGCTTACATTTTTGGAATTACATTATCATAAGCAATCTTAGTAAAGGCCACACAAGATATTGGATCTGTATAAGAGAACAAAGAAGTAGGATTTGGTGTTTAAGACCCTCAGTGTCTCTACTCACCTTCAGGTCACGATGGACCACTCCCATCTGGTGGCAGTGGAGAACAGCCTCAAGGATCTGCTGAATGCAATGACTGCATGCAAACACCAGGGGGTGTGGGTTAGTGACAAGCACACACTCACTATCTGTGCACAGCATTGAGAGTAAGGGAGCATGGGCTTGGAGGTGATGAATAAGACTTAAATGGACTTCTCGTAAGTTAGTGCTGCATTTGAAATGATTATGAGCAATGCTTTGCAGTAAAGCTGGGTGATGTTTATGCATTTTCAAAAGTGCATTTAAAATGTAAGAACTACAGTAAACTGTAAAATACTAGTAAAAATAAAAGGTTTTTTTTTTTCTATGTATGAAATATCAGTACAGTGTTTCCCAACTCTGTGCCTGGAGGCACACCAACAGCGACCCATCAGGTTTTGGAGTCTGTACTAATAAGCTAATGAGTTAAATGTGTTTGATTAGGTTTGATTAGGATTTATCTACTTTTATCATTTATTAAACATCTAAACAAAAATTATTTCAATGAGGAGGAGAGAACTGATTCACAAAATAATTAAACTTAAGTCTAATTCTGATCCAGACAAATTTGTGAATCAGTTCAGATTTTGACAACCGTGAGTGCACTGACTCAAAATAACAATTGGTTTGTAAATGAAAGTAGGGGATATTAGTGTATTATCATTATTTATTTTGCATAAAGTATTTAAATGGCCAACAAAAAGCCCATAAAGATCAAGTCATGCATTTTTTTTGACCTTTATGCTTGATTAGTCTCTGTTCCTTTTTCCTGTTAGTCCTTTGTAGTTTCACTTTATGATTGGTTCCCTTTTATCACCCATGTGTTCTGTATTCCCTTGTTCTTGTTGTGTATTTAACGGTGTGTCCAACAAGCCAATTTGAAAATATCATATTTCCGAATTAAATGCATATGAACATCACCACAAAGTTGTAATTAAGAGTGGGAAACCCAGAATTTTCTTTAAGGCCAAAGTTATTGAGTTAGAGGTTTTACGCAGAATTTTGCACAGAAAAGATACAAGCCATCTTGCTCCAACCAAAGTCACCTAAACGCAGTGGTGTAATGTAACAATTAATACTTTGTTAGAGTATTTGTTAGAGTACTTTGTTAAGTATTTTTTGGAAGTATCTGTACTTTACTTGAGTTTTTATATTTCAGCCTACTTTTACTTTTACTGATTAAAATGTATACTTTTACGTCGATACATTTCCTCGAAGCATATTCGTTACTTGCTACAATATCATCAGAAGTCAGAAGAACACGGACTGCAGGAAAGCAGGTTTGACGAATCAGTAGTCTGGCGCTTGCAAGTTAAGACTCCTAAAAACACCTTTGCTCATGTGCAAACAAGTGCATGCGCAACCGCGGATGATTCATTTTCCACTCAAGTCGAGCCTGGGGTGTGCGATATACAGCATATCTTCTGCGATAATATGGTAACTGCTGTTGTAATGATGTGCGATCTGACGTTATCAAGTAGGCGATATCACCAAATCACACACAGAGTGCACGCATGTTGATTTATTAGTCTATTAAAACTCTAAATTCCAGGCATTCTAAATTGTAGAATGCCATTCTAAAAAACGCTTCTGTATGCTTTTTATATTTATATTAATTTAGTTAACTTGATCTATAAAACTTGTAGGGCTTCAGACAGGAAAAAATAAGTAATTTTACTGCAGAGTTAACTTAATCTATATCACACAAGGAGTACCGTTTTTCTGCAGATACAAGTTCAGTAAAGCAATGACTTACAATTTAGACATAATATTTCTTGTTTTTGCTTACTGAATGCTTATTGTTTACTTATTAAATGAATCAGCTTTTTGAACAAATCGGTTGATAAAAAATATTCAGTGATTCACTCATTAACAGTCAAATGCTTTGTTCTTGAATGAATCACCCATTTGAATGAATCAGTTGAATCTCAATGACTCATTACCAGTCACTTGCTACCACCTACTGGAGGTTTTAATTTCACATTTAGACTTTTTTCATGTCTTAAATTATTTCAAATATCAGTATTCAACGTTTTATGTTCAAAACAAAACATTAGGCCTATTTATGCATCTGTAACTGCAGTTTAAATGCATCCATGTCCCCTCTGAGATACATTAAACTGTGTAAATACATCTAAATACAATTTCAGATGCAGATTCCAGAAATGTTTTATGTTGTCTTATTCTTACCCAAAAATAAGTAATGGAAGAAAGAGTTAAAACTGAACATAATCTCAAAATGTGTATAAACAAAAGATTTACTTCGTTTCCATTTTGCATTTACTTGTACTTCTACTTTCAATACTTAAAGGAGAAGTCCACTTCCAGAACAAAAATTGACAGATAATGTACTCACCTCTTGTCATCCAAGATGTTCATGTCTTTCTTTCTTCAGCCGTAAAGAAATTATGTTTTTTGAGGCAAACATTTCAGGATTTTTCTCCATATAATGGACTGATATGGTGCCCCGATTTTGAACTTCCAAAATGCAGTTTAAATGCGGCTTCAAACGATTGCAAATGTGGTTGTAAACGATCCCAGCCGAGGAAGAAGGGTCTTATCTAGTGAAATGATCGGTTATTTTCATTAAAATAATACAATTTATATACTTTTTAATGTCGCTCGTTTTGTCTCGCTTTGCCTGAACTGTTTTTTTTCCCGATTCATGACAGTTAGGGTATGTCGAAAAACTCCCATTTCATGTTCTCCCTCAACTTCAAAATCGTCCTACATCGCTGTTTTACCTTTTTTGTTAAGGGTGTTTGATCTTCTTTGCATGTTTACTTCGCGAAAATTGGGTCGGTACTTCTGCAGCGACGTAAGATGATTTTGAAATGATTTTTGAAGTTGAGGGAGAAAATACGATTGGAGTTTTTCGACACACCTAACTGTCTTGAACCATAATACACAGAGTTCAGGGAAAGCAAGACAAGATGAGTGTTTGAGATTAAAAAGTATTTCAATTGTATTTTTTTAATGAAAATAACCAATCGTTTCGCTAGATAAGACCCTTCTTCCTCGGTTGGGATCATTTACAACCGCATTTGGGATCGCATTTGAAGCCACTTTTAAGCTGCATTTTGGAAGTTAAAAATCGGGGCACCATACCAGTCCATTATATGGAGAAAAATCTTGAAATGTTTCCCTCAAGAAACATAATTTCTTTACGGCTGAAAAAAGAAAGACATGAACATCTTGGATGACATGGGGGTGAGTACATTGTCTGTAAATTTTTGTTTTGGAAGTGGACTTCTCCTTTAAGTACGTTAAAGATAAAAAAAAAATACTTTTTGTATTTGAGTACAATAAATATCACATACTTTAAGACTTTTACTCAAGTAATATTCTAAACAGTGACTTCAACTTCTACTAAAGTCATTTTCTGGTAAGATATCTGTACTTTGACATAAGTATGGCTTTCAGGTACTTTATACACCAGTGCCTAAAGGCACCTGACATTGTACTGTAATTACAAATTTCTAACTTGTAAATACAAACTTGCCAGGAGGACGGCACCATAAATGCTTTCCTGTCTTAATGTTGACCAAAGCATAGAATGTTGAAAGTAGTATGCCAAAAGTCCCCAGATAGTCTATTATTTCTGGTCCTTTTTAGAAGTGATCTAGAAGTGATTTAGATCTGTGCACACTCTCAACGGCTGATATAGCCCACAACCCACTGAGCTTTGGAGGTTGACAGCAGATGTTCCGGAGACCAACAGCTAAGTAGAGACACCCTGAAAGGGGTTTGACTTATTAAATCAATGTCTAACCTGATGAAAAATATTTATTTAATGTTATCTGTGTTATATTTTATCTGCAACATTGTGAACTTTAAAAAAGAAATGAATATCACAATAGGTAAAACGTTTATATTTGACCATTAACTTTTAAATGTGTCATTTTGCTAAAAACATGAGCAGACTTCTCTATATTATTAACATAGCATAGAATAAATGCATAAAAGTATAAATACACATTTGCAAATGTACTGCAACTTATTTTAACATTTACAGAACTAACAGATTCTTTTTTATCCAAAGCCACTCACAGTGCATTTGAACTATAAATTGATCAGTAGATGCATTCTGGAAAAGCTATATATATATTGCCCATCCATTGTCATCATTACCTCTCTTTGTCTTGCTCCCCAAATCTCAATCCAGAAGTGGTGTTTGCTTGGGTGACTGTGTGCTTGACCCACTAAATCACTGACTTATTGGTTCTGTTACCCGTTTTGCATTTCAATCAAAAAGGGCACAGTCACCATCAACACACACATAAAAAAAGACAATCCTACAGAGTCAAACACACAGCCCCCGACTAGGCACATTTCTGAGGTGCTACATGCACGACCTTAGCTCTGAGGTCATCAATTGTGTTATTACCCCTCAGCCCACCGCCACACACAAATCTTGGTGTGTAGCTGTGTTTTGAAGGACCAGGTTGGGGTGAGTAGAGGAGGCTTCCACATTGGGAACCCATGGTTTATTGTTTGTTTAAACAACGTTACCAGCAGGTTGGAGGTTTAAGCCTGTTATACTAACCTTCAAGTCTCGATGTACAATGCCATTTAGGTGACAATGATTAACACTCTCTAGAATCTGCTGTATGCAATGACTGTGAGAAAGAGAGACACAGCGAGGAAGCCAAAGAAGAGAGATTGAACAGTTCAGCAAGCACAGTGAGAAAATAAATGCAGCTGGCAAACAAACAGTGCAAACAGAAAGCAAATTTAGCTTGGGCAGGAGCAAATACTGTACTCCAGTCAGTACTTAGGCTATTGAAAATATTGTAATATTTGCTATAATACTAAACAAATGTGCATTTAAATTACTATTTCACCCAGGAATGAAAAATGTCATTTTCAGCTTAATCTCGTATCGTTGCAATCCCTGCTGACTTTCTTTTCTTATTTTTTTTTTTTTCTGTGAAACACAAAGGAGAAAGTATCCACCTTATTTTTCAGTGCTCACTAGCAAATTCATAGAGCATTATTTTCAGCTTTTATATATGCGGTATATAGTATAGTCATCTGTAAATATTTTGATTTTCTTAGGGTTTTTTTTTTTTTTTTTTCAGAATCAAAATTCAATTTTCATTGATTTTCTCAAAGTGACAACATACAGAGCCCCTAAAATAAAAAATAAAAAATACAGACCTTTACTTGCACATAAGAAACTTTTTTTCTGCCCTCGAGAAACTATTCACATGCGCATGGGAATATTTTGCATGCTTATCCATTACAATTTCTAGTTTTATATAACCTATTACCTTTGTTCATCACTGCCATTATACTATGAATAAAATGAGAGCATGGATGCACATGAATTAAGAGAGATATACTTGCTCAAAATGTGGCTTTTCTTATGGTAGTACCTCTAATATCAAGGCCTAATGTTTGCCAAGGGTCTATAAAAAAAGACAGATACTGTAAAAAAAGTGTGCAAAACTTGGCTTTTGTTAGGGCAGAATGTCATATTCCAAGGCCTCAGGTCTCTTAAATACATACTTTGTGGAGGCCAAGAAACCACTCTGCAAAATGAGCTGATGGCACAATAGGTGGCTCAGTGTGCATTGTCCTATATCCTAAGTTTAATGGTTTCTTGTTCGCACATAAAAGTCTGTATATCTTTTATTTTTGCCAAGCTCCTGGGGGCTATGTAATACGGTGCTAAGAATAGAGTGAGAAGAAACCCAAAGTGCATATAACCTGCATTTTGCATTATAAAAAAGAGCACCTTGAATTCATTCAGTTGTATTTGACAATCACTAAAGAATCAGAAAAAAAAAAAACAGCTGACAAGAAAACTCACTTCTTGTACGATAAACAAACTTTTTATTAATTTCTTAATTTTCTATTATAAAAATCTAAATAGGGACAAAAGTCTGAAAACACAAATATTTTTCCATTCTCTGCTTTCTTTTTTCCATACTTTTCCAGACCTGGAAAATACCTGAAACTAATTCCATACTTTTCCAACCCCGTAGGAACCCTGTGTTTTGTACAGCTAAAAATAGCTGTACAAATGAGACTGGAAGCCAGACCCATAAAATTTACACACGGCCGCGCCCTCACTTACGGCAAAAATAAGGTGGATATCGTAGAGACCACTGGTTTCAGTGGTTTCTATCATCTTTCCTGAGCTTCTGATGCATTTCAGAAAAACAGTCTAGATCAGCTCTGATTCAGTTTCTGACTGTTTTTGTAAATTGTATTGAATTTATTCATTGACATGATATGACAAAAAAAAATCATGAAAGTCGTGTACAGTGGCAGAAATAAGTTTCAAAGAAGCCTTTGCAGATATTTGGATTTCCTCATTGTTTACTTACAAACATTGGTCAGTTATGCAGATGAGATTGGGAAGTGTGGGTTGTGCAGGTACTCTGCCCTTTAAATAAAGGCATGCAAAGACTGTTTACTGACAAATCTGTTCTTCTCAAGAAAGATGGAATATTGAATAGGTGTCAAACATAGCTCCCGGAGGGCCACAGTTCTGCAGAGTTGAGCTCCATCCTGCTCCAACACACTCACTTTTAGTTTTCAAGTAATTCTAAAGACCTTGATTAGCTGGTTCAAGTGTGTTTAATTACATCTGGAGCAAAACTGTGCAGGGCTGTGGCCCTTCAGGAAGTGAGCTTGACATCCCTGGTGTGAATCATGCCTTGATCCCAAAAGCTTTCACAGGACCTTGAAAAAGGGATCACAGAGCTGCTCAAGGGTGGAAACCTCTACAAAAGCATTGCTATAGATGAGTGTTGAATACACGGTAAGATTCAATGTCTACAAATGTGGAAAATGTTAGACTATTGTTATCCTCTCTATGAGCGTCCTGGCATCCTGCAAAGATCACTTTAAGACCACAACGGGCAATTTTGAAAGAAGTAAGAAAGAACCACAGGGTAACCTCCAGAAAACATGACAAACTGTGGAAGTCATTGTTCATGTGCACACTATAAAAAAGCAATGCACAAGAATATTGTTCATGTAAGGATAACACATTGGAAACTACTGCTGCCAAAAATGAGGCATGTGTTATGTTTTCCCAAGACCACTTGGATGTTCCATTGTGCTTCTGGGAAAATGTTCTGTGGACATCTGATTTTTCATTCTTTCTTTCTTTCTTTCTTTTTTTCTTTCTTTTTTTTTTTTTTTGATTTGCATCATGTTTTAGCACTGCCTTACTGCATTAAGGCCTGGACACTTTGCAAACACTGAAGGAAAAACATATTCAAATTGTATCAAGACATTTTACAGGATAATGTCAGGATGTCAGTAATTCATGACTTCAAACTTTAGAGAGGTTGGGTAAGGCAGCAAGACAATGGTCCAAACCAAACAAATTAATCAACTAAAGAATGTCTAAAAAGAAGAGAATATGTTTTCCTGAGGACTGACTTTCAGTCAATTAAGATGCTGCAACACAACCTAAAGAGATGTAATAAATAAATAAAATAATTTTTTTTTAATAAAATGTGAAAAGTACTTTTTTGAGTGTTATTAGTTTCCTTAGATAGTTTTTGTCTATAAATTTGAGTTAAATCAAACAGTACAAAATCCAGATGTTTTCAAAGGATTCAAAACTTATTTATGCCACTGTATGAGCTTGCATGATTGATCAAAAAGAATGGAGGAGTAAATAACCAACTAAACTTTGGTGTGTTCTTCACACAAGCTTGTATTATTTCAGAAGGACTGGGATATAGAGTCATCTGGACTACATTTGTGATGCATTTTTGTCCTTTTTAAAGGGTCAATGTTTTAGTCTTTGTTCATTGTAATTTCACAGAAAAGAACATAAAAAAAAGTCTTAATTTCTCATTTTATGTTACACAGAAAACAGTGAAATGGGGTTGGAACGACATAAAGGATAAAAGGCGTGTAAAAAATGACAATTTTCATTTTTGGGTGACTATTCATTTTAAAAAAAAAATAATACAAATATAATCGAAGCACACAAAAGAGACAAGCTTAAATAACCCAAATTAAGATAACACCCAAATAAGCAGCATAAAAAGAAAAGAATTGGAATTTTAAGCAAAAAAAAAAAAAAAACACCTAAAGACAGACATTAGAAGTACAAATACATTGAAAGACATACTACAATACAGACACTTCTCACAGTTGGGTTTAAATGCTAAAAAATGATTTATAATTCACAAGCAATATTACAAAATTTGCTCAGTGGTTTTGTTATAGGGTTACAGATATGATTGCCTCCACAACTAACTAAGAAAAATAACAATATTATGCACACACAGATATTGATGATAAAAAAAAAAAAAAAAAAAAAAAAGATTGTTCTGTTTTGTGAATTACGAGATTTGCACTTTACATTTTATAAGTGAATGGTATGTGTGGAACGTTCTGGCTTTCATTCAAGTTAAGCTCTTACCACAGAAAATAGTTTGAACTTTACCCTCAGTGTGTAAAGATAAGCCAAAATAATTTTTACAATAATGCACTTACAAAGGAAGTTTACGGGGCAAAGTTTTCTAGAGAGTTTAAAAGCGTAAATATAATTGATTATCATTCACTTATTAATTCTTCTGCTCTTCATGTCATTTGAGTTGTAGGTCTCTAAACCTTATTTATTTATTTTCTTTCAGAGGGTTACTTTGCTAGACAGATTTATTTCTCAATGTGTTACTTATCTAATGTTATTTTCACAGCAACTCTATGCCGTAACAAGAAGGAAGCATGTGCAGGGAATTCAACAGGGTAAGAACAGGGTCAGTAAACAGACAGAGGTCAAAACCGTGAACTAGAGGGCTGCATTGAGATCGCAAATCTCACGGGAGGGGACAGCAGTTTTACCTTTACTTTACTTTACTGTGCAGGAGTGGGCGGTCAAAAAAATGTAGCGCGGGTCCCACCATCCCGCAGTCCCGCAATTTGAGGCATAAACAGGTGTTTACACTGTGTTTGGTCGTACAACGATTACAATACCTGCCCACTGCTGCGCCGCCCCCACTGTCGTTTTGATATTTTTTTAATAGAAATAGAAATCATTTAGCTCAGCTGGAAAATGTACACTATACTAAACTGAAATGTCGGCTCTGATCCACACAGTCAGGGTTGCCAGGTCTGCTTGACAAAACTAGCCCATTCCAGTCAAAAATAGCCCAAAGTAGCATAATTATCAAATTTTAAAAAATCAAAGCTCAAAATTTTCATACCTAAAATAAATATTTGGCGGTCACTTTTAAAGGGGTCATCGGATACCCATTTTCCACAAGTTGATATGATTCTTTAGGGTCTTAATGAAAAGTCTATAATATACTTTGGTTAAAAATTCTCAATGGTAGTGTGAAACAACACCCTTTTAATCTTGCCAAAATCATCTCTGCAAAAATCTCATTCTGGTCAAGGCTGCTTTAAATGCAAATGAGCTCTGCTCGCCCCGCCCCTCTCTTCTCTCTGTGGATTGATGAGCCTGTTTACTTTAGATGCATTTAGCCGCGTTTAGCCGCTAAACTTGCTAACTAGCACATTATTAGAAAAAGCGATCGCAAAGATTCATAAAAAAAACCCTTATACTCACTTCTGCTGTAAGTGAAGCTGGATCACGAATGATTCGCGAGAACATAGACGGATATATGTAGATCGGGAGGCGCATTCCCTTCACAAACAAACGTAATCCACTGCATCTTCAGTGGCTCAGATGTCGGGAGTAAATACTGTCGGGACCACTACGTTCACTGTTACATCCAGCAACACAACACCTCAATCGCTCAATTCCTGTCTAACTTACATCCCTGCTCCGGCATCAAAATACGGAGGTTGGACTGTTACAACTGATCAGAGGTAAGACGCTCATGTCAATCAACTATGGTGGGCGCAGCCTCTGTCGGTGTGACGCCACAATGACAGGCATCTGAGAACGACTCGATTTGAAAAAGGGAATATTATTTTTACAGATGAATTTAAAACCACTGCATGGATTTTTATCATTATAAGTTAGATGTGTACATACACTGCCAACACACATTAATGTTCAAACAACATGTAAAAGTGAACTTAGCATCCGATGACCCCTTTAAGATCATAAACAGCTCAAAGGTTTCCTACCAGTCACTCTCCTTCACAAAACTAAAAGGGGTGGCTTACTGTTTTTTTTTTTCTAGGTTTGATTGTGTTTATGGGGTGCAGACTAACATGTGTTAATGCTTCATTTAAAAGAACAAAATACAAAAAACAAAAACATTTTTCACATAATTTACCTTTATTCTACACCTCTTTGTCCCTTCTCCTATGAACACTCTGATGATTTCCTGGTTTTTTTGAAGCCCCTCCCTCAGAAATACGGTTCAGATTGGTTAGCTGGCCCAGTGTGTTGTGATTCGCTAAACCGTGTAGTGCATGTCATCCAGAAACGACACACCCCTCACATGTGCTCCAGTGCCGTATTGTAAACAATGGCATCATCAATATTGCTAATCAGTTTGAGCCCGAATGAGACCCAGAAAATATTAGTGAAGAGGATCGTGCAGTACCTGTGCAAGCATGGCCCTTACAGGACATTTCAGAATGGTATGTTTTTTTTGTTTGTTTGTCGTCTCATACTTTTGGATGCTAGTTATGTGTAAACGCTACTGCTTATGTTAGCTTTTAATATACGGTTTTATCCTGATTAAAGCTTCAATACAGCACAATACCTGATTTACAGAATTGTGATTCATATATGAATAGATTTTTTTCGTGCGCCCCTAGTTTTGACAGCATGGCAACAACTCTTCCTCTTCTCTAAAGCACCGCAACATGGCCTCTCCCCATTTGTTGCATGTTCCCAGGGGTGGGGTTTATGTAAGTTTCAGGGTTTGTGATGTCACAAACAAATTCAGAAGTAAAAGACTGCAAATTAGGAAAACAACAAGGATCAAGGTAATACTAGAAAAAAATGTTCAATATTAGCAACATAAACGATAAACAAGACTTTGCAAGGAAACAGTGCAAGACTGGGCTAGACTGGAAAGTTAGTATTCTGGTGATGGCTCCCTCATTCGGTGGGAGGAGGGAATGGCAGGTGCAGAAGCAGATATAATAGATGTCTTGCCATATAAACTTCCACTGTAAGTCCATTATTGTTTGAAAGATGGAAAAAACATCACAAAATAATTTTCTGTGTTAACTGACAACATGCCACAGATGTTGTCTATAGAGCTACATACATTATACTATATGCTTTAAATTATTAGTAAACTGTGTTGTCTGTTTAAGCTAACTGAGCTGTCTGTTTAATTCTTGCATTCTAATAAGTGTTTTAAAGGGATTTGCATTTGATAACAAGCACTAACCTGGCATCAGCCTCACTGTAGTATTCTCTGGCAACAATATCTTCAAACAGCTCCCCTCCTGTGACTCTGAAAAAGTTCACATTCAGAGTCAACACATCAGTCTAATTGCAGCACCTTTAATAAACAGGATGGTCTGATTTACATTTTCATCTTGGCAAGACATTAGGAGTGACAAGAATACAAGAGTTTTGTGTATGTATATAAAGTAAGTACTCTGAAGGGTACTTTACAATTACATGAACACGTCACTGCAGCTTTCTATTGAATTAGAATGTTACCTTGACAACACTGCAGCACAATTTATTATAGCACATAAGAATGTTATAGTAAACATACTTTTGTTTCAAATATTGTTTTCAGATTTATTTACAATTTATTAAAAAAAATAAAAAATAAATAAAATGGCTAGTATCCTAAATGATTTACCGCAGGTTTCAAATAATTTTAAATAAATTGTGAGTACATACCATCCAGGAAAATGCATCTGCCTTAATTACTCCCATTTTAATGTATAAAGACAGTTATATCTTTAAACACATACATTACTTATATATTAAAAAGTTAGTCACATCTCTTATGCACTTCATGTGAATAACGCTATTGGCATGACCATAAAAGTACTGAGTAGGAGCTAATGCGGCTGCTGCCTGTGTGTTTCAGTTCAGTCATATGAGGTTCCATTTCAGTTGTGATGCTGCCTATGTAATGGGCAGACTGTAAGGCTGCTAAATCGCTAATGTCTCAGAAGTACAGCCTCAAATATGACCATAGCCTCTGAAAGCTGAACTACTCAGCTGTGGAAAAAGTACTCTGTGTCTGATGATTCATCTTTGGACAAAGTCAATGGATGCCTTCACCCACACTGCCTGTTGCCCACTCTCGGTGAGGCATGTGAAATGGTATGGCCATCTACTTCATGGGAGTCATTAACATAATAATTCCTCTGCATGGTTGCATAACAAGGAGGTAAAAAGAGGCCATTTTACAGGACTAGGTACAGTATATCACAATGCAAACACACACACTGCTAATACACTGTGTGTCAATAAAGGCCACCCTTACAAAATTTACACTGACTTGTACCTGGACTCTAAAGTCACCTCAGATCTAATTTAGTTGTGATAGTGGCTATTATTATTATTATTATTATTATTATATATTTATTATTATTATTATTATTCTTAAGATGGTAACATATTACTATTGTAATACAACTGTAAAAATAAATGTAAATGAAAAATGAATATCTCGCATATTTTACTTGTACTTTACACTACAGTAGGCCGCCACAGTCTAGGTAATTATTATAATTAATGGGAAACAATGTACAGTATAAGCATTCTTGGAATGCCTTGTTGGCCAGTCAAACCAGAGGACACAAACTGTTGTATAAATGTTATATTATATACTGTAATGTATTTAGTGTCTGTACTTTTGCTATGTGACTTTTAGTTTGCAGTTGTAGTCTGTCTTGCTTCTGTTTTGTAAAGCTGAATTTTCAGCACCATTACCCAAGTCTTCAGTGTCACATGATCATCATCATTCTAATATGCTGAATTGCTGCTTAATTATTATTTGTGCTCAGTTATTAATTCTGGTTCTTATTATTATCAATGTTAAAATAGTTTTTTTCAGGATTCGTTGATAAATTTGTTGACTGTGCCTTTATAGCTCTTATACTCTGTCAAAAAACATCTGTTTGGTTTTGATTATCATTTCTATCATGTTGAAAACACGTTTTAAAGCTATATCAGTTTAAACTTCTGATATACGGCTTTCTGAGCGCACACATGCGAAGTTTATGTTAAAAAACATGCATAAGTCACAAAAACACAGTCAGTTATGTCTGTGAAGGTATACAGCTGGGAAAGAAAATGCATGTTTATATTAGATCTGTGTATTAAGTGACAGCAGCATAATATACAGTACCTATAGTGCTGTCTACGCTGTCAATATGAGCCAAACATTAAAATAAAAACAGAAAAACGCTTACTGCTCTGGACTGAATAAGATCTATAGCTTTAATAAGAAGAAATTTCTTAATTGATTAACAGATTATGTGCAGCTCATTCAGGGTGGTGTCTTGGCTAATATGCCAGTTTTCCATCAACAATTGTGGGTGGGGCTTGTAAAATGAGCCGTCACATTTTAAGGATTCAGTGATTGGCTTGCTCTGAGACGCTGCTTATGAGAGAAAAGGAGCGGGTGGATTTTTATCATTATTATGTGGTTCTGTACATACTGCCAACACATATTACCCCCCCCCCCCCCCCCCCAACATATAGTATATATCATGGTTTAGCTCAACTGTTTTTTTCCATTGATAATAATCAGAAATGTTTCTTGAGCAGCAAATCAGCAAATTACAATGATTTCTGAAGTATATAATGTGTATATACTTGAATGTTTAACTCATTTACATTATCAGCATGTATCTTTGCAATTTTGGCGTTCTACAGTGTCTTAGTAGCTCATTTATTGTGGCTCTTTTCTGATCTGGGTTCACTCTCATTTATTTGGTGAGTGGAGGAGCTCTCATTAACAGTCACACTCATTTAACAGGAGAACTGAAGATGTGACCTCATACAGACACACACACACACACCAAAAAATTCACTCACAAATCAAAGACGAGGTAGTGAACACCCTCCTCCGATATGCTGTCATGGAGCCTCACTGTCGAGAAAACGAAGAGAGAGAGAGACACTGATTAGATTGCATGGAGCAGCTCACTTTCATACTCGTTAGAATGAGGGAGTGAGATTTTCACAGACTCATTTACTCCACAAATTAGAATTATTTCTGCTTCTGCTTCCTTTCATTGTCAAAGATGAATAAAGGGCAGATCCATTATAGCTGAAGTGTGTCATTTTTTTCCTGTTAAAATACTTTCTTCTATCCCACCTTAATATGCAAACACATTCTATGCCTAAGGCACATTCAAGTATTTTCCTTGAAGAGTAAAAATACTGTGATGGTATCAACTTGTTTAAGCAACCCAACCAGCTTGACACAGCAACACTGACTCAACCAAAGAAGCCACCCACACTTACATTTAAAGGTGGATACATAAGGCTACCTTAAAATGGACAAAAATAGATATTTAGACATCTTTAGTTGCTTACTGGAACAGCCTTCACATGAACAGCATCCAAAAAACACTGTCTAGATATGTTAAATTCAGACCTTTGCACATCAGTATTAACAGTAAGTCAGTCTTGCCACAGCAAAATGAAAAGTGGAAATCTTTTAATGGAACCAAAGAGATCATGACAGCTACTTGATTAAAGTGAGCAAAGTGAATTCCTAATGTAATATATCAAAGGAATCGAAAGGCTTGACCTTTTTGATTTAGAAATATGGATGGATTACATGGGGAAAAAAAGAGACAGGGAGGAATCCCCTCTGTATAAATACCTCATGCATCTTCTCTCATCTATGATACAGTTGGTTGCTCAAACCTGTTGCCATAGTAACAGAAAGAGAATGGCTTTCCAGCTGATGGTTGCTTTGGAGAGGAGAAATCCCTCTGTTAGTTTAGGAAAGCCACTGGGTTTTATGTTATGAGTAACAGATGTCATTATAATGTAAATGTGACTGTTGACCGCTAACGTCCTTACATGTTATTACATTAAATTTGGAGTCACAAACCTTGAAGTATTAAACGTGTAATGTTGTCATATCTGTGTCAAAAGGTAGACAGAGAGAGAGATATTTTGATATTTCATTGTAATTATGTTTTTTGCACATATATTGAATTTAGACAGATAGATAGATAGATAGATAGATAGATAGATAGATAGATAGATAGATAGATAGATAGATAGATAGATAGATATTAGGGCTGTCAAATTTACATTGGAATAGAATGTAAAACTTTCTGTCATCTGATGCAAACTTTGAAACAAAAGCAGATTGAATAGTTTCAATGGCTTAGTGTTCTCATGTAAGAAGATGAACATATGGGGGCGGGAATGTGATACTAAATTTTTCAGCTTATCTGTAGCTTTGTGTTATAGCCATAATTACCGCTAGAATTCACCCACGCTTGTAATCTTGCAGCTGGCTAGGAGGTGGGTGAGTGTGGGCAGAAAAGCATGGCCATTTTTAGCTGTTACCACCTTAACAGCTAGAGGTCAGATTTGCATGACCTAATTAGGATGAATCACTCAGCACTGAAAAATCCATGAATGTGAGCACTGTGAAAGAAATGTAATTGTCTTAATGCAGATATTTACTAGTTTATGGAACCTAAAACAGAGCAAGTGATCTAACACCGTACTCAATATTCTTGCAATGCAAAGTTCCGATGTTGTACCTGCGTTTAAATGAGGTTTTCTTCATTTACATTACAACAAGTGAACAAGTGACCCTTTATCAGTTGCTTCATTGTGACACTGGGTACTGGATGGCAGCTACATGATCTGAGCCACTGTTTCTTTACCCTCATGGGCTTCCCCAGGCTTTCAGTCCATGCTAAAAGTATTCTGTAATCACTCTTCTGCCCTGGATCCACAATGGGTTTTCCATTTCTCGCTTATGCCCCAGTCACACTCACCAGACAGCTACAGAATCTTTCCTGTCACAGAGGACAGAAATATTACTGTGAAGCTTGAACCTTGCCATGTCAAATCTGGTTTGAATACTAACTATATTTTAAATGCTGTACATAAAACAGCTCATTAAACAGCAGTTTGAGTGCTGTAAGGCCATGGCAAGTGAACCCTTTACTGGAGAATGTGTGTGTGTTTGTGGCTGCACTTACCAATGTTAGGATGCTTGAGCAGACGACAAATTCGGGCCTCTCGTTCCAGTTTTTGGTGATCTACAAAAAAAGAAAAAAACATTAACACTTGGCTGTTTAACTTAGATTTGGATAAAAGTTTCTGCTAAATGACGTAAAATGTAAATGTTTGTTTAGCAATAGAAATGTAGTAAAGATCATAGGACCAGGGTCAGAACGAGGGCTTACAGCAAAAATGCCACCAAAATGAACAAAAATGCCCCATAAATTCAAGGGAAAAAAAATGCCCCTGCACTATTAAACAATGTATTACAGCTGCTGTGCTTAAAATGGAATCTGAAAATGAATTAAAAGTGATAATTCACGAAATTACATTTAGATCTGCTCACACTGCATCAGATTCTACATCAGATTAAATGTGCAGTTTTGTGCAGTGTTGAACCTTATAACCAATCAAACATGTTTCTGTTGAATTTACAGTAGGAATGCTTGACCAATCTGAAGTAAATTCGAAGTATTTGATAGTAAAGACAACACAGTATAGTGATTATAATAAGGTGATTATAAAAATTGCCCTCAATAAATCTCAGAGGGCAAATATTGCCCCCGAATGGAAAAGTTCATTTCTGACCCTGCATGGGACAGATATGATCTGAACTCTGATCTACTGGGTTAAACGAGGAAAACCAAAAAAGGTCATAAAGGATGTCTCTACTCATTCCTCTGAGGTCAAGTGATTAGACAGAATATACAAAAATACAAACAATATAACAAGAAGCAAACGTCAGTCATTGCAATCTAGTAGGGAACTCTAATATTTAATTTTGATGGACTATGAATACTTTGAAAAAGTCTTGAATTTTTTTTTTTTTTTTTTTTTTTTCGTTGTTATGTGGTGCACTATTTATTTTTGTAAAAGTAACATTTGTGGAGTATATTTGTAAATGATATATTGGTTAATCAAGTAAATAAAATAAAAATAAAATAAAAATCTTGCAGATTTTTACTCACACTGACAGAGGACAAAAATTATAGAGCAAAAGAGTGAATAGTATTGTAAAGACAGAAGAGCAGAAGTTCTGGCCAGTGAGAAAATTCACATCAATATTGACCTTTTTACAATCATTGTGTTCTGGTGTGCAAGTGATAGAAAGGTGGAAGATGGAAAGAAACAGAGAATGTGCTTGTGTATGTGTGTTTAACTGTATGTGCAAGACACAGCTAAGGATGGATGATGGTCCAGGCCAATGAGACGAGTGCCCTGGGGCCTGTGATTGCTAGGGGCCTTGAGCTGGGAGCCCTGCAGCTACCTGACAAACCGGAATCAAGGTACTGCAAATGTAATTGATCTAGACAAACAGTATTTAAAAGTGTGCCAGTAATATACAATAATACTGAATACCACTTTTTTAAGTACTCTTCCCATACTATGCATTACCAACATGAATCTTGGCCAAACAGTCCTCACTGCCAAAAACCCACTTAAACCACCAAAACACTTTATAAATGTCTCAAAACAAGCCTGTTTAACCATAACACTGGCATAAATTCTTATTCAGAAGGCATACACTGTCACTCATAACACACTGACCTAAAAACACTAACAACGGGGAGCATTACATAATTAATGACTTTTATCTTTGCAGTTATGATGATTTTTACATAAGTCACTCATTATAGAATATGAATAACACCATTCCAATATATATATATATATATATTTTTTTTTTTTTTTTTTTGCATATAGTAGTCTATGATACTATCATCTGCCACTTTTCTTTCCCCACCTGTCCTCTTTAATTCATGTTTCCAAACAAACTTATTTTGATGTTGCCCTTTTTTACAAAATGATGGTACATACTAGGTTTTCAGCTGAAATTACATTTGGAATTATTAATTATTACTGTTTTTCATTTTATTGTAAACTTTATACTTTGATTTTCTATATATTTCAACAGAATTAGTGCAAATTCATGACATCATTCTCATTTAAAAGGGTTTTTAGCAGTTTTAAAAGGTGTCTTAGCTATTGATAAAAAAACAAAACAAATACATTGTCAGGTGTGTGTATCAGGCAGGCAGGCAGACGAAGGAGAATGGCGTTTTAAATAATAGGATTTTAATAATAATTAGAAAGACAGGCTGACAGGGTGTACACACAACTAAAATAGATGACTGAGAACAGACAAAGAAAGACCGAACAGAATGGAGTATAAATACTAGGACAAACGAGAGCAAATTAATGACAGGTGCAGGGTAATCAATCAAAAACCATAGGAACAGATGAGAAACAGAAACAGGAAGCAAGAGAACAGGGAAAATGGAACCAAAACACAAAGAACACGTGACATACATAGTGTTTTACAAGTGACAGAGAATGACTGACAGAAGAGTTCATGGATTTTGGAAGATGTCATCATTCCATGTACAAGTAATGAAAAAATTATTCACAGATTTGTCTGTGCCGACTTCTGCTTCGCTGACTGTGTGAAGATACTGTGACTTCAGTTTTGACCAATGCATTTTAGCAATCGGGGAAAAAAATGCTAAGTGCAGCCCATCTTTGTGTTTTTAGTTTGATTTTATTTTGAAATTTCACTGACTTACTTAACTTGATCCATATTGTACACCACTATTTACATAAAATATTTCCTTTTGATACTTTTGGGCTCAAGCAGGTTGTGCAGTCTTTGCTCATAGGGAGACAGCAGCAGTAGGATGGGTGGTGGAAATGGAATTCTCCAATCACTCCAGATTCAGTTTAACCAATAAGATCGTTTGACTCCGACGTCTTAATCTCAGAGTGCCAATCAGATGTGCTTTTGCCACCATAATCCCAACCGCTTGAGCCATTAATGAGGCACAGCATGGTGTCTTGAGTCTGTCTAATCAGGTACGTCTAAAAGGAAGATGGGAAACCTATGACATAACATGATTAAACTGATTGCTTGCAAAGAGTGACAAGAGTGTAAATGTTTGTGACTTCATGTTCATGTAAAATAATAGCCTGTAAAAACTACTCATTCCAGACAAGTGTTATCAATTTTGTCCTATCCTCATTATTAGAAAAGTTTGGCCAAATTCCATGTTCTTCATTAAATGTCCCAGAAGGAGAGTTTTTCATTCAAATCTAGTTTTTGCATATTTTAAGTGTTGCATTGACCCAGTTCAGTCAGTTCCCATCTGACAGAAACTGAGAGAATGCCAGAAATGGGGCAGCTATTTTCAAAGCTGTCAAATCAAGTCAACTGTCCATTGACATGCATAGTGCAGGAAAAAAAAAATAAAAAAGGTGAATAAGTCATAACCAGGTCCAACAGATATTTTTCATTCGTTCATTATTTCTGATTGTAATTTGAAAACTGTTAAAAGGAAAAGTATAGATTGAACTATTCCAATTTTAGCAGTATCGATACTAGACAGAACTAGAAGCAGATAATGTAAAACAGGACTGCCATGTGTGTAAAACAAAGTGTGCTACTTACTGCCATATATTTGGGACGAATTTGTACCCAGAACTAAGTAAAATTTGACAAAAAAAAAAAAAAAAAAAAAATTATATATATATATATATATATATATATAAAACAAAAGTATAAAATTCAAGAAATTTAATTAAGAACTGACAGAAAGTTTATCATTTTGATGTGGTGCTATGGTATAAGGCAGATATCCACAGCCATGGTTCTCTCTAGCTAATGCAAGATTTATTCATTCAAATATCTCACTAACAGAAGTAAACAGAGGTCAACAGAGGCATGGTGTTTAGTGTCAGCTTTGCAGGTACAAAGTTTGCATAAGAAGCAAATTAGTGCAAAAGAGGCGAAAGAGAAACTTGAAACAGAGTAGTGGAACAAAATGAGAAAGAAATAGCAATTAATAGACACTCACAAATTTAGGTGGGAGTAAGTACAGTGTGGGTTTCACTTTAGGCACTAATATGTACTTTTAATATACAGTAGTAATATGTACCTTTAATGTACTATTATATGCCATTTAGTGATAAATATGGTACACAGACGTACCTTTTAGCTTTTGTACCTTAGGGTACCATCCCAGCTTTGTGTTTGTGTAGCATGCAGGATGCAATGATAAACATTTCAAACCACTGTGTGCTATATTATATTGATGTAATTTTGTCTGTGTGTTAAATCTGAATTAAACATGCAGCAGTGAAGTCATATGACAATGCACACTACAAGTGGTGCACAGTTATTTCATAAAATATATAGTGGTTTTATTCTCATTTTAGATCTAATGTAATGTTTAGAGTTTTATGCACAAATAATGAGTCAACGTGTACATTTTGCTTTTCAGAGTGTCTATTAACACTAAATGCAAATAGCCAGCCTTGTTGGCATTTACACTAACTCCGCCACATAACGTGATTGGGCTAGTCAACACTACAAAAAACTATTATCAAACAATGCCTCCAGTGGAGTCTTTTCAAATCTCATATTACTTATGAAAGGCATTCATTTTCAATAAAAATGAAGGAAAAAATTGAAAAGTTGAAAATAAAAGTATCGGGTAGGGTTAGGGTAGATGGTAAAGGAGGGATTTATTGTACCAATAAGGAGGCATCCATTTAACAATTTGAATTAAAATTATAATTTACACTCAATACGTTATTATTGCATACTCTTTTATAATGTACTACAATACTGAGGTGCAGTTAATTGCCACTATTTGCAATAATAGTATACTGTGCCTTGCAAAAGTATTCATACCCCTTTCATTTTTTCACTTTTTGTTATGTTGCAGCCTTACGTTAAACTGCCCTTTGTTAAATTATTTTTTTCCCCATCAATTCCCATCACCAATTTATACTCCATACACCATAATGACAAAGCAAAAAGCAGATTTGTGACAACTTTGCAAATGTATTAAAAATAAAGCTCAGTACTTATTTAAAGCACCTTTACAGCCTCAAGTCTTTTTGGGTATGATGCAAAAAGCTTTGCACATCTGCATTTGGCAATTATCTGCCATTCTTAGCCTTACCTCTTCACCTCTCAAGCTCTGTCAGCTTGAATGGGGGCTGGCAGACATTTTCAGGTTTCTCCAGAAATATTTGATTGCATTCAAGCCAAGGCTCTGGATGGGCCACTCAAGGACAGTCACAAAGCTGTCTATAAGCCACTCTTGCTGTATGCTTAGGGTCATTGTCCTGTTGGAAGGTGAACCTTCTGCCAAGTCTGAGGTTCTGAATGCTCTGGACTGGGTTTTCATTAAGGCTATCTCTATATTTTGCTGTGTTGAGCTTTCCTTCTACTCTGACGAGTTGCACAGCCCCTGCAGCTGAAAAACAGCCCGACATCATGAGGCTGCTACCAGCCACTTTACTTTTGGGATGGTACTCTGCAGGTGATGAGCAGTGCTTGGTTTCCTTCAAACATGATGCTTAGAATTGAGGTTCATCAGACCAGAGAATCTTGTTTCTCACAGTCTGAGGGTCCTTTAGGTGCTTTTTTGCAAATTCCAAGTGGGTTTTTATGTGTCTTCACTGAGGAGAGGATTGAGTTTGGCCACAATGCCATAAAGACTGGATTGGCGGAGTGTTGCAGTGATGTTTGTCCTTCTGTAAGTTTCTTTCATCTGCATATATGATCATGGAGCTCAACTAGAGTGACCATCGGCTTCTTGGTCACCAGTCTAACCAAGCTCCTTCTCCATCAATTGCTCAGTTTGGCCAGGAGGCCAGTTCTAGGCAGAGTCCTAGTTGCTCCAAGCATCTTCCATTAAGGATAATGGAGGCTACATGCTTCTGTGAACCTTCAGTGCAGCAGATTTTTTTCTGAACTCTTCTCCAGATCTGTGCCTTGACGCAAGCTTGTTTCTGAGCTCTACAGGCAGTTATTTTGACCTCAGGGCTTGGTTTTTGCTCTGATATGCATTTTCAGCTGTTATACCTTTTCTGAGAGGTGTGTGCCTTTCCAAATCATACTCATTCAAATGAATTTGCCACAGTTTAACTCCACTCAAAGTGCAGTAACATCTATGAGTGATACGAGCGTTCTTGAGCTAAATTTCCAGTGTCCCAGAAGAGGTATGAATACTTATGCAATGGAATCATTTCAGTTTTTTATTTCTAATAAATTTGTACAGTTTTGTGCTTTGTCATTATGGTGTATGGAGTATAGACTGATGTGAAAAAAAAAGTAATTTAAAGCAGTTTAACGTAAGGCTGCAATATAACAAAACGTGAAAAAAATTAAGGGGTATAAATACTTTCCCAAGGCACTGTAAATAACAAAAAAATCCTGTTATTTTAACATAGTTTTAATAGAATCTATAGCTATTTGCACTTAGTGTAAATAGTATATCGCTAAGAAAATACTGCTATTTTTACTTAGTGTTAAGAGTGCTTTGCTATTTTCACTTAGTGTAAATAGAATCCATCGCTATTTGCACTTTGTGTAAGTAGACTCTATTGCCGATGCCATTTTTTTTTTTTTTTCTGTTTGTTACATTAAAGGCCAAAGTAAACTTAACTTTTTACACGTACACGAGGGACAGCATACAGTGTGCATGACACAAAATTTTGTCATCAGAATAGTATGTGCAGGTGAGATAGTCGAGATTTGGTTTAAAAGTGTTCAAAACTATTTGTTTTCTCTTATACTTTAACAACCAGAACTTTCCAGATCCCCCCTTTTGTTTTGGGCCCCATAAAATTAGGCTGCTGCCCTGCCTACACAAGTTGCATCTGTATAAAGCAATCTAACACTTTGTCCTAATGAGGCGTGACAAGAAAATTTCCAGCATCAAGTAATTTTTCTTCCATACTGAGAGCAAGCCACATGTGAAGTGATGCGGAGCAAGATGTGGCAGAAGGATGACTGCAATTCAATCAAATCAGTTTTACCTCATTAAGTGTGTTGCTTTTGTCCCTTTAATATGTGATATTCAACACTAGTGTTAGTGTTTCTTGTCAGTTAACATAACAAAAATGGTAAAGCTAATGTGAACTGACAAAATGGGCTTTGGTAGTTCACCTAAAAATAAAATTTATTTCATCAACTCTCTATTTGTTGAAAAAGAACACATTTGGGTTAATTGATTGAAAGACTGTTCCACATAAACCTGAAAATTCTGTCATCATTTATTCACCCATGTCGCTCTAAATCTACATGGATTTCTTGCTATTACTGGTTGCTCTTTTTCATGCAGTTGCAATGAACGTGGTCTGCTTTATTTACAGAGCTAGTGTATGACTTGTGAAGATTTGGAATCTAGTGCATGGGCCACTTTTATGATACAGTTGTGTTCTTACAATTGTTAAGCCCAAAGTACACTTAGTTTTTGTATGAATGTGCTAGCGTATGTGTCAATAAGTATTTGATGCTGTTGTTGATGTTGTGTGTGAATGCGAGCGGTCGACACATGCGCTTTAGAAAGCTTTATCCATGTCCAGTGTCTGCTCTATTTTTCCCCATAAGTTATGACCAATAACCGCTGGTTGTTAACAAGTTTAAAGCAGCTGGACAAACAGATTTAGTACTGTCTAGACTGCACTGAAGAAATCTACACACAGCAAGGACTTGTAGATGCTGGAACCCATTTCTAGTTCTCCAACTTACTTTTTATGAAAACTTTAGATTACTAAGAATTGAAACTAAGAGTTTTGCTTCTCTAGACTGCTGTCCGTCTTTCATTTGCTTTGCTTCTGGACATTCCTTCAGGCAATGTCAACCCGTCAGTCAAACTTCTGCTGTCTGTTTATGTATCTGTTTATGGTTCTTTTTTTACTCCACTATTTTTGGCAACCTCCCCCGTGTCTGTATATGCAAATGTGCATCTGATAACTCCAGCCCTATTCAAATGAGCTGAGGACTCAGACCCTGCATTGTTTTCCACCGTAAATGCTTATTTGAATAGTTGGATTACATTCACAGGATATACGAGAACACTGCAGAAATGGCTGTTAGAAAATATAACAATTAGTAAGGCATTTGCTTAAAAAAAAAAAAAAAAGTATGATAATCTTTATTTATTATATTAAATATTATTATCTATACATTGATTATTATATAGAGAGTGTACCTACAAACTATATATATATATATATATATATATATATATATATATATATATATATATATATATACATAAAGAAAATTCAGCATAAATGAGTATACCCCCTCTGAATAAATACAAAGGATGTATTTTCTTTATGATCACTAAAATAATTCATGGAAAGATGGCAAAATTGAAATGTATTACACATATACTTAATAAAAAAAAAAATATATATATATGCCAATATTTTCTGGGAAAAAAAGTAAATTAGCGAATTTTGTTTAAATGAAGGATTGCAGAAATGAGTACACCCTAGATTTAATTCTGCAATGTATAATATTCTAGTACTTAGTATGTCCTCCAGAACTTTAAGTATACTGCTCTGAGCCTTCTGGGCACTGAGTGTACAAGTTCATGACAAAATGCCACATCTATCCTGTTTTACTCCTGGAGGATGACCTCCTTAAATGCCCTGGTCTTTAATGGGGAGTGTTGCTCAGCTCGTCTCTACAGAATCCCCCCCAGCTGCTCAAGAGTGTTAAGATTGAGTGAAATACATGTCCACTGAAGGATTTTCACCTTGAGAGAATGAATATCTTCATTGTCATGTTGAAGAAAATGCCAAACAATGCAGGGAATGAGGTGAGGGTAGCATCTTCTGTTTCAAGTTTTTGTATTATATCACATAGTAGTGTGTGAATTCATGACACCACTGATAAAGCACAACTCCCTCATATCTTTAGCACTCATACATCCCTATATAAGAGCTTTACTACCATTGAACGTCACTGTGGGAACCAGGCACTTCTCACTGTACTCATCCTCTAGCAACACCATAACATTTTGGATGCATTTGGATCCGAAATGTTTGACTTGGTCTCTTGAGACCAGAGTATGGATTCCCAGAAGTATATATTTTGTAAATATGGGCCTTGGAAGAGGTTATTTGAGTTTACTGGGCTTTGGCTATACAGTAGGTAATTCTAGTGGTGACAACAACCATCCATGTCACTTCTGCAGGCTGCGTCGTACTCTGTGAGATAAAGTGTCACTCTTTTCATAGCTTTTACTGGCTCTGAGACACTAGCATGGTATTTCTCCTGCTTTTTTTCTAGCAAAAATTCACTCATCGCTAAATGAAAACTTAGAGTGAAAACCTGATTATTTCAGGTCTTGTTACAAGTCCTTTGTTTTTGAATGTCGGTGTTACTTCTGTTATATTTTCATACTTAAAACAATGATTTTGGTATTCTTCTTGTACACTGTAAAAAAAGACAGTGAATTTAACAGTGAAAAACTGTAAAAATGTGACAGCAAAAACCTGTTAAATGGTTAACGGTAGAAGACCGTAGTGAATAACAGTGAATACAGTGAATAACAGAATACAGTGAATAACCGTAAATTGACATTCCCAGAATTCCCCCTGTTACATTTTTTTAAATTTGACGTTTTTTTTTTTTTTGTTGAAATAACTCTTTCTTAGTATTTTCTTAGCCGTTTTGTACATTAGGGTTGTTTGTTACATCTAATGTTGTTATATTAATGTTAATGCATTATCTCAGTTTCATGTGCGTTACCATGATGGTGTTTAGTGTTTGTGTGAATAACACTATGCACCTTCTATGTTAATATTTAAAAGCTGCTTGTGATGAGCTTAGGTTCATCATGTGACTTTCTCATCACCACCTGCTTTTGGTGGTTATCAGTGTATTACAAAGGTACAACAGATTTTAGTACTTCAATAGGTTGGTACATTAACATTATATTACTTAATGAAATTACGATATTTACCTGTAAATTTAAGTGAAAACATAAAACGTTGCTACTATATTTTTTATGGTAAAATTCCGGCAACCACGGCTGCTGTTTTTTTTACCGTAAATTTTACGGATTTTTTTTTTACAGAAATTAGTCAGATGGCAGTTCTCTCCCAAGTGGTTCCAATGTTGCCAGCATTAAGTCTGAGTATGATTCAGTAGGCTATATAACACTATTAATTGTCAGGAAATTACTCATCTTTAAAAGGTTTGATTCAATATACTTACCAATTGATCAAAACTTTTGTTAAACCTACACTAAAATTTTCTTAAAAAAATCTTATTTTCCTGAATAATTTTGACATTCTTCACTGGCTTGTTGGAACATTATATCTCCAAAGAATCCTAACATGTCTAAAGAGTAATGAGTAATTGCCGAATTTGTTAAGTTTTAGAGGGGGTGTACTCATGTATGCTGTGCACTGTGTATATGTAAGGAATAATCAATGGTTTGCCGTGCATTAAATGATTTTAAATGCACGACGTGGAAAAAAAGAACTGCCCAACGCGAAACATCGGTATCGGACATTCAGGATAATCGGCTATCGGTATTGGCAGAGATATTCAGTATCGGTGCACATCTCTACCCAATACCAAATACTATTATTAAATACTACTATTATTAATATCAAATATTATTTATTAAATACTATTAAATATTAATATTTAATAAACAACAGCAACATCCAGGAAATTCGCTCTGATATACAGAAGTTTACATAAAATATAATGTGATGAGATTTTGAGCTCAGCCAAAACTGTTTGCTCTTGAGCAAATAATAAAACAAATAACAGAGATCAAAGGCTGCCCATTAGATTTACCTAAAACAAATTATATCTCAGGTTTAACCAATATAGAGTCATCAGAGTCAGCGTCAAATTCCAGTAGATCTGCATAGGTGTTATCTTCTTTCAATTTTTATATTTTCAACTTTTTTCCCTATTAACGTGCTGGTTTTTGTTAAACAGGATTGAATGTGATGAAACAAACCAACTAATACAATGAAACACAGAATATATCATAATTATTTCAGATGTACCGTTATGTGATATTATGATAAAAGATAACTAACTAATAAATAGACATCTTTACAATGCATTTTGTAGACATGACCAAAGTCTGAGGCAGCTTGAAGGAACGCTTCTAGTACAAGATGATGTGTGTGACATTTGCAAACCCATTGTTCCAGGCAAAGGCTTTCTGAATGAGAGCACTGTATTATGATGAAAGACAAGGAGTGAGTGTGTGTATGTTTCGGGGTGTAGAATCTGGGATTACGTCATCTAAACCCCCAAAGGAATGTAGTGCAGTCTCCATAGCAACCATGAGGAAATTTGTTGAGTTGGATTCGCTTGAATGTGGTTGGGCCTCGTCCCCCTTTGATATAGACTTCATACATATTTGTGTCTCTTTGCATGTGCTGACATGTTAATAAACAGCAAACGAAAATTCCTCTCATTCTCCACTAGCTGCTAGAGGGCATGTTGATTCCAGTTCAAAAACAGGTGGTTTTCTGGTGTAAAAGGGTGAAAGCTAAAGATAACTGAATGATGCACTGAGCTGGAATCTAACTGCAAACATTATCGGCTTTAGTGAAGTTATAGTCAAACCCAGGAATGTCATGGACAAAAAACAGGTAATTTGTCAGCGTGCATGTTGTTTTGCCCATGGTTAGCTTAACATTTTAATTCTGTTTGTTTAGTGTAGCCCTAGATATCAATAGTCAATAAGAACTTTTCACCTGTTTTAGCATCCAACGTGCAAAAATCATTAAGTTTCTCTTTCCTCAAGAAATCACTAAGAAATGACATGAAACATTACATAGGTAGGGCTCAAATGTTGACAGCACACCAATAGAACTTCCAAGGTTGCAATTAAAATTAGAATTATCTATTCATGAGTTTTTTTTAAGTTGCATTTGCTCAATAGGTAGTCATGCATTGTACACAGTAGCCAACTACAGAGGTATTCAGAGGTAAGTTCAGATTTCCAAAAAAAAACAACAACAACACTCATGCACATCTCCTGTCACATTTGCATCTAGTTCCTGCATTTAAAACAGGTTCTTCATTTTAAGATATTCAGAGACTGGCTTCCAAGAACAATGGACAGATAACATATCTCTCACAAATATGATTCCGAAATGTTTCTACAATATAAATAAATATAGAACAAATGCAAATATTTTTATATATGGATTTTTTATTATATATTTCAGCTCAGAAAATTGCCCCAACATCAACTGACAAACTAAGCAAAATACAGATCATTAAATAGATTATCACAAGATTATGTCACCTGCAGGAGCACAGAAATTTAATTCAAAGTTACCTGAACTAACTGAAGGTCAATAGTGTTATAACAAATCATAGCTGTCAAATATAAAGGCAAATAAAATTTGGCTTTTTATTTAATTAAATTATTATTATTATTTAAAAAATAAATTATTAAAATACTATCAAAATAATTGTTGGCCGCATCCCTATTACACAGTGGTCCTTTAATGCAATGTTGCTATAGTAGTCTTGCTCTAAACTTCCTATCAGTGATTACATTTACCTAACTATTTATCTGTAGATAGATAGATAGACAGACCCTCCGGTTTTTTGCGATTTTGCGATCGCTGAATCCAACGCAAAAATTTTTTTGTGATCCTGCATAATTTGCCATTTAACCACAAAATAATCACAAAAATGAAGGTCTCACCAAAAAAGAATAATAATAAAATGAGTACATTTTTTAAAAACCCACTAAATTATAATTATTATATATTAATTATTATATAATTATTATATAACTGAAATATACCTAATGTATATTAGGTAGGTGCATTGTTTTACAGATCAATACTACTGCACCATTAATTAGTTTTATTAATCATTAGTTAGCACCATTAATCACAGACAATGCACTACATTATATAATGAGTTGTATCATGAAGTCCATATTAATTGAGCATGTAATGTAAAATATGTAGCTGCTGTTGATTTATTTCTATGGCAATTATAAAATTATAAAGGCACGCAATTAAAGCTTTCTATAGATGTCTTCATAAGTCACTTTATAAGAGTTTTCCCAGGCCAAACAGTGTAACGCACTGCGTGTTTTAAATGTTGTTATTTACAACAACTATCATTAGTATTACATTTATTAATTTAATAGAAACTTTCAACCAAAGCAAGTGAAAAGAACAACACAAGTTATGAAACTGATAGTGTTGACAGTCTGACAGAATGTGGCATGTTCAAAGCCACTAAATAGCCAATGAACCATCTGAAAACTCCAGATGCACACTGATAGGTCGGTAAAGGAGAAATTCACTTCCAGAACAAAAATGTACAGATAATGTACTCACCCCTTGTAATCCAAGATGTTAATGTCTTTCTTTCTTCAGTCGTAAAGAAATTATGTTTTTTGAGGAAAATGTTTGGATTTTTCTCCGTTTAGTGGACTTATATGGTGCCCCGAGTTTGAACTCGCAGTTTATAATGTGGCTTCAAACAATCCCAAATACACTCTTAAAAATAAAGGTGCTTCACGATGCCATAGAAGAACCTTTTTTGTCTAAATGGTTCCATAAAGAACCTTTAACATCTGAAGAACCCTTCTGTTTCACAAAAGGTTCTTGTGGTGAAAGAACGTTCTTCAGATTCTAAAAAGGTAACAGAGAGATGGTTCTTCAAAGAACCTTTGACTGAATGGTTCTTTGTGGAACCAAAAATGTTTCTTCTATGGCATCGCTGTGAAGAACCTTTTTAAGCACTTTTATTTTTAAGAGTGTATGGTTGTAAATGATCCTAGCTAAGGAAGAAGGGTCAAGACAGTTAAAAATTACAATTTACATAATTTTTAACCTCAACTTCAAAAATCATTTCAAAATCATCCTACATCACTGCAGAAGTATTGACCCACTGTTTGCAAAGTGAACATGCAAAGATCATCAAACACCCTTAACAAAAAGGGTAAAACAGAGATGTAGAATTTGAAGTTGAGAGAGAAAATGAGATGGGAGTTTTTCAACATACCCTAACTGTTTTGAACTGGAAAAAAACTGAGTTCAGGCAGAGCAAGACAAGATGAGCGTTTGAAGTTAAAAAGTATATAAATTGTAATTGTTAAAAAAACATAACCGATTGTTTCACTAGATAAGACCCTTCTTCCTCAGCTGGGATTGTTTACAACCGCATTTGAAGATCGTTTGAAGACGCATTTAAACTGCATTTTGAAACTCTGGGCACCATAGAAGTCCACTATATGGAGAAAAATCCTGAAATGTATTACTCAAAAAACATAATTTCTTTATGACTGAAGAAAGAAAGACACAAACATCTTGGATGACAAGGGGGTGAGTACATTATCTTTAAATTTTTGTTCAGGAACAAGCTTTCTGGTCTCTGTTGCATCAGCAGCCTTTCTTGCGCAACATTTAGGCCTAAATATTCTGGTCATGCAGCTTTTCAGAGTTCCTCTGAAACAATCCACCTCCACCAGTTCCACCTGTCTAGATCTGTTACAGGTAATTTCATGTACGCTATTTGTGCAGCAGAGGCATGATTACAAGAGTCTATACATGCGCAATAACAACAGCAAAAGGTGTAGCAGGTCTAGTCCGCCAAGACAAATTATATTAACACTGTCACACCATTAACATATCAAACTATCCTGAGACAAACCACTAAAATAGTAAACAACATAATTAATTACAGATGACAATACATTTTATAATTTATTGAACAAACTGCTGTGAGGGTGAGAGTCTATAAAAGCAGTAAGTCACTAAAAGCTGTGCAGTGATTTTACACTGATTTACTTGATAGTTTCCTTCTGAAAAACACTGAACTTTTTTTATTTATATTGATATTGTAATCATGCTCATTAATTTGAATTAATGGGATTTAGGCCTACATTTATATATGCATTAGTTATATTATGCATCCAGAATAATCCCAAATTGTTGATGCTTTAAGCCTTTTTGCCAATTTTTTCATGTGTTAGTTGATGTCTATTTAGCATTAATTAAAAACTGGAACTTAAAAATCCATCTGCTGATCACACAACTCACAAAATCAGTCATTAGTATGAACTGCCATTACTGCTAATAGGCCTCTAGACCAATTAAAATGCCTCTCATGGCCTCTGAAAACTGATATTAAAACCAAATCTGTGTTCAACAACATGAACCCTGTTATGGTTATAAGTATGCTATTCTGCCAGCAAAGTATGACAGTAAAAGAACAGCTTTTAAATCGGCCTCATTATTGTGGTCTTTAAACAGTGCACATCATTATCTTGTCTTCTTGAGCTCTCCTATCTCTCTTAACTTTGGAAGACATTCAGACAGGTGTAATTACTAGAGGAACCATGTCTGTAACTCTGCAGAGATCCACAGCCCATCAAGTACTAGCTATCCACCTAATTGCACATGACAGACATAGAACCTGTGTTTGGAGAGTATTCTATGATGGGTAAAATGTCCATGGATCACATGGATATTAGTTTATATGTAGCAGATGAGATGGTGATATGGTAAAATCCTTTTCATTGTGATACAATAATGATGACCCTGGTCAGGTGTCAAATATTTGCTTATAAACTTACATCGTTGCACCATTCTAATGTCATAGTACAACATGAAACCTGTCAGAGTGCCTTTGTTGTAGTATAAAGCCAATCTCACCTATTTTTTTTCCCCCTATTATTTTCAAATCTGGGTTCTGGTTTCAGGTGAAAAAACGTCAGCCAACAGCTTAACAAGAAAAGTGCATTTCAGGGCCCACACACAGCATTGGATATGAATAGGTTCTCATACAGGCCTACACCTCACACTGCCTTACACTATAATGTTTGACCAGCGACCCAAAATGACCAGCAAAAGAAAGAATCTTATTTAAATAACAACATGACCACTTTCTAACTAGTATTAATTATTTAATACATTTTCCATCCAAGCCATGTAAGTGCCAAAAAAAAACTAACAAAAAAACATTTAAATCAATTTAGGTCTGTGACCAAATCATAGCCATGGTATACAGTTGAGGTCAAAAGTTTAAATACACCTTGCAGAATCCGCAAAATGTTAATTATTTTACCAAAATAAGAGGGATCATACAAAATGCATGTTATTTTTTATTTAGTACTGACCTGAATAAGATATTTCACATAAAAGACGTTTACATAGCCCACGAAAGAAAATGATACTTGGATTTACAAAAATGTCCCCATTCAAAGAACATATGCTTCATTCTTAATACTGTGTTGTCACATGAATGATCCACAGCTGTTTTTTTTGTTAAGTGATAGTTGTTCATGAGTCCCTTGTTTGTCCTAAACAGTTAAACTGCCCACTGTTCTTCAGAAAAATCCTTCAGGTCCCACAAATTCTTTGGTTTTTCAGCATTTTTGTAAATTTGAACCCTTTCTGAACCCATCTTTTCACACTAAGGACAACTGAGGGACTCATATGCAACTATTACAGAATGTTCAAATGCTCACTGATGCTCCAGAAGGAAACAAAATGCTTTAAAGTGTTACTCCACCCCAAAATGAAGATTTTGTCATTAATCACTTACCCCCATGTCATTCCAACCCAGTAAAAGCTTCGTTCAGAACACAATTTAAGATATTTTGGATGAAAACCGGGAGGCTTTTGACTGTCCCATTGACTGCCAAGTAAATGCCACTGTCAAGGCCCAGAAAGGTATGAAAGATTTTGTCAACATAGTTCATCTGCCATCAGTGGTTCAATCTGAATTTTATGAAGCGACGAGAATACTTTTTATATGCAAAGAAAATAAAAATAACAACTTTATTCAACAATTTGTCTCATCTACGTCACCGTAGCTCATTTGCTCATTTTGGAGAATATACGCTGGATGCTAGTGTTGGGTGATATGCTCAATTTTCATATCGTCCTATCGTCAGCCTGTGAGATTGCCGATACACAATATTATCGTGCTAATTTATTATTTACTTTCATTGCCAGCAAATGAACAAACACCAGCATAAGGCTAAAAGCAGCCTAATGTTTTCAATATGACTTAATTTGTGTTTAACATGATAACAATTTAATAGAAATATTGTAAGTTACAAATGCTTACATTTCCTTAGTTATTCAAAAAGCAGCTACAGAAAATGAGCAAAGAACATTTACGTTATCAAAGAACATCATTACTGACTAGCCTAGCCTAGTCTAGCGTGAGTTTATGCACTTTAAAAAACACTCCCGGTACCATAAGTGAATACAATAATTACATCACTGTATGATGAATAAATTTCTTACCCATTAAAATAACCCAAAATGAGTTACTGTGCCTCCCTTTTCCATCCTCTCCCCTCCTTGCTGAACGGGATTGATTTTGAAAGTGAAAGTAAAACCGGAAAAACAGCGTGCATAAGCAAACGATTGAATGCTTTCGCGAGCGTCAGCAACTGCACACAATTACAGATTGCATGCTTCCCACCCGAAACACCCCCTCCCGCTCACCGTGAGTTGTGCCTTTGTGTTTATACCAGCGAAACGATTAGTTATTTTCATTAAAAAAAATACAATTTAAATACTTTTTAATCTCAAGCGCTCGTCTTGCCTTGCTCTCCCTGAACTCTGTGTATTCTGGCTCAAGTCAGTTAGGGTATGTTGAAAAACTCCAATCGTATTTTCTCCCTCAACTTCAAAAAACATTTCAAAATCACCCTACATTGCTGCAGAAGTACCGACCCAGTCTTTGCAGAGTGAACATGCAAAGAAGATCAAACACCCTTAAAAAAGGTAAAACAGCGATATAAGACAATTTTGAAGTTGAGGGAGAACATGAGATGGGAGTTTTTCGACATACCCTAACTGTCATGAACCAGAAAAAAACAGTTCAGGCAGAGTAAGACAAGACGAGCATTTGACATTAAAACGTATATAAATTATATTATTTTTATGAAAATAACCAATCATTACGCTAGATAAGATCGTTCTTCCTTGGCTGGGATCATTTACAACTGCATTTGGGATCGTTTGAAGCCGCATTTAAACTGCATTTTGGAAGTTCAAAATCGGGGCACCATATATGTCTATTATATGGAGAAAAATGCTGAAATGTTTTCCTCAAACATAATTTCTTCATGACTGAAGACAGACATGAACATCTTGGATGACATGGGGGTGAGTACATTATATGTGAATCTTTGTTTTGGAAGTGGACTTCTTCTTTAATGCATGGTTTTTCCTTCTGGAGCATCAGTGAGCCTTTGAACCTGTAATAGTTGCATATGAGTCCCTTATACTCTTAAAAATAAAGGTGCTTCACAATGCCTTAGAAGAACCTTTTTTGTTTAAATGGTTCCATAAAGAACTTTTAACATCTGAAGAACCTTTCTGTTTCACAAAAGTTCTTTGTGTCAAAAGAAGGTTCTTCAGATTATAAAAAGGTAAGAAAGAGATGGTTCTTTAAAGAACCTTTGACTGAATGGCTCTTTGTGGAACCAAAAATGGTTCTTCTATGGCATCACTGTGAAGAACCTTTTAAAGCACCTTTATTTTTAAGAGTATAGCTGTCCTCAGTGTGAAAATTTGGATCTCAAAATCCATTTATATATGTAGATCTTGTTCATAAAATAAAATAAATATACATGTTGCATAACAGACATCAGCAATCTCTCTTTTAATAATACAAATCGTAGGCAGGCTGTTCACATTAACAATAGATTTCCATTTTTTTACAGTTAATATACCATTCACACATCAGCACCAAAGAACCAGTAAAGACATTTCACTATCTGTCCAGGTGGGCTTTTTTTCCCCTGACTTTTGAGTGACAACCTTAAGGGACAGATAACACAGAATGACTTAGTATTCAACTGATGCTGAAAAAGCAGTAAAACACGGCACAACAGTCAAAGATCTTTGTCTGGCACGTTTACATCAAAAAACAATTAAAAAGCAGCACATGAAACAAAAATGTGCTCTTTGTGAACAAGTCCTTAATGTACACAACACAGAGTATTTACATAATCTTCGTAATTGGCGCAGACCTCTTTATTTCACATACAAACCTCTTAGTGCAAGTAATCTAGCAGTACCAATAAGCCCAGAAAAATTGCCAAATGATTTACCAGTATTTTTCAAAAGGACCTGTTCACACAAGTTCAAATGGTAATTCTCTGGTAAAGTGTAACAATGATTTTAAATAAACATAAGAGAGATTTCTAGCCAGTTTGTCAGACCTTATCAACTGAGGAAAAACAGCATCCACTAAAAAAATATGAGAGATTTGTGAATGGAGAGTCTTGGGTTACATAACACTGACATTTGCTCTGATATACTGGCAAAGCTCCTGAGGAAGTCAACCTCTTGGATATAAACAGACATGTTTCAGGCATGAAAAGAAGCTAACCTATGGCTGACACTTAAAGACAAAAGTGGGGAAATGCGTGGGAAGAAATGTCAGAGAAATACTTAAGAAAATGCCAGAAAAGCAACATGATTTTTATTTCAAACTGGGTAAACAAAGGATTGTCTCTCACGGTTTCCCTTTAAATGAGCTATTTTTAGACACACCATGCTGCTGGAAAGCCTCTGGTTAAATCTAACCACCACAAACATTTGTGCAACGCCTGTTTGTATCTGCAGCATGACAGTGGTGAATTCACTGGAAAATGGACAGTTGCCCAAACACAGAGAAATTGTGAGGTTTTTCTGTTTTTGTCTTTATGTGTCGTCTAAGCATATGCTGTATTTCTCTCTCTGTTAAGCTAATCACTGTTATGTAAAACTTGGCATGTGTGTGAGTGCATCACACTAAGTTTGTCTGACCATTTTTGAGATCTACTTAAATAAGGACCAGCATAAACCAGCAAAGGACCAGCATAAACCAGCTAAAACCAGCATCCCAGCATCAAAACCTACCTAACCAGCATATGCTGTTTTTTTCAACAAGGACATTACCTATAAACGTGCTTTGAAATACAGTGTTAATAATGTCAACATCAAATATAATTTCTGAGTACTTTTGTGTACTCAGTGTTTTGTATTCACCCTTTCCACTTTTCTACTTTCTGTATGCCATTCCAATGGTACTTTTCTGAGCTACTCTAGTTGTTTTTTTTATTTGTGTTAATGTGAATATTCAGTTAATATCAATCTAATAGAGACCACCTGTGCTATCCATCTGTCTAATCCATTGGTCTTCATGCTCAAAATAAAGGGCCAAAATTATAGGAACCAGGCACAGCCTGTTCCCCTCTCTAAACTGAAGTATCTTGGTAAGTGGCCATTCATTTATCTTCTTGCTGCTGATTTGCCATGAAGTGCCTTTATATGTTGAAAAGTAATCTAAAGGACACCAAATTTATGAAGTTCCCCAGTCAAAAGATTATTCAACATTCATACTCACAATGATTATCAAATTTACTTTGTGTTTTTGAATATGATCCATAACATGTGTGAACATGAAATGACACTTTCCTCTTTGGTGTAAAATGGCATTCAGTTTTTCTTGATGGGATCTAGTTGCGAGTAAACAAGAAATCTTTGAGCACACCTGAATGTTCCATTTTGTTCTCAGAGATATCCGGCTCCATGTCTGCCTTTAAACTCCCCTAAACATCACAGAACCTTGATTTCTAGTCAGAGAGCCTTTTCCGGTCTAAATAGGCAATTCATGGCCAAAATTAGCAAATAAGTGGACATGTTGATTGTCAAAAATCTGGCTTTGCAACACTACCACCTCCTTGATTTATGGGAAACCTCTTGGCTATATCTCTCAATTGTCCGGTTCAATCTGAGACACAAGTACACGAAGGGTTTGAAATGTCAGCATCCATACTTGTGGACTCTACATTGATTTTTTCAATGTGATGCATTACATGTATTTAAGCCTGACATTATCCACAGTTTGCCACAAATGTTTAAACCACATAAGCATCACATAACCTGTTGACCATAACAGATGTGTACAATCAATATTCTACATCTAACAAGGGCTTTGAATAATGACAAAGACATTACAAAATGATTTGATTCTGATTGACAAGCTCTTGATTAGATCTTATATAGATTCGCTTGTATATATTAGATAAAGTACAAGCCAAATCTATATTGGTTCTTCAAAATGAAGACAGATTAATTGTTAATGCCAACCTAAAGATGTCAGTAAAACAGCATTTACCTCAAGAAAGCCGTTACACCTCAAGAATACCCATAATTTGATAGTTAGCAAAAAAAAAAAACTCTGGAGACAAGCATTTTTCTCAATAATTGCATTGTACTGCATAAGTTTTACTTAACCTGTTAGTGATGTCTCATTTATTGTATGGTTGAATAAATCTGTGAGGAAAATCAGTTATGACGGCTATGACAGACATGCATTATACCTGATACATATCCAAATAAATTAAATTGAAACAAATAGAAATAAGAATCTAAAGACCATGTAATTCGGAATCAAATTGATTTGGAAAACCTGTGTCAATACCCAGCCCTATTAAAAGCCATCAAATAATAGGACATTTTAGTGACCATATTGCACATAGACTGGTGAATAGTAGTCTGCTGAGCTATTACTGTACAAGTGCATGCTCAGGTAAAGGGAATATATCAACCATGGTACTGTGGGGTGTAGTAGTCTTCTAAATCATAAAATAATATAAGAAATTTAATGGACTTACATAAACAAAAACCACAAGACCACATACTTACCACAACGTAATGCCCTAAGGCTTCATATGATAACTTCTTTTGATGTTTTTAATTAGAAAACTATAATCTAGTCTTTCCAATTGCTTCTGATTTTGAAGTCAGTGGCCTTTTAAAGTACAATTGTTGCTTCCATAGCATCAATATGGTCATCTGTGTGGCCAATTCTTCTCACTTAATGTGATTATTCTCTACACAAAGCTTTGTAATCTCCTGTAGAATCCTGAATTATCTTGGTCAGTCTCCAAGTCAGCTTACTGATGGTCAAGTCTGTTTTTGAACCCTGCTGTCTAAACTCTTTCTGCCATGTTTCTGTACATGGTTCTCCCTCTAGTCTCCACTGCTTTCCCAACATCAATTGTTAAAGATCCCATATCAACCATGTCAAAATACTCTTTACATGGAGCACCCATCACCGATATAAATCTTCTGAATATGTTATTCATGACAGAAAAGAAGTTTTAAATCACACTAGAAATTACTATGCCAGTACAACATAAATAATTGATTATTATAATTATATGAATAATTAATAATTGGTCTAACAACTAAAATAACTGAATTATACATTTTAGATTCCACTCACTGCTGACAGACCAATGGTTTTCACTTGCTGAACCAAATTAAAATAACTAGGATTTTTTGTTGTTGTTTATTAATAACCATTGGATGTTAAGACATGATACTGCACCGATATATTCACTTGACTATATACACAAGCATTTAGACTGTCAAAACCTAAACAGGATTAATGAAATCAAAGGAGCTCACTGTTATTTCTTTTAACACTAAAACTGCATCATTCTATGGGCTTCCACCTGTGCAGAGGAAAACGAGAAAGAGGGAGAAAGTGATTCAGAATCAACATGCCAATAAATCCCTTCGCTGAGAGGTTTCCAACTAGAGATCCTTTAATATTCAGAGTGCAAACCCAGAGTCAAGAAGAGGGAATCCCTATTCGGAGGTGACCTTCAGTGGATGATGAAAATTAAATGGGCTTCTCTTGCTCTCCATCTCCCTCGCTGTCTCTCTCTGACACACATTTAAACAGTGCGCAGACACACATACTCACATATCTTTCCCTAAATATAACATATTAATTGGGAAAATATATATATAAATTTACATTTGTATCACTCTGTTTGCAGCATTTCTCACAGCGAGCGCCATGGCAGAGGAGCAAAATTTTCAATGTTTTAGGAGATGTGAGCTCCTGGGCCATTCATCAGCTCATCAGTAGCCAATTCTTGTAGCGCTTGCTGCGCTCTTGTAACCCGCTGACAACAGCCTCACCTCGGCCAGTTCAATTTGTGGCTGGCTCTGATGTCTCTACAGTGGATAAACATGAGAATGAAATTCTGGGTATATCTAATGAGCAATATTTGGTCAGACCACTGTACTTTTGAAATGTTTGCTTGTGTCTATTTGCTATTGCACAAAATTCTTACTTTTATAATGGCTATTGCTGTTTATTAAATATTACTGTGCAATAAATAATATTTTATATGAATAATAGTAGTATTTAGTAACAGTATCGTTGTTAATGATAGCGAACCGTACCACTTTTTTGGTACCCTTCCATTGGGGTACCTAGCACAGCAAATGTTACCAAAAGGGTGGAGCTAAACTCACTGCAGAATGTTGACTGGTCGACTAGAATCGTCACTTGTGTGTGGTATAAGGGGATGAAGCATCTCCTTCACTCGTTCATCCATGCTGTTCATGTGTGCTGGGGTTATTTACATCAGAGTCCGCAAACACAAAAAAACTATAACAGTATATTTTATAATTTTATATTGTCACACAGACAATAGCCATTTCTCAATATGCGTTCTTGTCTGTTCTTGTGGACTTGTGAAACGTCATTGCCCAAAAACCCACATACTTTTCCAATTATTAGAAATAAGAGTTTTTCAAGCAAGAATGTAGTTGTTTAAAACTCAAATCTGCTGTTTATTTATAACGCCTATTTGAAAATATGCTATGCCGATTTCGGAGGTGCGAGCTCCCGTCAATTGCTCATGTATTTGCCACGAGCAGCCTCAGCTCAGCTAGTCCGTCTGACATTTGCCGCTCGCTCTGATGTCTTTGTAGTGATTAAACATGAGATACAATTAGTTTTGTAACAGGCAATCCTTGGTCTCATGAATATATTATTTGTTCCTGGTCATATCATTTTGGCTGAGCACAAATTTATGTTTAACTTTATATATTTATTTTGAACTTTACCATAGTACAGCGCTGACTTTGTAGCACACGTCTGACTAAATTGTTTGCTTTTGTCTTTATTTCCTCTTATATAAGCCTCTTATACTTTGTACTTTTTCTTTTGTAATGGCTATTATTGTTCATTAAGATTGACATTTAACAAAAAGAGGCAGAGTTGTGCTTATTGTCACACTTTATTGTTGATCACTACGTTACGGCATACACCACGACTATCGCGTAAGGGTACTGTTGGTGGTGAAAAGGCAAGCTGGATCAACGTGTTCGGTCCCGAATCGTACCGTACTGTACTGACCCATACCACTCGGTGGAAACAAGCCATAAGACACTTTTTTGTTGTTTCTTATGTGTTTACACATTTGTGCCGTCAAACTGTTGTATAAAAGCAATATGACACTTGCAGTCGTGTGATATGGCTTCATGCATATCTACATATATGTATATATCTCACAGGAATCCCAGGGAAAACTCTTTTCCCATTAAAAAATTTTTCCCTGGGGTTCACTAGTTTAAGTTCTGTTCTGACCAAAGTGTTACACTTTATGGGTTTCAACAGTTGAGTCCTATTTAAAAGAGCTGAATTTAGATCACTTTCAGTTGACCCAAAATTGACTAAAAAAGAATCTAGTCATCTTTGCATTCACATTGCACACACCTGAAAGTGAAGTCATAACTCTCAGGTCTATATATATATATGTTTTAGTTTTTAAATTAACTTAATTGTATAGAAAGTTGTAAATTTTGACTTTTTTTTTTTTTTTTTTTTTTTACATTCAACTACCCCACTCCAACATTTTCTCATACATGTCGACCTTCAGCTTTTACTGTTAGACTCTCTGTACACTTCTTAGTGCCCCTCACAGCAACCAAGTGAGGGGTCTCTCCTTTACACAAAGGACTGATTTTTTCCATTCGCTTGAAAGTCTATTAAAGACTCTGTATGAGTCAATACTGGGACACCAGAGCCATCCCACGCTTGCACTCAACAAACAGCTGCGTCTGAAAGCTCAGCCAGACATAAAACACAAGGCTTCCACAGCACCCCTGGCCTATTATGCTATTGACAGATTGACCCACGAAGGACCAAAGAAGCAAGCAATGGGCCTGCTCTACAGTGGGCAGCAAGTGATGTCACAAGCTTCTAAAGGTACCTTTCAAGTCTACTACAAGTGATTTAAAAAAAAATGTTAAGCCAACTAGCTTGTGATTAAGGAAAAGCAGTCTAAAAACTATTGTTAATCATTAGGGGTAGAGACCAGTTGGATCTCGCGAGATCTCGTGACAATATCCTCCAAACATATTGCAGTGTTTACTTAGAGCTGCATGATTAGTCCTTAAAAGATTGAGATGTCGATTCAAACACCCACGCGATCTTATTCCTGAATGACAACGATTAAGCTATGTCTATTACAACTGTTTCACATCGCCAGTGTCAGTGGAACGTGAGAAGCACGTTTCATCGCTGCCCATGTTAATGAATCAGAGGGTCGGCCATCATTACGCCTCCGATGTGAACGCTGTCATTCACTGATATGCTCAAGCTAAGCGCTTAGGATATGAAACAGGTGTTAAAGACATTCAAATCTGCATTAATGCTGCTGCTAATCCAGAAAGAGCAACACAAACTGTCTTTTCAACCACATTATATTCATTATTTCTGTGTTACAGACATCTAAATAACAGAAGTACTGGGATAAAAGTTTATAGTTTGGGTATAAAACGTAAGTAGCTTAACACTTGTATGTATTGTAATGCTTATCCTCTTCCGCCAGGAGGTGGCGACAACTGCCCGTTTAAAAAAAGTATGTCATTGAATCATTCATTCAGGAGATTCCAATAGTCAAACAAGTCACTGACTCCTTTATTTAATTTTTGTTTTGTTTTGTTTTGTTTTTTATTTTGTTTAAATAAATATGTTTTTAAAAGACTTAAGCAATGAACATTTTGGCAGAACCCATAGTAAATTACGTTATTTTGTTTAGTTTTCTAATCTTTTTTCTCCAGAATCGTGAGAGAATCATGGTCCCTAATTTATTAAAAACAACTGGGATTCTCAGTTTACCCAGAATCATGAAGCTGTTGTTTAAATGGTGTTTATTACTGCATATAATTCATTAAAATGGAAATTTAATTTCATATAGTTCAGAATGCACCTACATCTTTTTGCATTTGGTCTTTTTCAGTTGAATAAAAGACTATTTTTCCTATATATTTTATCGAGGATTTCTTTTAAAAAGTTTAAAAATCTCGTCTCGTTCTCGTGAACCCAGTCTCGTGTCTCGTCTCGTCTCGTGGGATAAGTGTCTCGTCACACCCCTATTAATCATAAAAAGTAACTAAAAAATATTTACACCGTTCCATTTTAAGAAAATTGACGTATAATGAAAATGAACAAACAGAATAAATATTTTACAAGCTGCACGGACATGCAAAAATACAATGTTCGCTGATAAACATAACACAGCAGTAACTTAAAAGACAGCACAGAAGCCTATGCCAGGGTTTCGTGATGCACAGGAAAGTACTGAGTTCCTTTGTAGACTGTCATGATTAAATGTTACTGAGCGGTTTACATCAGTAGTGATAACCAGGGGTGCATTTCCCAAAAGTGTTGTTAGCTAACTATGGTCGCAAGTTTCACTGAACTTTGTTGGTAACGATGGAACTTGCAAGCATAGTTGCTTTGGGAAGCATGGCAAAATGACTTGCTTTCTACTTGCAGGTTTTTATTACGTAATAAACATGATTATATCAGCACAGGACTGCCTGCACAGACACAAATCAACACCTGCTTCTTCGTCTTGGTCTCTGTGGCCAAGCCACTGATGCATTAGTGAAGTGACAGGCTGGAGAAGCACAACAGGATAACTGGACTAAAAATAACATTAGGATCCTTTGGAAGGTAACGTTAGGCTGTAAAGTGAAATGGCTGTTTATTGTCAACTATGCGATTGTCTCAGTAGAGCATTATTTGTTTGTACAGGTACATTTCACTGTGGATTCTTTGGTAAACCAATCCTAATTCGACTTTGTAAACTGATTTTTTACAGAAGATACAGATTCAAGATCTGACAGAGAGTTCTGCACTTTGGCCAAAACTCCCAGTAAAATCAATGACACAGTCTACATTGCATAATGAATATGTTATTTACATTGTGTCTGCAATGTTATGATGAAAGCATTCATGAGAATGCAGAAATCGCGAGGACACTGCATTTGTATGCTCAACAGACAAGGCTCTGATAGACTACAGTGCTCATCTCTGCAATGGGAGTAGATCTAAATGTAATGTTATAATCAACACAGGATTAGTTAGATCACAGCAGCTATGATAATAAAGACATGGTAAATGAGTTCCACATGTCATACTTATTTCATATGCAGAGATATTACCCAATCATAGCAGTAGACGTTTACATTGAAGTGACCCGCCCATTTAAACAGTGTTCAAATCAGAGGGCTAAAATCAGGGTAGAAATTGCCTTTTGTTTTTTATTATTACTTTAATATTTTATTATATATAAATTATTATTTCTAAATTATGTACAGTATTCAATATTTGATGGGAAAATGCTACTAACATCATAAGCACACCCCAGGAAGCAGTATAAAAATGCAGTTCATGACTCTTTAATACTTAGGGTTAGGGGTTTGTTCAACTTAACCCTAAATATGAACAGCAGCAAAAGTGATGCTTGCCCTAGTAACTACGTACTTAACGCTACGTGGCCAAGAACAGCTGTGGTTTTGTACATGTAACCAAAAGCAATGACCTAACTATGGTTACAATACAACCACAATAAAACCCTCAATGGAATAATACTAAACATTTCAATGTGAAATAACATACTATGTTAAAGCTACAGATGTAGTAAGAGTTTAACACCATACTTAACTGAACCAGTTGTCTTATTTTCAGCATATGAAATACTCAACAGAGTGAGCTCACCTCTGGCAGACAGCTTTTTGGTGTTGATGATTTTGGCAGCATATTCCTGACCAGTAGAGATTTTCATACATCTTCTCACCACAGAAAAGGCTCCTCTGGAAATCAAAAAGAATTTTTGAATTTTATTTTATGTATGTATGTATGCATTTATTTATGTATTTATTGTCTTTGTTTCATTTTTTTTTTTTCTTATTTGACTCTTAGTTTCTCCGTGTGAAAATACTACTCCGATTCCATCTGCCTTCATGAAATATTATAGGCGATATCTGTAAGAATATACTTTTTAACATCAACAAAACTCCGTTTTGAAAGTAAATAAACATGACGAATTAAATGGGGGAATTCCGTTGTTTGCTATTCCCGCCAAAAACTGTAAAAGAATAACATAAACACCATAGTTTTTCATTTTCATTGTGAAACTCTACGTCATAACAGCACATGAAAGAAGCCGAAAAGAGACTTGCGAACGCAGGTACAGAATCAGGTAGGGACAGGTAACTGTCAGTGCAATTAAACAGCCTGGACTTTTCAAAAAACATTTCAGATTGTTATTAGAAGAGTGTGCATAACTAATACTTACTTTCCCAGCTCTTCATACAGCTGATATTCGTCGGTAAACCTGGTGCAGGTTGTTGAAGCCATGCTGATAGCGACGGGAAGAACAATCTGAGCGCAAAAGTGAAATCTGCGGTTACCTCTTCCTGTATATCCTCAGTGCAAACCAAAAGTAAATGTTTCAACTCTGGAAAGAAATGAAGATGTCCAAGTCTGTCACTGCAAATCCGCTTGCAGGTGTGAGATGGTGAGTGGCACTGTTTTGACACCTATTTGAAGTTGAAGCGCCGCACCTCTTCTGATCACTGATGTCTGATTCGCGAACGTGTCGTTCTTTCAAATCGGTTCTTTTTAATGATTCAATCGAACCGATTCAAAAGCGTGTGTGAATCGCTCGAGTCTCGTGAACTTTCATTAGCCTACACATCAGTGTTTCTAGTCACAAAAGCGTAGCGGATGAATATGAGCAAATGACGAGAGGTTCATTTTGTCTGTGAGATACATCAAAAGTATATCAAAACTGTATGAAACCAACATAAGTAGCCTAATACATTTTTGAGAAACTTGCGCCTGTTAAACTAGAAAACAAATGAAACTGCATTTAATACTGCTATTAAAAATTAACCCAGCTAAAAGGATCAAAAACAGTAGTAAAGGACTTCTGTTTTTCATTATTTTATAATATCATACTAAAGGTTGCATTATAATTTATATTGTCAGCATTAAAAATTGGTCTGAAATTAGTAACAGTGCATAGGCTAGGTCTATCTTAATTATCTCTTATTAATTTCTCGTCGTCAATAATTATATTTCTTTAAAAAAAAAAAAAAAAAAAAAAAAAAAAAAACATTTATATGTAAGAATAACTTTTTGAGTGAAACTGTGAGCTGGTTGACGTGGAAAGCAGTCCAGTGAAAAGCAATATAATTGTGTAAATTAACCTAATTACTAAAAAAAAAAAAAGGCTGTAAACGCCGTGCGGGGAAATCTGTAAACCCTTTGCGTGATGATTCAAATGGAACGATGAATCATTTCGTCTGACCGGATCATTCTAACGAACCGATTCGTTACTGTGAATCCAATTTCCCAACAGCGCTTAATCTCTCACATCTCGCTTCCTGCTGTAACAGCGGCTGTTGAGTCCAATGTAAGGGCTCCCTCTGGCGGCACAAACATGCGTGTACGAGTGTCTAAAAAGGCTACATTGTATAGATTATTTAAATCGCAGAAAATTATAGAATTAGAGGGCAGAGTTGTTGATAGACTGATAATGCTAGCCTAAAACAAAGCATCATATAGTACTGTTCATCCTTGGGCACTGTCACCTTGAGTTAAAGGGATGACCAATTATCCTCTTAAATTACTAATCCTTTAAATCCGGTGGAGCATTCTCCCTCATCTACTGCTGTCTTAAAAATCAATGTGATGATAAAAAGCTTCCTCACATCCCTTGACTTTTTAAATTAGGTCTATTTGTCAATTTTTACTCACCTATTTATTTTAGCGTTGTTTTATGAAAGTGAATTTACTTTGAGCTACACATGCATACATAATAGATTCCTTTTGTCAGTTCTTCACAATGAATAAATATTTCCTCTTTTCAAATAGCTTTTTTTTCACTTAAAACAACTTGTTTAAAAAATAAATAATAAAAGAAATTTCAGTTTAAATTACACAATATTAAATTGATGTAATGATTAATATTATGTAAACATAAATGTTTAATTGATTTTTTTTTTTTTCTTTTAAGTAAGGAAACAAGAAAAATCTATAGAAAATTATCAGTACATTGGTCCATATTTCTATGGACTTCTCTTAGAATGTAATGTAAACTACAAGCAGTAAGAGTTCAAATGTTAGATCATTTCCAGAGAGGGGGTGGGGGTCCAGTTTAGTGGGGTAGGAGGGAGTGACAGACAGTTAAACAGCCTGACATAAAAAAGCTGTTTGAGTGTCTGGTAGTGGCAGTATGGATACTCCTAAACCCTTTTCCAGATGGCAGTGGGGTAAATAGTTCATGGAATGGGTGTGAGGGGTCAGCAATAATTCTAGATGATCTCCTCCACTGTCTTGACTATCTGCTGATCTGCTGAAAGGACTTACGGTCAGAGACACTGCAGCTCCTAAACCAATCCCAATTCCAATTCCAACACTAACCAGTAGCCCACAAAGCTCAGATGACCTCAGCATAAGGAAAGACATTTCAGAGGTAGAAATGTTTTTTACATTAATACGTTTGACATTCCAGTAAATCTCTTATATAGATGAAACCATCCCACTACAGCTGTACCAAAATAAAACCAAAAACCAAAAATAGATATAGACTATTTTCTGACAATAAACACGATTTTGCAATGTTTAATCTTTATGCCATCTTTGATATTTTTGTTTCACAATTACAGTGTATACTTTTTTTCTTTATTTACCCTAAAAGTAAATAGAAATGTGACAACATGCCCCATATGTGCGGCACACTGTCTGAGGGACACAACATGACCATATGACTGCGTAAACTGTTATCTGATGTAAAAAAAAAAAAAAAACATATATACATAACAAATTAAAATATTTTGTCAATAAAATAAAAATATTAATTATTAAATTATTAAAATTATTGACAATGAGCACAATGCAACCAGGGCCCTATGCTTGGGACAGCCCTGACCACAACAAATAGATGAATCATTCAGACATTCAGAAAAACACAGAGATGAACACAACACATACCTCCCTCCACACAGCTCTCACAGAACAGGAGACAAGCAGATGAGTCAAAACGCTTTATATATAAATGCTTTTCTTGAAATAATAATTTCTGAACATAGAACATTTACTCTCAGTATTTTAATTTCATAGAATAGCATAGTTCTAATAATACAGGGGCATATTGTAATGCAGTGTTACAATGTTTCCCATCTGTGCAACTGGAATTTAAAACAGGTTAGTGTCTTCTGCTTGTTAGCAAAGCATTAAAGAACTATCTAAACTGCTAGATACCAGATTGGAATTGAAAAATTTAAAGTTGAAAAATTTACTTCAGCCAGAAATGTACTTTTGCTATATGTTCAGTGATATCTTCAAAAGATTTTGTAATTTTTGGCACATTTTTTTCTTTATATGTGGCAACTAGTAAATACTGTAAGTTTTGTTATGCTAGCATGAGTAGAAATGCTAAAACCATATGTATTATGGCTACCCCAAGTTAGTTCATGCATGCCCCACTCACCGCTACTGTAAAATATTATATTTTCTGCCTTATTTCATGTTACAAAGCCACATCTGATCATAGAACCATGCTATTTTAAACACCTAACTGATGTTATAAAGTTAGTTTGGAGCAAAAACATGGTATTGATGGAATAAACTGTCATGTTTTGATGTCATGCTAAGCTAACGTTCTGGCTAGGCCTTAAGCACATGTTGCCAATAGTGATTCTGTTTTATGATAGCCCTTTTTTCACAATAATATCAGTTAACTGCAGCCTTTCTGCAAAGCAGTGTATCTGTACTTTCGTTACCTACATTCTCAGGAAAATGCAGGAGTGCCCAATAACAGCTAGAAATACAAAAGGTATAGTTCACAGTAAAAGCCCTTTTCCTGAAATCTTAATGTTACATTGTGTCATGTTTATCAAAAGGAAATTGATTAAAAAATATAGACCTCACGGTGAAACAAGAGTTATGGTGATGCTCCAGAGAGGTGTCTTCAAAGATCTGGTGAGAAATAAAATAATAAATGCATCTCCACCACAGTGAAGCACATTTCACTTTTTCACTTCACTGTGAAAATCAGTTAATGGTTAGGAGTACAGGAAAATATTGCAGAATGGCTTGCTTCCCACAACTGAAAAGCTGTTTTCTAAGTATGAATGATCAGATGTTAGTTTTTTCAATGAGACAATGCTTCTGTCCAAACTGCCAAGACATCCAAGAAGTGGCTTAAGAACTTGTCCATCAGGCTCATGTTTTGGCCCAGTTAGAGTACAGATTAATTGACCTTATAGTGGATATTTGGTCTCACATTAAACTCAAACAAACTGGGAGACATTTTTTCAACAGTTTGAAGCCAATAACACTGTGGAACTGAGCAGCATTGACACTTCCTCCTGTAAAAATCTGTCTACAAGTTTACGCACATGGTTAAACATTTACAGACAACGAAGCAGAAGGAAATGCAGTGCTAAGTTACCGTATCTACAGTATTTGTGAAATTCTTGCTAATTTCCTGTCCAGTGATTAGTGATTAAAGTGGTTAAGACCACTAAATAGTTTACCATTTTTGGCTTTGCCACTTTTATTTTATTTATTTATTTATTTATTTACCAAGGAGTGTTCATATTAACCTTCATAACCTTCATATTAACCTTTGTATTAACCTAACAAAGTATTTCGGTAAATGAAAGTGATGAATGAAAGTTTTTGTTGCTACATGTAAATGTCTGAAACGTCTTTTTATTTGACAAATACTGACAAAAACAGAAAGTGTCAGACTTGATGGCTTGATCCTCTTTCAACACTTTCCCTGATTGTAAATGACAAATCTCACTGATCACCTTTTATGTAGGTGGGTAGATGGCTCCAGTCATCCTCTAGATGTACAAGTGACTGAGTGAAGTAGTGCTTTGATACAAAGGCAAAAAGACAAAGGCAGTGAGACAAAGAGACAAAGGCAGTGAGATGTTTGATCAGTGAAATGAGGTATTGAAAATAATTTGAATAGAAAGTGTTAGAGGTGTCATTCTTACATTTCTCAGATTTAAATAAACATAGTAAGGATTGTGACTTTAGCAGCATTGCATTTCTACATTTTTTCTAAAAAATTTGCAACACATTTAAGCCTTTAAAACTATTTCTGTTTATGAGTGTAATTAATTCAGACTCGGTAGCAACAAATTGCCAAGTGTCTTCTTTTAAATTCATGAAGCCTTTAGACCAAAAACATATGAGACCACTATTATGCTTTCAGTCTGAAGGCTTTATGAATTATATAGCCTATCTGTTGTATACCATTTCTTGTGTTTGGGGTTGGGACTGGGGGCAAGATATATAAGGTCATAAAACATACTTATATTTGCAAATGGATATTTTTACAAGACTTTTGAGGGGAGAGGGTGAAAGATTAATTGAGAGGTAGTAAAAGAAATAGAGCGAGAGAGACCAAAATAAAAAACAGCAGCTTAGAGAGAAAAGGCAGGGATAAAGAAGAGACAGAGGGAAAATATGAACCTGCTGAACCTTTGTTGGTTGCCAAAAAGAGTTCCAGGCATGCTTGGCTGAAATTGGCCATTACAGGAAAACAGGAGTTTATGCAAATATGCAAACCAACAAACTGTATCAAAGTTATGTTTTCTATATATAAAAGTGAAGGACTTTTACACACACGAAATATACATAATAGTCCTTTACATCCTTTCATAGAAGTTTATGTATATCAATATCAATACATAACTTTGACCATGTAATGCCACGCCAGCAGAGGGAGCCCTCACCCATGGACTGACTGTTACCGCTCCCTCTGCTGCTTCTCTGGTTACTTCCTGTTTGGTGGCCATTTAAGGAGGCCCATACCAAACAGGCTTTGTGAAGTATTGGTTTCCCTGTTTCATTATTTCCATGGTTTTTGTTTTGTTTCATAGCCTTGTTTATTTGTTGTTTTGGACTGCTCTCTTGTATTTTGACCTTCTGCCTGTTTATTGGATCACGCTTTTGTCTTGCCCTGGATGTTACTGTTTGCTGGTGTCTGACCCTGCCTGTCTTGAATACGATCTGTTTAATAAAGCTCGCATTTGGATTTATCAGGCTTCAGAAGAGTCCCGTTACAGAATACTTCGCTGCACCACAGATCCAGCAGCTTTTGGACACAGATCAACCATGGACCCAGCGTCATGCCTTGTTCAACGCCGTCAAGGTAACCGGCCTATTGAGCAATACATTATGGATTTTTGCGAACTGTGTCATTTGGTGGACTTTAAGGTTTTCTCAAGGACATTTTTTACTTTGGTTTATGTAAAGACATTTCAAGTAAGATGCCAGGTCGTCACTGCCACTGGTCTCTGGTACGTTACATTGACTTTGTGTTACTTCTGAGTGGCTCTGCATTTACTGTGGGGATCGCTGATGATGAACACTGCCATCCTCCAGTATCCCCTCATGCCAAGCCTGCCAAGCCTGCCAAGCCAAAGTCTGCTAAAGTCATGTCTACCAAGCCGGAGCCCTCTCATGCCAAGCCTGCTAAGCCAAAACCTGTTCAAGTCATGTCCACCAAACCACTGCCTGCTCACGCCATGCCTGCCGCTCCAGGGCCTGCACCTGTCATGGCCGCCCTTCCAGAGTCTGCACCTGTCATGGCTGCCATCCCCGAGTCAGTCCACAAGATGGCCGCCAACCCCAAGCCTGTTCACAAGATGGCTGCCAACCCCAAACCTGTTCACAAGATGGCAGCCCCATCTGAGTCTCCGGCCAAGATGGCTGCCACACCTGAGCCTCATCAGTCCAAAATCATCTCATCCAAATCTCATCTCGCCATGCCTGCCACACCCAAAGCAAATCAAGTGATGGCTGATCCTCCGGTGTCAAGTCAGGTCAGAACTGCACTTTCAGTGTCAAGCCAAGTTCCAGCCGTTGTTCCTGAATCAAGCCAAGTTACAGCTGTTGTTCCTGAATCAAGCCAAGTTACAGCTGTTGTTCCTGAGTCAAGCCACGTTACAGCTGTTGTTCCTGAGTCAAGTCACGTTACAGCTGGGTTGTCTATGTTAAGCCAGACTACAGCTGATCTCCATGAGCCAAGCCAAGTTACAGCAGATCTCCATGAGCCAAGTCAAGTTACTGCTGTTGTTCTCGAGTCAAGTCAAGCCACAGCTGATTTTTCTGAGTCAAGTCAGGTCACGGCAGACCTCCCTGAGTCAAGTCAAGTCACGGCAGACCTCCCTGAGTCAAGTCACGTCTCAGCTGATCCTCTAGAGCCTCGTCACGTTTCAGCTGACCCCCCAGAGCCTCGTCACGTATCAGCTGACATCCCAGAGCCTTGTCAGGTCTTAGCTGAGCCCACGCTCTCCAACCTCACAACCTTCACACCCTCAAGCCCAGCAGGCATCCCACTATCTACTGTGGTGCCTGTCATGGCGATCGCCATTTTAAGCATGTGGGCTACACATTGTGCTCCAGTGGCCTCATCTGACCACAAGTCTGCTCCAGTGGCCTCGTCTCACCACAAGTCGGTGCTAGAGGCCTCTCCTGTCCACGAGTTTGCGCCAGTGCCTCCAGAGGTGTCAGCGTATGCTGTAGAACCTCCCAAGGAGGGGGCGTCCTTTCATGAACTCACTGCCTCGTATGTCCACGAGTCTGCTCCAGAGGTCTCGTCTGTCTACGAGTCTGTGCCAGAAGCCTCGCTTGCCACCGAATCTGTGCCAAAGCCCCTGGAGGTGGCGGCTCCGACTGCAGAACCTCCTAAGGGGGCAGTGTCCTCCTATGAACTCTCTGCCTGTCATGTCACAGCCAAGAAGGCCAAGGAAATCGTCCATGAACTCTCTGCTCTGCTATGGATGTCATTTGTTCCACAGTGGGTATCTTTGCTCCTGTCTGCTCTGTCTGCTCTGCCTGCCCCGCCATGGCTCCCTGCTCTGCCTGCTTTGCCTGCCCTGCCATGGCTCCCTGCTCTGCCTGCCTCGCCAAGGCTTCCTGCTCTGCCTGCCCCGCCATGGTTCCAGGCTCCTCAGAATCAAACATGGTGGACTTCTGCTCCAGTGCTCCACGGCCCAGGTCCTCCAAGGTTCCACTGTCTGCCACAGCTCCACGGCCCAGGTCCTCCAGGGTTCCACTGTCTGCCACTGATCCACGGTCCAGGTCCTCCAGTGCTTCACTGTCTGTCACTGTTCCACGATCCAGGCCCACCTCCTCTGCACGGACCTGGCCCTCTGTCCCACCCCCTGTTTTGCCTCTGTTCCCCCACCCTCCTGGACTGTTGTTGTTTTGAGTGCCAGGAGTCGCTCCTAGAGGGGGGGGATTCTGTAATGCCACACCAGCACCCATGGACTGACTGTTACCGCTCCCTCTGCTGCTTCTCTGGTTACTTCCTGTTTGGTGGCCAGTTTAAGGAGGCCTATACCAAACAGGCTTTGTGAAGTATTGTTTTGCCTGTGCAGACTCTACCAAACGTTTTCCCTGTTTCATTGCCTTGTTTTGTTATTTCCACGGTTTTTGTTTTGTTTCATAGTCATAGTTATATCTTGTTTCACTGCCATAGTTTTGTCTTGTTTCATAGCCTTGTTTATTTGTTACTTTGGACTGCTCTCTGGTATTTTGACCTTCTGCCTGTTTATTGGATCACGCTTTTGTCTTGCCCTGAATGTTACTGTTTGCTGGTCTCTGACCCTGCCTGTCTTGACTACAAGACAGGCTAATAAAGCTCGCATTTGGATCTTTCATGCTTCAGAAGAGTCCCGTTACAGACCAATATGTATTAACCAGGCATTTTGCGATTAGCGTTATCATCCGGTAACATTTTGTTCTACAAAATGCATTTTGTTTGTGGAACAATTTTCAAATCAACTGACAGCTTTGCCAAAGGCAAATTTTTCTATTGAGTAAACATTGTGGCCGGTACAATTAAAACTGTACATGCTTTAGAACTATGCCTACGAATGTTACTATGTGGGCACATTACGCAATACAGAAAGTGCCTCCTTCAACAAGGTGTAGCAGTTCAATGACAACATGGACAAACCAACCAACAGCATACTTCAAAAAAAAAAAATATATATATGGAATAGCTCAGCCTCAAAGAATGCAAAGCACTGCCAAGAGATCCAGCCCTGCAGGCAAGCCTAATACCTCCTGTTGACATATGAAACTGGTAGGGTGTCATTCTGCTAGTTATTTGGTACATTAAATGTGGGGAATTGTAATCTGTTCCAGCTTGGCTTCACATGAGTATGATGAAGACAGCTGCAGAGTATTGGCCAGGGACATCGGAGTGTTCTCAAGGAAATGGTCCAGATTACATAATCCAGCTGCGTCATTTTGTTGCGCTCTAGGGTTGCACCGAACAATAAAACTCATGTTCATTTTTTTTTTTTTTTTCCCTATTTGTTGGAATGTTCTGAGGTTCATATGCATCTGGCATATTGACTGACATAACCACACAGCTGAAAGTCACTGTAACAAACTCAGTAAAAGATGTACTGCAGGAAAGTATTATACCATGTCCTAAACAAATACAACATGTTTTTATCCCTTAACATACAGCTATGTGGAAACTAATTTTGGACTTTCCACATAGCCATTGCCATGCTACAGATATTGAAACCAAGTGACTGACAAAATCTGCTTGTTGCTTTTTGCAAAGTAGTTGTTTATATCTTAAAAAATGAGTAAAAGGATGTAAAAATCTATAAAAAATATATATGTATATATATATATACATTTTTTGAGCCCATATCCAGGATTGACTTAGTCATTCAAATGACAGAAATTCTTCATTTATTCAAACTACTGCAGAAGGAATAATGACTGCTTGCATGTATTTTAGTATGTGTACTCAGACTAGGGTGAATACAGTATGTATTGTAATACAGTACATACTAAATTATGGTATGTTAGGCATAATGATACTTAACATGAAATTCAACACACAGCAAAATTTATAAAAAATGGGAGAATGAGAAAAAGATGTAATTGATCTTATATTCAAGTTTCACTGGTGCCAGACCAGGCAATACATCAAACAAAACAATTCATTTTTAACAAATAAGAGCACTACCATGAGAGAGTGAGAGAAAAAAAACTTCACTAAATGCTTTTTAATGTGTTTCTTCTTCTGAGGTTCTAAATTCTAAATATATAGAGTAATAAAAATTAGTTTCAACTTTTTGCCAATAACATAGCACCAATTTCAACTTTCTTACACCGTGTTCTAACTACACGCTAATAATGTTGATTTGATTTTTTTATCCTAACTAGCCATGATGGCGATACACAAAATTTCTATTTTAGAAAAGGTTTCTATTTTTGCGACGTTGTGGTGGAACAACAACATGCAAACTATGACAATTATAATTTCAGGTACTGATTATGTGCTTTATTCAATGTCAAAAGTGTCTAATGTGAGTTTGAATATCATATTGTGTGAAATCTATAGCCATACTAAAATCAACGACAGATAGTTTACCTTAGATCCTGAAAATACATTAAAGCAAACATGTACGTTAAAACCGCGAACACAATGTGAACTAACAAGTGTTTTCCATGACAGAGATGGTAACAGTCACTCAGTATAAAGTATTAATAATGTTAAAAGGTTTAATATTTCTGAATTAGATTATAAACTTGTAATTATAAAATTGTTGGGAGTGCAGTGCCCCAGATAGCACACATACATCTGCAAGATGTCTGTTAAAGATCACTTGGTCTAGAAAGCATCTGCTGTGTACGAACATCTGACAGATATCTGCATAATGTCAGTTTAACATACATTGTAAACATGAACATCTTAAAGACTTCTAACAGAGGTCTATTTGACATCTGATAGGAAACGTTCTATAGACGTATCGCAGATGAGCAAACACTAAAAATATGTCTTCCAGATGTAAATGCAGATGTCAAATAGACGTCTCCGTGATGTATGTGTGCTATCAGGGGCACTTCTACTTCTGTGATTCTGTCACGTTGTGCTGTCGTGTCACGTCTGGTGTGGACAGCCAAATTGCTTGTCGCTAGAATCTTGTCGTGACGTGTATAGTTAGGACACAGTGTTATGCAACCCCAAAACTTTTTTTTTTTAATTCAAGATGTAAGACTTGCAGTAGTACTTAAAGTGGTTTCCATCCTCATCACACTTTTTTTTTTTCTTTGAAGGTGTGTCATTTTTATGCTTTTAGTAGCACCAGAATTTTTTGCAACAGAATTGCAAAAACAATGATTCTCTTTTCTAATTTGCTGTTAGTTGTCCTGACCCAAAATTACAGCATTGTTTGAGCCAAAAGTTGACATGTCAGATTTTTCAAACATTAGCAATGCTTTGAAAGCCTCACAGTGTTTACAGTCTATGAATGAACAATAACTATAATTCTCTGCACATTGAACTGGAATAGAAAATATTCACTTTGAAACTAAAATTGAAATTAGAGGTAAATCTATACATCAGTGAAAATGACTGTGCTGGAAGTTAAAGACTACAGCCATCCCTGAGTTCATACCTTGAAAGGTACCACAAAAGTCAAAATGGGAGCCAGCATAAACTTCTATAGACCTCAGGTCTTTCCTTTAAATTTCCCTCTTCGTTTTGCTTTCTTCCAACTCTTCATCTGTTCTAAATCATATGAGAGAAGGTTATCATCCTCATCTTCGTCATCATTTGTGTACCAGGGGCCCCAGACCCCCCCATTATACTGAGGATTGGAGCGGTAGTCTTTGGGAGGGTAGCGGCATGGCACAGCTGTCTTGTTGTACCGTAGAAGCCTGATTAGCATCTTCTTAACCACATGTGGGTATCGTTGAGAAAGGTCCACTCGTTCATATGGATCAGCTGTAATGTTGAAGAGCCACATAGATTTGCCTCGATCCCAGTTCACACGTTCATTGTGCCAACGATTGGCCAACAGCAGTTTGGAGAAAGTCTGTGGTGGAATCCAGTCACTATATCCTGGCACACCAGTCAGGAGCTTCCAGTCGCCTACACGGAGTGCTGCCTGGATGGCTGTGTTCCAGATTCCATAGCCTGCTTTCCAAGAGCCATTCTTGGCTTTGGTGTAGATAGGGTCTATGTTGTGGAGAATATCCAGTCGAGGTGAGGGACGTCCCTCACTGATGGCTTCCCAGACATCATAACCATCAAGGTTCTGGTTTTCATCTAGAGTACCTTCACCAAGCATCACCAGTGTTGGGTACCAATCAGTAATATGGATCAGAGCCCTGCTTCTAGTGCCCTTTTTGACCAGTAAAGGGCTGTGTACAAATCCTACTGCTCGTATTCCTCCTTCCCATAAAGTTCCTTTACTGCCTCTTAGTGGCCAGTTGCTGCCTCCTGCCATTGGTTGTCCTCCATTGTCTGAGGAGTACACCATAACCATGTTGTCATAATAGCCATACTGCTTGAGAGCACGAGTTAGATTGCGTACTGCTTCATCCAAGCAGCTGACCATTGCAGCATACTTGCGGCGATGCAAGTTTGGGATTGACTTATAGCGTTCAAGGTAGCGGGCAGGAACCTGCAAGGGTGAGTGTACAGCCTGGTAGGCCAAGTAAAGAAAGATGGGCCGTTTAGGACTGTGAGATGCCAGGATGTTTATTGCCTTTTGAGTATACATGATGGTGGAATAGATGCCATGGTCCTGCTCCCAGGCAGCTTCTTCACCCTCATGAAGATCGTACCCACACATTCCTGGGCTGTCACATTTGTAATGGCTATAGTAGTCACCGCTACCCAACAAAGAGCCAAAGAAGGTATCAAATCCACGCTGTGTAGGCATACAGCCGCGCTTATAAAAGCCAAGATGCCACTTCCCCACCATATGAGTAGAGTACCCAGCGTTCTTCAGTTTCTGAGGAAGAGTGATGTTCTCCAAAGGGAGGCAATTCGGCTGAGTGGGTCGGATGATGGAATGCTGCAGGCCAGTGTGGATTTGATATCTAGGACATAAAAATACACCAACAATTAGTGACAATAAATGATGAGCACTGAATAAAACAGACATTTGTTCTTCATTTTAGATGACCTATTGCATTACCTTTTTTATTTTAAATTTCTACTTATTAAATGATACCTTGTTAAAAATGTGTCTTAATATTCCAGCCAAGTACCTCAACATCTACAGCTTTTCTACTTCCATATGCATATACATATATCAAGAAATATTCAAATCAATTCAAATCATCACACTTATACAGTGCTCTGCTGTCCATGATGTGCAAGTAAACATTTCTCCACAATGAATACAAACACTAAACAAAGCATGACTCAGATTAATTACAAGCACATAAAGACAGCACATGTGCAAAAACACAAACATACTTTTTCTTCATGTTACAAACACAGTACTGAGACTGTTTAAAGGACATCAGAAAGAAAAGAGTTTGTAACCTCTTCTAGAGCTGCAATTTTATGGTCAATTTTTCCTCTCATATTAGCACAAGATTAACCGGTATATTTGCTTTTTCTTCCTCTTAGTAGTGGTAGTAGTAGCAGTAGTAGTAGTATTACTAATGGCAGTGTGAAGATAATAGTCAAAGTTCAGTTAGGCTTTACCTATAGCATAACACATAATATGATGTCAAAGTTTTAATATTGCTTTGTGAAAATTAAATCTCTCTATAGCAGGGGTGTCAAACTCAGTTCCTGGAGGGCCTCGGACCTGCAGAGTTTTGTTCCAATCTTGCTCCAACACACATACTATGCAGCTTTCAATTAAGCCTGAAGGACTTGATTAGTTGGATCAGGTGTGTTTAATTAAGGTTGCATCTAAACTCTGCAGGGCTGCGGCCCTCTAGGACCGGAGGTTGACACCCCTGCTCTGTAGTATCTTGTCTTAAACAGCAGAGAGGTAAATTTGGAGCAAATGATGACTAAACTCTCGTCTTTATCGAATTTTCTTGAGGAAAACACCCCGGTTTAATCTGGGATCTGTCTCCTCCAGAGTTTTAAAATCTGAAACTGGAAATCTAAAAACTGTGATTCAGCATATTAGATTTGCCAAACAACCAATGTCTAGTGTGCAATAAAAAAAAATAAAAAAAAAAACGCTAAGACAGGGGTGTCCAAACACGGTCCTGGAGGTCCACTGTCCTGCAGAGTTGAGCTCCAGCTTGCCTCAACACACCTGCCTGGGAGTTTCTAGTATGCCTAGTAAGACCTTGATCAGCTGATTCAGGTGTGTTTAATTGGGGTTGGAGCTAAACTCTGCAGGACAGTGGCCCTCCAGGAGCAGGACTGGACACCCCTGAGCTAAGGCAACAGCCAAGTAAATGTTTAAATCACATTCAAAAGTGTTTTAGAGAGTCCTGTTTTTCATTTTATGACAGGCATTGGACATTTTGTAAACATTCGTGCATTTAATGACAGTTTTTTCCATTTCAAGTCTTCTGAGTGTTTGTTCTACTCCATGTCTAACCTTACATTTGGCCAAAGGTTATGTAAGCATGCAACAAAGCAATTGTTCTCATGTTTGCCTTGAATTTAAATACATGAACGAAAAGAACAGTACAGCAATTATTATTCATTACATTGTACAAATAAAAATTCCATCAAAATTACCTTAACCATGCATGATGTAACCTGGTACTCAAAAATAAGAATATTCTGCTTTACATCAGGGAGATTTTGGAGAGATTATTCCATGTCAAAGTTGTAAATGTCATGAATGCATGTAACGCAAAACAGCAGTGTAACTTTAATACTATACAGACCCAAAAGTTATGGTTGAAATAATGACTGTTAGTTTTATGTTCTGTGTTTTGGACATTTATGTTATGAATCATCTCTGTTCCCTTTTTGGCTCTTGTTTCCTCTGGTTTGCTTTGTGTATTCATATTCTCCTGTTTTTTTTTTTTTTTCTCCCCTTTTGTAAATAAAGTTCCTACTGCTGCAATTACATCCTGCCTTACTCTCTCTTGCTGCAACCAGCCATGACAGAATAACCAACTGAAACTGATGGATCTACCAGCAATATGGTTCCTCCTTCTCTCATATGGAGGATCGCTCCCTCAAGGGCTACACACAGGACTTCTTAGATCTGGTCCACCTTGTCTAATACAATGATAAGAGCATGCCTTGCCAGAGATGTTCATCAATCGAGTGTATGTGGCCACAGTACTCACTCATTGTGGATCCCCCTTCACCATCTGTGAGGATCTCAAACCCATTGAACCCAAACCAGTCCTAGCTCACCACAGACCCAAAGTCTAAACCAGAGACCAAGAAGGAGCCAGAGCCAGCCACAGTATCTGTTCTGGAGCTGGTTGCCTCGTCCATCCCAGAATCTGCACACACTACACTCTCAAAAATAAAGGTGCTTCACGATGCAATAGAATAACCTTTTTTTGTCTAAATGGTTCCATAAAGAGCCTTTCTGTCTCACAAAAGGTTCTTTGTGGCGAAAGAAGGTTCTTCAGATTATAAAATAGTAAGAAAAAGATGGTTCTTTGTGGGACCAAAAATGGTTCTTCTATGGCATCGATGTAAGGAACCTTTTAAAGCACCTTTATTTTTAAGACTGTACCTGGTCCCTCCCAGACACAGATGTAGATTAGATTAGATTAGATTCAACTTTATTGTCATTACACATGTACAAGTACAGGGCAACGAAATGCAGTTAGGTCTAACCAGGAGTGCAATAAGCAGTAAGTGCAGGATAAAGGTATAAGTTATAAGTGCACTTAAAGGGATATGTGCAGGGAGAAACTATGCGTAATATTTACAGATGCATATACTGTGAGCATAATATACAGACTGCTAGTAACTATAATCAGAAATTACAATATATACAAGTTGCTATTGACTGTAATCAGGAATTGCAGATAGGTATGAACATAATGTACAGGTTGCTATTTTCTATAAACAGGAATTTACAAATGGACATGTACAGATATATATGTAATCAGAAATTTACAAATGTACTGTGCAATGGATATTGCTTTCAATAGGTATGTACAGTCTAGTGCAATAAATATTAAATAGTGCAATGGTAATGGAAAGAGTGTAGGGGTGTGTGAGGGGGGGCAGGTGTCAGTGGGGGGCAGAGTTCAATAAGGAGACCGCTCTGGGAAAGAAGCTGTTCCTCAGTCTGCTGGTTCTTGACCTGGGACACCTGAAGCGCCTACCGGAAGGCAGGAGTGAGAACAGTTTGTGGGCGGGGTGAGAGTAGTCCTTAAGAATACTGCGTGCATGACGCATACAGTGTTTCTTTTGGATGTCTTCAATGGCTGGAAGTGGAGTCCCTATGATGCGCTGGGCAGTTTTCACCACCCGCTGCAGTGCCTTACGCTCAGCAACAGAGCAGCTTCCGTACCAGACTGTGACACAGTTGGTTAGGATGCTTTCTATTGTACAGCGATAGAAGTTCACCAGGATGGCTGAGGACAGCTGGTTCTTCTTAAGTGTTCTCAAGAAGAAGAGGCGCTGGTGAGCCTTCTTGACCAGGCTAGAGGTGTTGGTGGTCCAGGATAGGTCTTCCGAAATGTGGGTCCCCAGGAACTTGAAGGATGAGACAGGCTCAACAGCCATCCCATTGATGTGAATGGGTTCATGTGAACCTCTTCTTCCCTTCCTGAAGTCCACAATGAGCTCCTTGGTCTTAGTGGTGTTAAGGAGCAGATTATTGTCCGTGCACCAGGTGGCCAGGTGCTTGATCTCCTCCCTGTAGGTAGTCTCATCGTTGTTGCTGATGAGACCGATCATCGTAGTATCGTCTGCAAACTTGATGATGGTGTTAGATCCATACACAGGTCTGCAGTCGTGGGTGAAGACGGAGTAAAGGAAGGGGCTCAGCACACAGCCCTGTAGTACACCAGTGTTGAGCGTGATGGTAGTGGAGCAGATGTGGCCTGACCTAACATGCTGAGGTCTGCTGGTCAGAAAGTCCATAATCCAGTTACAAAGTGAGGTGTTAATGTCCAAGTCTCTGAGTTTGGTGATTAACTTAGAGGGTAAGACAGTATTGAATGCTGAGCTAAAGTCAACAAACAGCATTCGTGCATAGGTGTTTGTATTGTCCAGGTGTGTGAGTACAGAGTGCAGCGCTATGGAGACTGCATCCTCAGTACTCCTATTGCCACGGTAGGCAAACTGGTGTGGGTCCAGTGAGGATTGGAGAGAGTCCTTTAGGTGTGTCAGGACCAACCGCTCAAAGCACTTCATAATAATGGGTGTGAGTGCTACAGGGCGGTAGTCATTCAGGCACGTTGGGCTAGAGTGTTTCGGTACTGGCACAATTGAGGTAGTTTTAAAGCATCTTGGTACAGCTGCTTGGGCAAGGGACATGTTAAAAATGTCTGTGAATACCCCAGCGAGCTGCTCTGCACATGCCCTCAGTACGCGCCCAGGGATACCGTCTGGTCCAGCAGCCTTGCGTGCGTTGATCCGACTCAGTACGTTGTAGACTTCAGAGGAGGTAAGTGTGATGGGTAAGTGGTCGGTTGAGGTGGCGATCTTGGTGGCAGTCTCTTTATTGTCTCTCTCAAAGCGAGCATAAAAGTCATTAAGCTCATTCAGAAAGAAGACATTAGTGTCAGTGGGGGTGGAGTTACTGGGTTTGTAGTCACTGATGGCCTGGATGCCCTGCCACATGCGCCGAGGGTCAGAGTTTGAAAAGTGCTCCTCTAGCTTTAGTTTGTAGCAGTGCTTGGCCTTTTTGATGCCCCTCTTCAGATTAGCCCTGGAAGTGCTGTAAGCCTGTGCATCACCTGATCTGAAGGCAGTGTTGCGTGCCTTCAGTAGGAGACGCACCTCCTTGTTCATCCATGGCTTCTGATTTGGGTATGTGGTGATCTGCTTCTGGGTTGTAACACTGTCTATGGTAGTGTTGATGTAATCCAGAACAGAGGAAGTGTAGCTGTCTATGTTTGTGTGAGAGCCACAGGTAGCCTGAGTAGCAAACATACTCCAGTCCGTCTGTAGAAACCGGTCCTGGAGTGTGAAGTCTACCCCCGCTGGCCACACTTTGATGGTCTTCACTGAAGGCTTCACACGGTTGATGAGGGGTGAGTACTTGGGGATGAGGAACAAAGAAAGGTGGTCTGATTGTCCCAAGTGGGGGTGGGGGGTCACAGTGTAGGCTTCAGCCATGTTTGTGTATACATGGTCTAAAGTTTTGTTTCCTCTGGTGTGACAGAAAATGTTCTGGTGAAATTTGGGGAGTACTGTCTTTAAGTTGGAGTGATTAAAATCCCCCGCAACAATAAAAGCAGCCTCCGGGTGAACAGTTTGTTGTTTGCTGATGGCCGCATGAAGTTCGTTCATAGCAAGCTTGGCATCAGTATCGGGAGAATGGCTCATAAATTTGGAGCACACAGAGCCTGTCCCCCATTCTATCTACCATCAAACTGTCCACCAGTTTTGTCTGGATGGACTCTCCTATCCCTACCAGTTCCCTGACTTTTCTCCTCTGCTGGTCTCCATCTTCCCCATGGCTCCACCTCTGATTTCCAACCCTGTGGCTATGCTTGGGTTTTCCAGTCCTGTAGCTCCACCTGGCTCCTCCATCTTTCTGGCATTTCCTCTGTATTCCCAAACCCCAGCTTTGCCTTGGTCCCTGGATCATCTGGCTTCACCTCAGCCCTTCAGTCTTGTGGTTTTATCCTGTCCTTCTATCCATCTGGCTTCACTTGGTTCTCAAGCCTCCCAGACTCTGCCTTGGCCACCCTTTCCCCCGACCAGGGAGAGTTGTGCCTTCCATTCAGCCGGCTCTGGTCTAGTTAATTATTTTTTATATTCTGTGTATTAAAACCCTCTGTTTGTTTCAGTTCTTTGTGTGTATTCATTGTTTTTCTCCTTGATTTACCTTTTGTAAATAAAATTTACCCTGCTCTAATTAGATCCTGTCTCTACTTTTGCTTTCTGCAACCAACTGTGACAATGACTCTCTTACAAATGTATGATCCTCCTAACTCAAATCCTAAATTAACTTGAACTTTTGCAAATCTATAAAATACATTTCAAGTGAACATGTGGATGGAACGATCAAGCATTGCAGAAATTGTTCACACAAAAATGTAAATTCTGTCATTTTCTTTCCCTCACAGAACACAAGACATCCTGCTAAACAAGTTTAAACTACAATGATTTTACTTTGAACTACACAATATTACAATTATTAGGCCATCACTCTTACATCATCAGAAATAAAGGTAACACTTTACAATAGGGGTGCACAAACATGCATTAATTCATGCTTAACTAATGCAGAGATAATCATGAGTTAATATATAACTCATGAACAACTAAACCATTTATTAATAATTACTGCATCAGCAACAAATGAACATTCTATATGATTCATAGATTTAGTAATCAATAAATTATTAGTTAAATGTGTCATAACGTATTAATTCCCTAACAACTTATTCTGTTAACTAGTAGTGTAAATTCATGTGTTATTTACCAGAGTGGGTTGTCTGCTTTAATTAATCATTAGCTAATGATTTGCAAAGATTTGCAAAATCATTATGTTATGACTTTACTTGTCGAGGCACATGACTAACTAATTCTAAATCCATAACCACAATGACATATTACTTAACAATTCTGTGCCTCAATAAGTGAAGTCATAACATAATGATACATCTGCAAATCATTAACTGATGATTCATTAAAGCAGACAACTGGAAGGTGAAGTACATAGCTTTGACCACTGTGGTAATTAACATATGAATTTATAAGTTATTATGCTGCATTGTGGTTATTATCCATAACCACAGTGACATATTACTTAACAATTAGTTAATAGTTCTGTGCCTCAACAAGTGAAGTCATAACATAATGATACATTTGCAAATCATTAACTGACGATTAATTAAAGCAGACAACTGGAAGGTGAAGTACATAGTTTTGACCACTGTGGTAATTAACATATGAATTTATGTCATTAGTTAATATATGTTATTAGGGAACGAATACATTATGAGACGTTTAACTAATAACAATTTATTTATTACTTAATCTATGAATCATATAGAATGTTCATTAGTTTCTGACGTCTGTCATTAATAAATGGTTTAGTTCTTCATTAATTATACAGTAACTTAAAGTGATTATCTGTGAATTAATTAAGGGGGTCATCGGATGCAAAGTTCACTTTAACATGTTGTTTAACATAAAGCGGAGCGGAGCTTATTAAAGGAGAAGTCCACTTCCAGAACAACAATTTACAGATAATGTATTCACCCCCTCCTCTTTCAGGATGTTCATGTCTTTCTTTCTTCAGTCGTAAAATAAATTGTGTGCTTTGAGGAAAACATTTCAGGATTTTTCTCCATATAATGGACTGATATGGTGCCCCAAGTTTGAACTTTGATGACAAATGATGTTTGGTTACGACAGTCTGTAGGAATCTTCATGGAATAAAAAAAAAAATAAATAAAAAAGAGCATAAAATAAAAATATCCATAATGTTCTCAATTTTATATTGTAAATCACTGTGAATATTTAATATATCAACCAGCATATTTATCAATGTGCTTATCCATGTGCTTGTGATGCTATTATATCTACAAGTGAAGACAGAGAGGAGGGAATGAGATTGGACCACATGATAAGGCCAAATTCATACCTGTGTACCCATGAGACAACAACACTTATGAACTACCCACTACACCACGGGTCCAACCACAGCTTCATATGCAAGTGTAACTTATTTTAAATAATGCAGCATTTAAGTACAATTAAACTAAAAACACTACTAAACACAACCTAAATGCCCCCAAAAACATGTTTTTGGCCACCAAATCTATCAGAAAATACTAATCCTCAACCAGGCTCTGCTGGAAACTTTGCTGACCCATGTTCTACTGCTTGCTCCAACATCCCTCCCACATCTGCTTCCAATAAGTGGGATATACTCCTCTCTCCAGCTAATCAAATTCAGACCACAGAGCATTAAAACATGTTCCCTTATTCCCACTACACCAGCCATTCATTACACCCTTTTTCTCTTTTCAGTAACCCAGTAACTAACCATCTCAAGGCCCTTTTGTGAGTAGAGCCATCCCATGATTTGGGATTTTCTTTGAATTCATTTTTTAGAGATTAGTTCACTCAAAAGTTACAATTCCCTCATCATTTTCTCAACCTCATGTTCTTCCAAACACATCTTCTTTCTTCCTACAACATCTAGTGCTACAACTGGATGATTGAGTCAGTGAGTTTCAGTTTTGTGAATCAACCCCATGATTGACAATACCTGTCTCAGGAGTACAACTTGTTCTTCTCTCATGTGCTCTCATAAATACCGCAAGGAAACTATGGCAGATTTTATGTACACAATATTTCTGCTATTACTTACACAAAGCTGAGTGGATTTAGAAGACTGATACTAGCATCGGTGTCGGGCTGATACTGCACTCCTGTACTTTTTTTACTGTCATTTTGACAGTTGTTGACAGCCCAAGTCACCGAAAGGTTTTTATTGATATTATGATTTAAGAGTATACAGTTAACAATGCATCTAATAGTTTAGGCTTGTCCATTATGGAAGTGTTTCCTAATCCTGGAGCTTCACAAAACTGCACATTTTGAATACCTCATCTAAAAAATCTGATTATCTCATTAAGACATCAGCTTGTTAGTAGAGTGCCCACAAACTGAACTGGGTGTGTCAAATAAGGTACAATGATAGGGCACAGTCCTATTCATTGTAATGTAGTGCTGATAGATGGCAGCTCGATGAAGACCAAAATTTAATTAGGGTTTATCTGATGTGCTTTGCTTGGCAGGTTTTTTTTTTAGCTACAGCTGAACTGTCCCATACAGGCATGGTGAGAAACAAGGAAATTTTTAAAGATTTTTTTAAGTTATTAGTTATATAAGCACTCTTAAATAATACTTTATAAAATGCTACCTAAATATCAATACATACATATATATATATATATATATATACACACACACATAAAGACTGAACATCTAACAGACTTGGAAGATTATGAGAAGTTCATTCCTTTTATCAGTGTGGTGAAGAATACCTTAAAAGGGTAAACGCTAGCTAGAAGAGCTGAGCTTGCTATTTATACGGGCAGATGTGTTTTTGGACTTAGGATCTAAAGGCATCAGATTCAGACACCCATCAGAGAAGCATAAAGCTTTTCAACAAAAACATGACCAATGCTTATCCCTCTCAATTACATTTAGACCTTTTAGAGATGGCTCAGCAGATGCCAACATAAACAACTCTGCCTCTTTTTCTGTAATGCAATCTCATTTGGTCAAGACTTTTTTTGTTAAAGAGCATTTTCAAGATTAAGCAATTCAGAGGCTAAAAAAATAACAGTTTTAACTGTTTAACTACTAAAACCAGCTAAAATTGTCAATTTTCTGTGTTTATTCAAGATAACATGTCAACAAAAGGGTATTAAAGGGTTTATATGATGAGAAATTACATTTTCAATGATCTTTTGATTAAAGAACAGTCCATTTTTACCTATCCAGTGATGCCTGCTGGGTCATCAAAAACTTTGTGTGTGGTAATAAATAGGATAAATGCTTTTATAAATACACCAGGGGCTTTTAACAGTTTATTTTTAAGTTTTACTTTAAGTTTAATATTTTTGGAGGTAGCCTACCATTTCAGTTTTAAAACTTTTTTTGCAGTGCAATTCAGTATGGATTGTGATGAATCTGCCATACACAGCAGCAAAAGAATGACTGTTCAGTTCTAAGGGGCAAAGAGGGGGTGGAATATGGTCATGAAAATCTGAATTTTCCTGGTTTTGGTGCAGCTACTTTACAAAAATGCACAAACACAACTATTACAAGTGGACCTCAGTGAAAAAAATACCAATGTATGATATGATCCCTTTAAAACAACTGGAAGTTCTCTGATAAATACAAAAGAAAAAGTGTCATTTTGAAAAAGATAGTGGTGGACCAAAGGACAACATCTGCTGTGTTAGAGTTTATCTTTGGGCTTCTCCTCCAAATTAAATCAACCTAAACAGCTCAAACTGTGGTTGTCAAAAGCATACTTAATTTTAAAATGAGATCTGTAAAAGTGAAGTTCTGAGACCTAGTAATATGGTAAACATCTGGTACAGTACAGCTATGCATAGATTTATCTACTGGTGTTATAGCTGTAGGACCTCCACAAAGTACTTTTGATATGTTTAATGTCAATCTGATATATATTCTGAGTATTCTGAATTTTCTAGGCCAACCACAGTACAGTCATACTTTAAAGTGATCTATATTACCCCAAATCCCCATTACAGACAGCCAAAAAGCCATTCTGTTCCGCACATTCATTGTAAATGAATGCGGGGAGGGGCTGATTCATTCATTACTTCCAAAGCAAATTGCCAAAAGAGATTCCTAGCAACCTTCCTGTTTCCTGAGGCGTGGACCAGATGTTTCACTACTATGGGAACTCTGGTGTCAGGCTTTTAACACTATTGAGGGTGGAGAACATTCACACAAAAACACAATCTTGCCCCATCTGAGTATCCCATGCATATAGAAAATGAGCACGCTGTGCACAGATGCTATATTCTGCTGCAATAGTAAGAACAGTATGGAAGTATGGAATTGCAAACATAGCCATTGGGTTTGTGGTTCTTTTGTTGTCCAAAAGTTAACACGTTGTTTAGTTTTGGTGTAGTTACAGCACTAAATATCTGTTTATGAATTAAGCACACTGTGCATGTATTTACACGGCTAATATAGTCTAATGAGCTAAAAAAAATTGGATGCTTGAGCCACACTTGCAAAATGTCTGAATGTATTACATTATACAACAAATTAAATAACAAACATCAAGTGACCTTTATTTAGCACAACACTTTCCCCAAAAGAAGGTTATTTTATATAGACAAAAAGACACTTTCAGGTTACCAAACTTTAATGTGATTTAATGTACTTTAATGCAATTAACTACACGTGTTTGCTAAGACACCCGCGTTGATACTTTATCTAATGGAATGACTTTCATTTTAAAGTGTGGCTTAAATGTACAAATACTTTGGGGGGGGGGGGGGGGGGGGGTATCTGTTAGAGATCTAAGCCTGTTTATGTTAATGCGGTATATCCCACCTGCCGGTCATCAGTTGGCTCCTTGAGGGGCTACACAGAGGCTGCACATAATAATTCTCCAGTTTGACTCCTGCTGCAGCGAGTCTGTCCAGTGTTGGGGTCTTTATTTCGGACCCATGATACCCCACGTCTCGAAATCCTTGGTCATCAACCATAATAAAGATGATGTGGGGCTGAGATGACGGCTTTTCCACGTTGTTCACACGATTCGAATGAAAACTGCTCTTCCATGTTCCGTATGTTGAGCTGACAAATCCGCTAAAAGTAGTCAAAAGCGTCAAAAGAAACGTCCTTATCCCCATTCGTCCGCACATTGCACCTAAAACCATTCGCTCTAAATAAAGTTAAAATGAAAATCAAAACAGAGGATAACGCTGTCTTACTTTTTTCACAGCGCAAAATAACACTGCTGCATGTCATGTTACAAGAGGGATATCGCTCGGACTGGGAACCGACGCGCTTGGAAATTAGGTTCGCAATTTGCCAAACCTTGTCATTACAAACATTTCCATATCATTGCAACCTTTGTATGGTGTTGAATGCTGTTGTGCCGAGAGCATCTATTTTGGTTAAAATAACTGTCCAAATATAACAGTTTAATAGGCTAAAAAAAAATCTAAAAACCTGAATCTATGCACGCAAACTCGGATCGCAGTACCGAGTATCACTCCGTAGTAAAGACGTTGTTATCAGCAGTCGATCCGCCTGCCTTTAATGACAGACCTTTACTGTGTCATCTCTCGCTGAAGTTAGTCTTCAGTGCCATATACTGGTGTCCGATTCGCGAATGAATCGTTCATTAGAGTCGACTCTTTTGTATGATTCGATTGAACCGATTCACTAAGCGTATACAAATCAAATGACCGAAAACACGTTGATTTATGTAAAATAATCTAAAGCATGAAGATAAGTAGCGATATACAAATATTTAACAAAAAAGAACACAAATAGCATGTGCAGACGTTTGGGAACTTTTGTAACGGTTGAGGAATTGCAAACGAATCAGAGAATCACGTTTAAACATGTTCATTTAAACGAACGGAGTAACTAAAATGAATGGGACTTCCCAAGCCGCATTATGGAGTTTTTTTTTTTTTTTTTAGAGAGAGAGAACAGGACAACACCTAATGCCTACACACATACTATTTTAACATGTAGATTATACATTGATTCCCTGTACTGTCTGACTGACCATACAAACCATGTAATTAAGACTACAGACTGTTAGATTGTCTTTACTTCTTTCCAAAAAAGGGTAAAGTAATAATCAGGTTCCCTCAGGTTATTATACACTGTAGCTCTCCTTACTGTTGATAGCAGATTTCTACTCTTTTCAGCCCACAGATGTGAAAATAATATATGAATATAAGGAGTATGTATGTATATATACATCAGTCAATGTTACAACAGTAAATTTCCTGTCTTCTTCTATTAAATCCTAAACTTATAGTATATCCTAACATCTCTGGTCAGTTCACTTAAAGGTAATGAGATAAGGTATTGCTATCGATTTCTGTTTACATTCAGTCAAAAAGTGGTATCTGTATTTTAGAAACTGAAGCCACTGGCATTTTTAAAACTTCAGCCCAACAGTGATTCTGTTTTTAATTTCTTTACAGTCAAGGCAAGATAACAGTGAATGAGTAGGCCCACTTTACTACATAAAGTGTCATGGCTTGTTATTACCACAGAAGGGTAAAAATCTGTCACTGGGACAGTACTCTAAAATACCAAAGCTAAAAGGTACATCTCTGTACCTTATTTACTTTTAAATGGTATGTATTAGTACCTTAGAGGTACATATTAGTACCTTAAAAGTACATATTAGTACCTTAAAATTACCTACTTTTAAAATGGAACCCCAGTTCTACATCTTTTTCTGAATGTGTTACTGAAGTAGCCTGGATGTCCTTTAAAGTAAGACTCATTTTGGTAACTTTATGTGCTAATAGTCTACTTAGAAAGATTTTAAAAGTGTAGCTGATTTCATATTCCCCTTGATATTGAAGTTTTATGCAGGGTATTTCCTGCATTTCAGATTCTAGCCAGCCATGTGTTGCGCTCATGTATTATATTACTTCTGCGGTTCTATCGCATTACTTACAAAATAAATCTTTTCCTTTTGTCAAATACAGTCAGATGTTATAATGTGTCATTTTTCCACACACTTTTTATTTTCATAAAGGAACAATGAAAAGAATTCTCCCATTGCATTACTCATGAAAGCTAATGTATCCTCAGGAAGGAATCTATTTCAACCTGGCTTGCTTTGAAAGAAAATGAGGAATCTCAATGGGCTTATTGTACAAAACCACATGTCCATGAAATAAACTAAGATGCTTCATGCAGCACAGTTTCATTTTCTGGATTTCGGGGGCAAATTAAACATTAAACATTTGCAGGACTTTGGCACACTCGTTGATTGCAGTTTGTTCACAATTTATTCACTTGCTTGCTGCAAGTAATTTTGTGCTAATACTGCCTGTGTAAAACAGGCAGAAGTATATTTAAAAGATACATTTTCTGTTAATCACACCAGCAATAATTAATCAATTGCTAGAGAAGAGCATTATGACTAGGCATATATCCAGATGACAAACTTTTGCCACTTTGAAGAGCTGTTTCGGGTTTCTGGATTTTGTGATGCCGTACAGTCTCAGAAAAGTCCCTAGTACTCAGAACCAAGCCTGCAAGATGGGGAATTGCACCATGGAAATTGTGTGCAGTACAAAATTCTGGCCGTGTCTGTGATGTTAACTGATTTGCATAATTCAAAAACAACGCACACAACCTATGCGATTAAAAAGCTGCAATTCCTTTTTGGTAAATCCCTCTCTCAGTTGTTTACCTTTTAAAATTCCAGCACCTTCATAAAGACCAGTAATACTGTTTAGCATATAGCAGAGTGTACATTGGATCAAGATCATTTTTTCCCCCCCTGCACCACCAGAAAAGAAGCAACTTAACTGAGGATTGATTTCTGGAAATATTCGTCATAATTAGCCAAATTGTGAAATAGCCTGAAACTTTCTAAGGTAATAACACTACCCATGGTTACAAAGATAGAAGGGGGACATATGTTAACTTGGAGGCTTTATGCACAGTGTAAGAGTAAAAATTTTAATCATGAACTCATAAAGAGTGCAAGGATTTTACAAGACTTGCTGTTGGCAAATAACAGTGTGTGCTTTAACAGTAAAGCTTTTCAAAGTTTTATACCTGAAACAAACTTGTACAAAATACCGTTTGCAGTATCTGCAGGTTATCTGCCATTCAGAATTTGTACTATTGCTATTAGAGTCTTTCGCCCAATTACCTATAGGCCTAAATCTCTGGTCTCTAGTTTCTAGATATATCTCAGGTCCCTCAAAGGCAGGGGTGTGCTTAACTCATTAAGTTGAGCAATACTAATGCTTGCCCAGTAAACACTGGATTCTTTCACAGTCCCTTACCTGCATTAGACATGTGCTGTGTGTTCAACATGTCTGGACACACCAGACCCCCAAAAAAGACATTTTTGTTATCATATTTTGACGAAGTCAGGCACGCAGTTCATTGATAAAATCTTCATGTTAGTGCTTTGATAAATGTGTGTTAGACACATGTGCCGTTACACCTGACAGACATAACAACAGATAACACTGTGTCTACACCGGTGCCATCACTGTCATATCATACCGCAATAGCTCGAGGCTGTCTACACTGAATGCATCAAAACGCCAAAATTCCAAATTGATTTGTGCTGTTTTTAGGAGTAACGCAAGCATGTGGAGTATATATTATGCCACAACCAGTATCACTGGTGAATATACGAGTCAGATAGTACTCAAGGCTGTGCTTGAGTTGCTAAATGGCTCTTTGAAGATAATTAATTTAATCGGGTTGTCATGATAATCAAACCAATAGATATTATTGTAGCTCTGTGGGTTTGTTAACCAAATTGTATTTCTTTTCGTCAAATTAGTAGGTCTATGTAAGAGGGGCTAAAAGAGCGCATTTGCATGGAATATGCCATTATCTAAGTAGATAGTGGGGGACGACTATGGAGTGAATTCTGTGCCAATATTCATCCAACAAATCCAGCGTTTTGCAAATAAACACAATCTGCTTTGCAAAGAATAAATGTGACTTTCAAACAAACGCAAAGTGATTCGCGACTACAAAACACTATTTGAAAGGAAATGCAGTGTTGTGGAGAAATATATGTATTGTGTGTTACAACTGTGAGACTCAGTTGCTTTTTCATGAGGAAACTTGGCTTGATTTTCTCACAAATGCATGCAGGGAGATTTTCTCACAAATGCAAAAAAACAGTAGATGGTGCTGTCGGTCAATTTACGCTAGTCTCCCGAGACCCAAAACACCTGTTTACCTTTTCAGGGAATACAGCAGACCAACATGAGTGGGGAACAGGTGAGTTTCTGTCTTACTATGTCTATAATTAACCATTTAGATGGTTTCACAAAGCTACCCTGTACTACAATGCCAGTGAAATTCGCAATCAGTGCTGTAAAGTTGTTAACATGATTGATTAGGTCAAAAATCAGTAGAGACATGGCTAAACATTTAACTATGCAGTCTTTTCCTATAAAAACAGATCCATTCTCCATATCCTCTGTTGGATCATGGGATATAGAATATAAACATATGTTGATACAATTGTTCAACATTCGAACCAATGCAGGGGTATAATAACAATATATCATCACATATAGTAATACTAAAAAGCAAATGCATTATGGAGAGTGACAATATTGTGTACCAATAATGAAAGCTTAGACAATTTAATTTAGTATCAGATATGGTAATATTACCCAAGAGGTAATTTATTATTAATAAAAAACTGAAAACAAATCACATTATTTAGTACAATATCTAAAACGTTTTAAATGTTGTAACTGTGCAGTCATTTGTGTCTAAAATAATTATGTATTTTTTAGCTAAGCAAAATGATGAATATTTCTCTTCTGGAGTCACTCTTGTCCTGTGAACTGGGGGGAAGGATCAAGTTCACGCTGATATAAGTTGTAAGTTGTAAGTTGTAAACCGGGGTTGAAGACCACGCCAGCGTGTTTTGTCATGCTTTCTTGAGGACCACGTAAAGAACTAAAAATACAGATACGAGCATGGTATTGTTAGAAACTGCAAAGGGTCTACTTTCATTTGTATATAGTCATAATAACAACAAAACCATGTGCTTTTGTAAAATAAAGAAAACAAACAGGGTGCTTGAAATGTCTACTAAATAAACCAATTATATTGTATTTATTGTTATTATATGTATTGTATGATATATTGTTATTATACCCCTGCGTTGTTTTGAATGTTGAACAATTGTATCAACATATGTATATGTTCTATATCCCACTATATCCAACAGAGGATAAGAAGTACGGAGAATGGATCAGTTTTTATAGGGAAAGACTGCATAGTTAAATGTTTAGCCATGTCACTACTGATTTTTGACTTAATCAGTCATGTTAGCAACTTTACAGCACTTATTGTGAATTTCACTGACATTATAGTATAGGGTTATTTTATGAAAACATCTAAATGGTTAATTATAGATATAGTAAGACAGAAACTCACTTGTTTCCCACTCATGTTGGCCTGCTGTATTCCCTGAAAATGTAAAGGGGTTTTTCGGGTCTCTGAAGACTAGCATAAATTGACTGACAGCGCCATCTGCTGTTGTTGGAAAAGGAAGTTGCTCAATTGTATTTGTGAGAAAATCTGCCTGAATGCATTTGTGAGAAAATCAAGCCAAGTTTCCTCATAAAAAGGCAAATAAGTCTCACAGCTGTAACACACAATAGATATATCTGTCCATATCTCTGCATTTTCTCTAAGATAGAGATTTGTATTTGCAAATCACTTTGCGTTTGTTTGAAAGTCAAGTTTTTCTTTGCAAAGCAGATTGTGTTTATTTGCAAAATGCTGGATTTGTGTGATGAATATTGGCACAAAATTCACTCCATAGGTCGACACCCAATTCCAGTCTTTGGCAAAAATGTAGTGTGATTTTAGATAATATTATCAGAACTATAAATTCTTTGCAAAACTATGGTATATGGGGGAAAGGATAGTTCAATGCTTTTATACACTGTTCATAACATATTATTTCAAAGATGTTTTACCTAGAAGTACCTTAATATCTTCAGTGAGCAAGCAAAAGGCAAATGTGGTAAGGAAAAATTATTTATGATACTAGGATTGGGGGACTTTGGAAAAAAACAGGATTGAGCAGATGGAACCCATCTTCTGGCTGCTACATATTTAAACAAATGTCCATATGCCAAACACAGTCTTGTTACAGAATATTTATAATAACAGTCAGTTGTTATGAAGTTATATTATTAATGAACAATCCATTTTATTTAGCACAACTATTTTTAGAAACTGGAAAAAAGCAGGCAGTGGTTTTTCACTGCAGCGGCTAATTTCAGCATGGCTCTGAAAACAGAAAGGTGAGGATTTGTGGAAATATTTTTGAACATGCTAAATTCATTAGTATATAAAAATTTTCATATTTAAATTTCATACAAGGGCTGTTTTGACGATATCATAAAATGTTCTGTCATACTGAAATGTCATGCCCAGGAACAACGATATCTCAAGAAGTACTACTCAAATATGAGCCCAGAATTTCAAGTAGATTTTCATTTGCTGCTACTCTCCTTTTTTATGTACTTGCAATAATTGTCTCTTTTTTTCATTTATCATCATATTCATGTTATCGTGGTGTTACTGCATCTCAAAAAAAAAAAAAAAAAACCCCAGAGAATTCATATTTTATTATATGGTCTAAGAGGTAGAGGCAAAGAGCGGAGTGGAGACAATAATTTTAATGCTCAAAATATTTATTCACATCATTTTACTTCTTTAGTCTACAGAATGTCACACATTTTGAATTCTTTTGGCATGATGACATGCGTGCATATGTTTTTACCTGCATAAAGGTCCTTTAACTTACAGTGCATATGTGTGTTTGTGCATTTCTTACAGTCACTGAACCCTGAAACACTGACAAGCTTGTGATTCCTGAGATTCCAGGAAGTTCAGAGGTATGTGATGTGTGTAATGGTCTAGTGGCTTATATGTTTTTCCCTTCACACACACACACTCTTCGGTCTCTGTAAAATTCTGGTCCCTAAATTCTGGTCCCTAGATTCTAAGAGTAAGTGAGAATGTGGTATAAGACTCATGGTAGATCTCTTTATTGTCTTACTGTAATCTCTTTCAAGACTTCACTGTATGAACATTTTATTGCTCATGCAGGGGTTGCTCTTTCTAAGCTCAAAAGACTTGCCGTAGTTGTGATTCTGATATACAGTCATGGCCAAAAATATCGGCACCCTTGCAATTCTCTCAGAAAATTCAACACTTCTCTCAGAAAATTGTTCCAATTGCAAATGTTTTGGTATTCACGTGCTTATTGTTTTTGTTTGCAATGCAACAGCACCAAAAAACTGAGAAGAAAAGTCGAACTTGATAAAATTTCACACAGAACTCAAAAATGGACTGGACAAAATTATTGGCACCTTGTCAAAATTGTAAGAAGTAATTGCTTTTCAAGCATGTGATCCTCCTGTAATTTGTATTTAGACACACCTGTGGCAAGTAACAGGTGTGGGCAATATAGTAATCATACTTGCAACCAGTTAAAATGGAGAAAAGTTGACTTAACCTTTGCGTTGTGTGTCACACTGAGCATGGAGAAAAGAAAGAAGTATAAAGAGTTGTCTGTGGATTATAGAGAAAAAATTGTGGAAAAACATGGAAAATTTCAAGGCTACAAGTCCATCCCCAGAGATCTTAATGTGTCTGTGTTCATTGTGCACAATATCATGAAGAGGTTTACAGCTCATGGCACTGTAGCTATCCTCCCTAGACGTGGACAGAAGAGCATAATTAATTAAAAATTACAACGAAGGATTGTTCGAATGGTGGATAAAGAACTCTGATTAACTTCCAAACAAATTCAAGCTGATCTGCAGACACAGGGTACAACAGTGTCACATCATGACACTGTTTACAGAAAAAAATGAGGCCTTTAAATAAAAGAACACAGTCCCTACAGTCAAACTGAAAGAGACTACAGTAAGACAATAAAGAGATCTACCATGAGTCTTACACCACATTCTCACTTACTCTTAGAATCTTCCTATGTTTAATTTGTGTCTACTTTATCTTCCTCTTCAAAAATTTTAGGAGAAACATCTGAGAGGTTCAAAACTGTTTTAGGAGAAACATCTGAGAGGTTCAAAGATGTTTTGGGGTTACTTTTGGCTGCTTCTGGCACTGGATGCTTTGACTGTGTAAACATGTCATGAAATCTGATGATTAGCAAAAATTTTTGGGGCGCAATGTAGTGGCCAGTGACAGAAAGCTACGTCTCCACCAGAGGTCATGGGTTTTCCAGCAGGACAATAACCCGAAACACACTTCAAAAATCACTCAGAAATGGTTATAAACAAAGCGCTGGAGAGTTCTGAAATGGCCAGCATTGAGTCCAGATCTGAATCCCATAGAACGCCTGTGGAGAGATTTCAAAACAACAGTTGGGAGAAGGCATCCTTCAAATCTGAATGTCCTGGAGCAGTTTCCAAAAGAAGAGTGGTCCAAAATTCCAGTAGAGAGGTGTAAGAAACTCATTCATGGTTACAGGAAGCTTTTTATTTCATTTTTTTTTTTCCAAAGGGGTGCTCCCAAATATTAAGTTAAAGGAACATTCAACTTTTTTTTAAAATAGGTTCATTTTCCAGCTCCTCTAGAGTTATATAGATGTGCTTTACCGTTTTTAGCCGATAGCCAGACCCGGCAATTAGCTGAATGGATTCAAAAACGGTAAAACACATCTGTATAACTCTAGGGGAGTTGGAAAATGAGCCTATTTCAAAAAAAAAGTGGAGTGTTCCTTTAAGTGTGCCAATAATTTTGTCCAGTGCATTTTTTGGGTTCTGTGTGGAATTGTATCAGATTTGACTTCTCTGTTTTTCTGTGTTGTTCCAATGCAAACAAAAAAATGAAATAAACCGTTTTGAGACATATTTGATGTGAAATGTCCACTGAATGGCGCTAAAAGAGTGTTCTGGGTTTTTTCCCCGAGCATATGAACGTTCATAACGTTTTATGTGACGCTGGTTTTGTATGTCACCACAGTTCTGACTTGAAATGTTTGTTGAGTGGCGCTATAACTCTAATGCTCTGTGACTTTTTAAAATATAGTAGCATCTGCACTACATCTAAAGTTACCCAATAATGAACAAAAGTGAATGTGATGTAAAAACACAATCACAAGCATATTGCTTCAGCTTGTTTTTCGCTCTCTCATTGTGAATCATGTTGTTCACGGGATTTGTACCCAAGGATTCCGGATCCTAAGTCCAATTCTGTGCCAGCTGAGCTACCGAGCAAGCTTGTTACATTGGGTGTTGTGCCCATTTTCGAGCCCCTGCCAAATTACTACCCCCTCTCATTGAAATCGCTACATGACTAACCCCTCCTCCCCCACACACACACCTAACTCTAAACCTAACTCTAAAACGAAACACATGGAGAAATGATTTGTGAGAGGAACAGATGCAACCACTGTCTCCATCTGCTGTAAAGCTCAGATCCGGTGTGTAGTCTGTGCACAAATTCAAAAACTGCTGCCAGAGGAACCGTTATGTCAGCTTTGGTTGTAAAATGTCATTGGCTCTCGTGTGTCTCGAGACTGATTGCATCATGCTAATGTTCAAAAGTATCATTTGAATGCAATATGACTGCATTAATGGAGCGAGATAATTTTCAGCGATTAAAACCTAATGTTTTACTCGGTTCTTCACATAAAGATATCGTGTGGGTTCACAAGACTTGGAATGCAACACAGCATGTTTAAAACTTCTATAGTACTTTCTTTGGTCAGTTTTTGAAATAAATACTTATGACTGTACTTTAATTTGTCTGTTATGTGTTTTAGGCAGTTGAGAAGTAGGAAGGTGCTTTGACTTTTGACTTCATGCTTTGACTTTTGGGAAGAAGATTGCTGTGGAGTTTGCCTCAGTGTGGCCTCTGCAGAAGTGTGCATCGAAGCTGTACAGCAGCCAATAAGGGGAACTCGACAATGACACCCAATGGTCTCGTAGACTTAACCACACACTGCCTGCCTCATTTTAATAGAAGATGTTTGGTTGCCGGGAGATTCAGATTTCATGACAGGAAATGCATTCTCTGTTAAAGAATGGAGCCTTAAATGAAGTGTCTCCTTCTCTTCTACAGCTGGTGTTTCTGATGCCAAAGAAAGAGGGTGGTTTACGCCAGATCATGGGATTTGCTGTGGGTGCGGCACAGAGTTACCAGGTTCTTGGCTGTGATTGCTACTGAACATGTACCAGCTGATGTTATTTCTTTTTCACATTGTTTCTTATTTCATGCATAGGACAAGATGGCTCTCTGTTGGAGACCTTAAGTTGCTCTCAAGATGGAGACCTCTCTGTTCTGCCTGTGTTCATTCTTGGGACTTGTCTATAGTCCTAGAAGGTTTAACGAGGCCTTGACAGCCCCCTTGACAAAAGACGATGGTTTGTCATTCTGCACAGGCTTTGTGACGTTATGGATTTACAACAAGCTAGTGGCATAAATCTGATCAACTGTTTGGTTGTTTTGGTGGCTGCAACAAGGGTGTTGGTATAGTGTTCCCACAGTGTTCCTGATGCTGCACTGAGTAAACCTATGAAAACCTTGGTTACACTTAGTAATGAATAAGACACAGCAGCTCTGCCATAGTTCTTGGTTTCTGCTACGATTTCCTTTAAGAATAATCTGAGGAGCAATAGCGCAAGCACATCCTTCGCGGTGCCAGAGGGCAGCTTTACAACCATCTGCCAATGAACTGGTGTGATTCTGTGTGGGATTCAGACAATGGTTCTGAAACTTAAGCAGAGACTAATGTGAGAGCGCTACAATTTCTATGTTTGGAGAAAAATCTGAGCACAATGCACAATGTTGTTGAGGACTGACTTAGAGAGTGCAAATCTGAGAGCCAATTTGAGAGTCTCTAGCAAAGGTGAAAAATCCAAGAACAGTCAGTGATATTGTTGAGATCTCTTCTAAACATTCTTCCAAATATCTTCAAAAAAGGAAACAAGTGTGAGGTTGTTAGTAATGTTTTTAGGAGACTAATGTGATAAGTGGGAGAATAAGCAACAGTCTCACATTAGTTACACAACATTAAACACTTAGGCCCTGAGGTTTGTTCTAAAATTCCTCAACTGGAAGTGTTAGTGAGTATAAACAAACACGCACTTAAAGAAGGCATACAGTGTGAGAACAATATTTAATATATATATTTTTTCTTTTAACAACCTTTAGTTGTTACCACATAGAGCATGCTTTAGGTTATGACAAAATGGCATTTATACTGAACAAAAGTAAGTTGGTATTACAGTATGACTAAAGGGGTCATGATCTTTAGGTTTGGTCAGAAGTCAGTCCCTGCCTATCAGTCTTTCTTTAAATACTTTATTGACACCTTGATCCTAAAAACCTGTATCATGCATCAGAGATAAACTAAGACTGAACCCACCCACCACATCATTCCATAACTGAAATTCTGAAAATATCACCTTAAGTTAACCCTAATAAAATACCAGAACTGTCAGGTTCTAAGTGACCGGAAAACCATAACATACGGATAACCTAAGTACCATAACTCCCCTTGCATTCTATGTGGACATTTCTGTCTCAGTGGACATATCCAGCTTCACTTGCTGGGCTTCTTAAAATGCAGCAAGTCCCCCGAGGGAGGAATCCGTTTTCTCCACCCCCAGTGCCCTCCGCTCTCACCCTGCAGCCTCACAGAGGCCCTGTTGTACCTCTCTAGATCAATCTGTGTGTCTTTCAAAACAGAATATAAAATCAGAGAGAAGCTCTATGAAATACCTTTGCAGCAGAACAGGAGGTTGCATCATTTTTGTGGGCAGAACATCTACAATGCTTTAATATTTTAGCACCACGTTGAAAACAAACAAACAAATCTCAAGAGGAATGTGTTTGCCAGAGTACTTCAACACAGCTGAAAAAGCTGATGCTTTCCGCTCTGGCACGTGGCATATGTCAAAATCAGACCTGTTTTCCCCAGTGAGGTCGGCTTGCTGTTAAAACATGTAATGCATGCACAAAGAAAGCTCACTATTAGCTGGTAACACACTATTTATAGCAGAAGTGCTAGCAGAACTGTGGCCAGTGGTGTTGGTGCGCTTAGAGCTATGTTGTAATCACTGGGCCTTGGGTCTACAGCTCTGAGATTAGATGAATGAGCACTATGTAGTTATACAGTAGCCTTCTTTCAGCTACTTTTTAAAAGATCTTTTAACTCTGCTTTGCTTCTAATTGGATGCTAGCTCATGACCTGTTGGTTGGATGACTGTATAACTCATAACGACATAATAGGAGAACTATTTCTCATGAAACATGAGATAATGTGTTTTTGGGTTTAACCTAAATGATATACAGTATATTTTTTAATCATGCAATAATTATTAAATTATCATACATTAAAAAAAAAAAAAAAAAAAAAAAAAAACCTCACAAATAATGTGTATAATATTTTTTGTCAAAAATAAATAAGAATAAGAATATTAAATAAGAATATGTTATGCACTTTTCTGTTTAGCAATATTATCATTCCTCATCTTGGAGTTAAATTATGTCTTTAAAAAGATGAATTTCTAAAGATCAGGTTACTCCACTCCTTGCCTCTAATTGAGAAAAGAAATCAGTGATAATTTGTAAAATCATTTAGTGGCATACAGAAAATCTCATTCTATATTTATTTGTTTAAATAACCACAGAAATTAATATTGAATTTTTATTTTTATTTATTTTTTTTTTTGCAGGTTGCCTTATAGCTGGAGACTTAAGCAAAAGACATTTGCTCTCTATTTAAATTGTCAGCATCTCATTTGTGATTTTTCTTTTTCTTTCCAGTCTTTGTAAATTCTGTAGTATGTAATTGTTTTAGTATAGTATTGGGTATTAGTTTTGAATACCACCAAGACTCCTGTGGGAATTGCATAGTATTCAATTCAGGGTGTCCTTGCAGTAGTCGATTACAGCCAGATATATATATTTGCTTGTTTCTAAATTATGAAAAGGTGCAGATGTAGCTGAGAAAGAAAATGCACTTAACACACTACACTCCACAATAACAGAACATAACAGATGAGCTTGTAAAGACCAATTGATCTTCACAATATCATGTCAAGACAAATTAATTTGCATACACTCTTCACAAAACACATCGTTTCAAATCAGCTTTACAAAAAGTCATACTGCTGTGTCAATAATGCTGTCACATAGGACAAGTTATGGCATTATATAACAGTGCCCCCTGTTTATTTAGATGGGCACATGTAATTAAAGTCGCAATAAAAGTAGCAACATATCTTTCCTTTTAAATTGTGATGTACGTGTAAAAGTTTTTTTTTGTGTTTTTTTTTGTTTTTTTATGTAGGCAGGAACTTGGTTCTATTCATTGATTGTTGACTGAATTTTAGGAAGTCAAAAATAAATATAAGTTTGGAAATTATTGCAGAGGGTCAGAGTTTAAGCAGACTGAATGATTGGAGAAGTCATACATCCCCAAAGTAAAATCACATTATATGACAGCATGAATTTCATGACAACTTTAAAAGCAAAAAATATTAATTTGTTTTGTTCTTGACTTAAGTAAACAGTTTTAATGAAAAGTATTAATGAAAACACAATCGGTTGTCCGATGGGGATAAAAAAAGTCTGACATAAGTTTTAAATTTGTTAAGTTTAATTAGCAATATTTTTAGTATTAATGTTAGCAAATATACGGTAGAGATTTAATTTTAATTCATAGTATTGTGATAACGACTTTGGTCACATCGTCCGTGCAACTCTGATCAGTTTAAATAGGGAGCTGCTAGAAAACTACGTTGCTTCATAATGGTTTAATCCTTCAAAAGTGATGGTTTATAGTTTAAAAAGTTTTTAAAAAGTTTAATATTTTCTTCTTACACATATCATTTTGCTTAATTGTCACTTCATTTTATGTGGTTTTTGCACTTGCTTTAAGCTACAGTAAGTTTTAGGATTTTTACGTCCTAAATCTTAAAGGGATAGTTCACCCAAAAATGAAAATTCTATCATTAATTACTCACCCTCATGTCGTTCCAAACCCATAAAACCTTCGCTCATCTTCGGAAACAAAAATTAAACTATTTTTGATTTAATCCGAGAGCTTTCTGACCCTGCATAGACAGCAACATAACTGCTCAAGTTATGTTCAGCAACATAACAAGGCCCAGTAAGGTAGTAAGTACAATGTTAAAATAGTCCCTGTGACATCAGTGGTTCAACCTTAATTTTCTATTTCTGACTTAGAACATGGATGCGCTGTGGCTTGTTTGCAAGCAGAGAAATGCACACGCATGTGTCATGGTACTCTTGTGAATCCACGTCGAAGACTGACACGGAAGAAAAGAAATTAGATAAAGTCATTATTTTTGTTTTTTTGTTTTTTTTGCAAACAAAAAGTATTCTCATAGCTTCATAAAATGAAGGTTGAACCACTGATGTCACATATGTTTTAACAATGTCCTTACTACGTTTCTGGGCCTTAAACTTGGTAGTTACATTGCTGTCTATGCAGGCTTAGAAAGCTCTTGGATTTCATCAAAAGTATTTTAATTTGTGCTCCGAATATGAACAAAAGCCTTACGGGTTTGGAACAACATTTGGGTGAACTATCCCTTTAAGGCTAGTTGTAGTCTGAGGCTATGTTTCATAAATGAGTGTTTGTAGGCAGTTATGAATTCTGAATCCAAAATCAGTTTAAAGTGGCAGCTAGTAGGTGCTCTGGGACTTGTCATGTATGAAAATACAGCTGCACATCTGTGGGGAGGGGATAGTGGAGGCAGGAAGCAGGCAAATGACGTGCTGGACGACAGATGATTGGAGTCGTATTTCAGCGTAGCACAGCAGTATAGATAAACATCCGTTGCTAAGTGGTAAAAAGCAGCAAGAAACATGACACAATTCCACAGGCCATGTGCAATGTCAGTTTATAGTGTTTCTTCTATTGGATGAAGCTTCTTTTGAATGGATTAAAAAAAAAAAATGTAAGAGATAAATAGCTCACAGTCTATTTATTTGCTTAATTATAGTACATTCAGATAAATGTAAGTTAAATAAGGTCAATCAGCACTAATACTGTACAGAATATTTTTCAATGCCCTTAGTCATTGACAATGTTTTTTATATAATTTGTTGTTGATATCTATAGCAATGTCCATTCAAATGCTAAAAAGATTTGTGCAAATTAATCTGTCAAACATAAGACAAAGAACAACATGGATAGATTGTGTGACATGTCCTTACAACTGTAATATTAATAAACTTGTTTGTAAACACTGTTCGTTTTTAAAGTCTTTGTGATTATTTTCACAAAGTTAACAATTTTGAAACTGTTTTGGGGTGCCTCCTGAGCCCATTATGTTTGTGCAAATAAATTGCTTTTGGCTGATCAAAAAAATGATGAGCAACAAACAACATACAAAATTTGTTATGTTAAAATCACAAAAATAAGAATTTTGAATGGCCTTCAGTGGGAAATCATGCTTTTTACAGTGATAATGGTGTAGTGACAGCAACTGTCAGTAGGGGGCAAATTCCTGACCTTCCTAAAAACTCAAGGACTTTTTTCCAAGTAGAAAATCCCCCCAGATATATTTACGAAATAACATAAAATTAAATTTATTAAGAGACTTCCCATCTCTCCAGGTAGGTCTAGGAGTCTCCCGCATATTGATTGTGACTCCCTGACATAAGCAGATTATATACAATTTAATATCCTGCAGCTGTGTCATTACACAGGGCAGTGGAGAAGGTAGCAATTGCAAAGGCTGAATGAGGACAGCTGCGATTTTTGCTAACGTTATTTAAATTTAAACCAGGTGGACAGTTATATGTGTTGAAGTCAAAGTCCCAGTATATAATATAATATAATATAATATAATATAATATAATATAATATATTTTTCTGTCATTTAAATGCATTCTGGGGGGTTTGGTGCTTTCTCCCTCTAACAAGTTTTTGCAGAGTGGGATGTCACAATCACAAAAGGCTTTGGTTATTTCTTTTTTAAACAGCACTGAGAAAAGTAACTAGTAATGTGATGATGTATATGCACTTACATGCTTACTGATAGTTAGACAGACAGACAGACAGACAGACAGATAGATAGATAGACAGATAGATAGACAGACAGATAGATAGATAGATAGATAGACAGATAGATAGATATTAGAAAATAAAAATTAATGCATGAAAGACAACAAAACTGTACCAAAAATGAATGAATGAATGAATGAATGAATGAATGAATACAGGAAATGTAATTTACTATGTATAAAATAGTTCAGTATTTTTTAAATATTGTGTAAAAAAATGATAAAATTGCATTGAATTATAATAATTCAACCAACTAAACAAGTTTTATCTATCATTTAGTTTTTTTAATTAAAATATTTCTAAAGTATGAATATGCTTTATATTTAATTACAGGTATGGGTTGCTTTTATTATCAAATTTGGCATTTTGAATCTATTCTAAGGGATTTGGGAATTTTTTGTTGTGTAAAGTAGAGGGACTGTTAAGATTAGTCTACGCAGCTACTCTACTCAGTGTTTCAAAGATGTGTAAAGCTGTTGATACTGCTTTGTTTAATTTTTCTGTGGAGGAACAAAACACATCACACTAGGAAATCTACAATAATGAAGACATATGAACCAGGTGGATTGAACTTTCTTGATTTCTGTACTCTAAATAACACATTTAATTAAAAATTAAAATTAATTGGATTAGACATTTAATTTTTCCCAGATTAGGTGGTCTTAGATTTCTCTTGATAAAATTCCTTTAAGCTTATCCTGCTTTCATAAACAAATGTTGCTGGCTTGGTTCCTCTTGTATAAACACAACTTTTCTCCCCATAGGTACCTAACAATTACAATATATTACATAAAAATAAATCTTTATTTTTTGAAAACTGGTTTTCAGGAGGCATAATACGAGTTAGATAATTAAATCAAGAAGGCATGTTACTCAATTACTCTGAGTTTCTAAGTGTCCATAGAATTCCAGTAACACCAAAAGAGTTTTCTATTGTCATGGATACAATTCCCACAGGAGTCTTGGTGGTATTCAAAACTAATACCCAAAATAGTATTACACCCCCCTTTGCATTCAATCTATTTGATACTAAATTTGGAAATTTTGTTTTGCCCCTGGAAGTATAAATGTTAATAAAACCTTTTGTTCCTTACTTCAAAAAGATATTAACACATTAACACATTAGTTAAAGGTTATAATGGAAGGCCATTTGGACCTTACCAAACAAATACCTTTTGGTAAATAAAGTGAAGGAAGTTATCTTTATAATTTTGCACAGATACTACTAAAAAATGTTCTAGTTAAATTTAAAAAATGATAGCCTATTGATTTGAACTGTTCATTGTGTAATATGATGACTGAAACTTTGTTTCATTGATTTTGGCATTGCTTTATATAGCATATCCTTTATTTTTGGCTCTTGAAAAGGACATTCAAATTTATGTTAAGACATTTTTTTTTTTCAACATAAAAGAAAGAAACATATTTACATAAGTGATGGCGCTATGGAGCCATGTACTTTTAAAAAACATTTTAATAGGTTTGACATTAGATTATCAACTCGGAATATACGCTAATTTGACTAGAAACACTGAACACCGGAAATGCAAAGCATTCTTCAGGTTAAAAGTCAGGCTGATTTCCACGTTCAGGAAAAACGTCTATACATATTTAGTATTTTTTATTTTTGCATGTGTTTTATGTTTTCATGTGTATTATTGTAGTCCTAAATGTACTTTGACTGTGTTTATTGAAGTTTAAATAAATGAATAAATCCTGCTTACCAGACCAATTAGGAAAAACATCCGGGTCACTAAACCGCGCCCATTTTGTAACTTGTTTCAGGCATCTTATTCTGCTTATAATAATATTATCGCTCTTGCAAATTGTTGATAATACGGGCTAATAATTAAGACTTGATCATAAGCATTTTTTTCATGCTAAACATTATTCGATTTAAACGTTTCTCTCTCTCTCTCTCTCTCTCAAAGAAACGCGAGCAGTTCCGGGTTCGTTGCAATGACGTATGTGCCAGCGTCAGACGCAGTGTGTAGATTCAAACTCGTCGGCGGTTAAGAAAAAACAAGAACAAGCGAGGAGGGTTAAGGCACACAGAAACTAACCAAAATTAAACTAAATCCAAGATGTCTAAGACATTGAAGGGAATCACACTGAAGGGGAGTGCGGAGCTCGTTGCTGAGTTTTTCTGTAAGTAATGATTTGGGGTCAGATGAACGATTTTCACGGCGTTTGCCTTGTGGCTGGTTGCATGAAAGGTTTAGACTAGTCTTAAAAGTTAGTCAGCTTTAAGACTGGTCATATATATATATATATATATATATATGTGTATATATTTAACTTATTTACAGAAGAATGTAGATTAGTCTAAGTTGAATACAAAAAAGACTGATTAACAGTTACCCTATGGTTGACTGCTAGTAAGTTTATGCAACTGGCCCCTGTTTACAATAGAAATGGAATTGAAATCGACGGGAACATGAGGTATCGTAAGTTTTACTTAAAAGGCTTGGGGCTTTGTTAGGGTTTATATATTATGACAAGCCATTGCTAATCTCAAATGCATGACTTTAAAAGCACAGTTTTTCTGATTATGATCTCCAACCATGTAGAGCCTGATTTTTAATATATTAATAAGAAATATCTTTTTGAATGGTAGTGTCTATTGAACATTTAACGTTAGACAAAATATTAAAAAGAAAAAAAAAATGCATGTGTTTTTGTATCATATTTAATGCGTTATTATTACCAGGATTATGTGGCTCATGGTGAACGCTTTTCCTTCAGAATAAATCTTACAAATTTGAAAGAAAAAAATGAAATGAAATTAATTAGAAAATAATGAAATGCTCTTTGGTATGCAGTGGTGTGCTGTGCCTTTTTATTTGTTTCAGAAAATAAATGAAACGGTTCCTTTGTTGTCTGTAGCCTTTGGTATCAACAGCATCTTGTACCAGCGAGGAATCTACCCAGCAGAAACCTTCACCAGAGTTACACAATATGACATGAGCCTTCACCTGACCACAGATGCAAAGCTGAAGAACTACCTCACCAATGTCATCTCACGACTCAAAGGTGAGTTTTTTTTTTTTTTTTTATTCGACCATTCTTGTATGAAATTTCTTGGAACAGTTACTTTGTATCATTAACACTGGTGATGCAGTGTAGTAGGAGTGTTAATATACATAAAGGTGCATTTAGATGTACTTGAATGTATATGAATGGCAAACTGTCAAGCTAAATATGATGCTTAATTGCCATTTTGATCAAGGCACAACAACACTTATGTGTCTGTAGAAATAATAGTCCCACCTTATCGTTCAAAGAGAGAATCCAAACAGCTGATTTAAAAAAAAAAACAAAAAAAACAACAACAATAATTCACAAGGAGTCTGCATGACTCCAGTCTATCAGTCCTGTATGTAAAGCTAAATTTCTCCAAATCTGTTCTGATGAAGAAATGAAGTCTAGGGTTTTGGATGGCATGAGGGTGAATACATTTTCAGCCAACAGTAGAACACTTGTGCATGTTTTTGGGCTGGACCAGACCAAAACGTATTGTTTTTGTATGTTTTTGAGACTGAAGAAGCACAGTTGGATTTGTTGATATTTCAGTCAGTATCCCCCTATTTACGTGAATAAGAGCTGTACTTTCATGGCAAGAAATGGAAACCTGAGTGTGCTTAGTTCTTTAGCATTGTTTATCTTTTTTGTTGCAGAATGGTTGTTTGATTGCACAGTTCAGAAGCTGGTGGTGGTCATCACATGCCTGGAGACCAATGAGGTGCTAGAGCGATGGCAGTTTGATATTGAGTGTGACAAGACAGCAAAGGAGAGCAGGTATGTAATCAGACTTTAAGGCATCAATGAAACTTTTGGAAGGATGAATGATGACATTTTCAGATTCAATCACAGCCATGAAAAATTACAAGAAGCTAATTTTGGTTTAGTTTTTTTTTTTTTTTTTTTTTAACCTGACCAGTGCAAATATGAATGTTCATAAAGAATTGTACACCTTGGCTTTTCCAGTGCACCCAGGGAGAAGTCCTTAAAAGCTATCCAAGAGGAAATCCGTTCTGTTATCAGACAGATCACTGCCACAGTCACCTTCTTGCCATTGTTAGAAACTGCCTGTAAGTAAACTACACATGATCATTAGATCCACACTAAGATCTTGTGCTATATATTTAGTATGAAACAATTTTTTAAATCGCTGTAGCATAAGGCTTTAGACAAGTATTTTAATAAATTTGTTCTACTTGTTCTATTTTTTTTTTTTTTTTTTTTTTTGAGAGCGTCGCAATTAGTGTTGGGTGATGGGCTCAATTTTCATATCGTCCTATCGTCAGCCTGTGAGATCGCGATACACGATATTATCGTGCTAATTTATTTAATTATTTACTTAGTTTCATTGGCGGTAAATGAACCAACACCAGCATAAGGCTAAAAGCAGCCTAATGTGTTCAGTATGACTTAATTTGTGTTTAACATAACAATTTAATAGAAACATTGCAAGTTACTAATGCTTACATTTCCTTAGTTATTCAAAAAGCAGCTACAGATAATGAGCAAAGAACATTTACGTTATCAAAGAACATCATCACTGACTAGTTTAGCCTAGTCTAGTGTGAGTTTATGCACTTTAAACACTCCCGCTTCCATAAGTGAATACAATAGTCACTGTATGATGAATACATTACCCCTTACCCCTTATTTACACTGCACACGTCTGCGGTGAGAAGGGGGGCCGTTCCCCCCAAAATGAGTTACTGTGCCCCCCTTTTCCATCCTCTGCCCCTCCTTGCTGAACGGGATCGATTTAGAAAGTGAAAGAAAGTAAAAGCGGAAAAACAGCGTGCATAAGAAAGCAATTGCACACTTTTGTGAGCGTCAGCAACTGCACGCAATTACAGACTGTATGCTTCGCAGAAGGGGCTCTCTTCACTGCATTGCTAAAATTGGGCGTCTAGTCTGTTTTTGATGAATAATAATAATCGTCTTGTTATCATCAAAGGCATCAGCAACAGGCGATTATCTCTGACTGTCGTCGATACACAATACTATTGTCTATCGGCACAACCCTAGTCACAATTAAACCTTAAAATAAAAATTGCATTTCTTATGACAAACACTTCACTGCACTGCATATTTAGTTCTAGGGTGACCACCTTAGAAACTTTGCCCCGTGTTTTGCAAATCATAGTAAGGTCCTGCATTTTAATTTTCTCTGTATTTTATTTTTCTCTGAAAATCCAATGGCACAAAAAAGATAATAAATTGCAAAATGGGATTATTGAGGTTTAAAATTTCACAATTGCTTAATGTTTGAGCTAGAGCAGGAAAAACATCAAATCAGCAAATTTGGAAAGATTGTATTTACAAAAGTGAAATAGTGAAAGTTAGCAATAGTTACTCCTGCCAGGGCGTAACTTCACAAACAATCACTGCTTATGGAAATGTACATTCAGTTTATTATATTTAGTAGACTGACTTATATCACTTGAACCTCAACAGACTGAGTGCCAGTCAGACAAAGTCTCTCTTATTTAACATTTTAGAAGATTTAATCTAACATCAGTCAGTATTTGCATAGTCTAATAATAGCCATGTGTCGCACAAAATCAGATCAACAGCAATAACCGGGTAGTCACCCTACTCAGCACTGATGTAAAGCTGAATTCTACTTTGTTTTTTTATTCTTCTAGTGGTTTCAGAGTGAAGCAAACGAAACCACTTTTATAAAGCTGACAAGTTGCAGGGTACATACTTTATTATATAACTAACTTTTGTCTCTTATAATGCAGGTGCTTTCGACCTTCTGATCTACACAGACAAAGATCTTGAGGTACCTGAGCAATGGGAGGAATCTGGGCCTCAACTAATTGACCAGTCTGAAGAGGTCCGCTTGCGGTCCTTTACTACTTCTATTCATAAGGTGAACAGTATGGTGGCCTACAAGAGGACAAACTCCGTGTGATTTCTCTTTTTGTTTTGTGTTCTGTACAACTTTTCAGTCTGCTGTATATATCTATATAAAGCTCATTTCTTATTTGCTGTCATTTTAAAGAATGTATTTCCCAATACAGAAAATACATTTCTTGTTTCCAAGATTATATTGTTGATTCGTTTCTTTTTGCAGTTACTGTTTCTGTAGTTACACTCTAGATGGCGCCAAAATCGAGGTTTACATTTCCTTAATTATGTGAATTACACAAAGCAAGAACTCATCTGGGTCTGTAATTCAACCCTTTATTTTTCATTTAATATTTTGCATAAGTCATTTTACTATTGTATGTTTAGTACTGCTATTATCATAAGGTAATACTAGTACTACCTTGTAAGAAAAAATGATTTGAAAACTACCTACAAGATAATTCTCATTATTTGTATGTAGAATTGTCAATGATAATTACAAATGAACGCATATGTGCTATGTAATGTTTTAAAATAAATCTTATATTGAATTTACTCAAACCACATGCTTGGTGTAGCTGTGTAGTTAGTGAAGGTTTTTTATTTTCTGAGGCAGTGTCGAATTAATTACCTACATTGAATTGAGTGTAGAAGTGTGCCACAAATAAAGGAGATGTGTCTCAATTATGAAAATCTGGAGCAGAATAAAGGATGTAAATGTGTTTTATCTGAAGCAGGGTGGCACATTCTGCTTTGAACCAGTCATTCTGTGGAGATCAAAGTCTTCTATTGCTGATGGCTTGGTTGAAGACGCATCAGAGAAATACCTGCTGGGCTCATTAGTGTAAGAAGCGGTGGAAAGGCAGCCTTGCTTTTTATATCATGAAAAGCAGTGTGTAATATCTACAACAAATTTTAAAAAGGGTTTTCTTTTTCTTTCCTGATTAAGCATGGAATATTTGTGTGTGTGTGTGTGTAATGTTATATATATATATGAAGAGTTTAGATGCAAAACCAGCTAAAAGCCATCTCGGTCAAAAATGAAATGATACTGAGTGAATGCTCCTGACACATAGTATATGTCCATCAAATACTTTTACTTCAAACTCGCTAAATTCCAGCCTCAGCCCAATCAGAAGTAGAAATGCTAATTTTAAAGAAATACATCAGATGGATTTAGAGGCTTTTGCATCTGAACTCTTCATGTGTGTGTATATATATATATATATATATATAAAATAACTTTTTTTAATAAAATAGATAGTTCCGGTCCTGGATTCTGATTGGCTGAGTTTAAAGCTGTTGTAAATTACTCTGAAAATGCACACCTCTGTGTATATCTTTGTGTTCAACCACAACCGTTTCTGAGGAACTACATTGTTTGGCGAAAGGATAATGTTTTTATTAATATCATTACACTTTTTTTGCTCTGTTTTATTTTGTAAAACCTTACTATGTATATGGAATAACCATAAAATGTACACTTTTCCATCCAGTTTATTAACTGCTCAACTACACTAAAGAATCCTACTTGCAAAAAGTTCTTATAAAAAGTAAAAAAAAAATAATAATAATAAATAGCTTGAACAAAGAATTTTATTTAGGAGTCAGTTTATTTTCTGTGAATTTAACAAGAATACTCTGAACATGTTGCTAGCAAAAGTTTTGTTGATCTTACTTGGATACTCAGATAATTGTTTGAAACATCTAAGTCATCTGAACAGTTTTACATGGAAAAATATTGTGCAAGTTTCCAGCATGCGTTGCAGCTTAAAACATTTTGTGGTAATTATTTAAAAATGATCATTGCTTTACCTTTTACTGGCTTAATTTGTGTTGTCACTGTCAGCTGTCATATGGATCAGTTCATAATTTTACTGAATTAATATTTAATTATCATCATGTTTGAGATTTGTGTGTTGAGGTATATGTGCATCTCATTGTGACTTTTGGATTGAATACGTTTGTCTATCAGAGTAAAAGTTTGCCTTTATTTTTTAAGAGGGAGGTAATGCCCATTTCATGTAGTGGATTTTGAAAATCAAACAAAGATGAAACAATGAGGATTGTAGCTGCATTGCTAAATGCTAAATCTTTAGTTGATGTAGCAAATAACTTTAACCTTTACTTGCTAAAGTATTTAAGTTTAATTGACTGTGGTAGGTTGCCATATTTTTTTTAGTTAGGTCAACCATTTTTTTAAACAGTGTATAAAATACCTTTACATATAATGGTAATGATGAGCTGAAAGGTGCATCTTTAGTGCTTGTATATAATTGATCAAATATTGTAAAATAACTTAAAAATGGTAGATACATCAACAAATCAAGTGTGGAACAGGTTTTTTTGCCATGCCAAATGGGCACAAAGTGACAGCATTGAACTTTACATTTCTACAGACATCTTATTTCCATCACACTCCAAAACAAATATTTGTGACAGTCAAATAATTTAACACATTTGTGTAACAGATGATAAATAAGTTCACATTTCACAAGCTATTGGTTTCTTAAACTATATGCAATGTAGGTGAAAAAAAAAATCTACAACATGGTATAATGGTCTAATACAAAGTGATGTGGGAAGGGGTTAAACAGAGAAAACTGACTTTGTGTTTGATGTGTTCCTTTTGTGTCAGCTTACTTCAGCAGTGCAAAATAAGATTATGTATATGTGCGTATTTCAGTAATTCAGTGAGTGAGCTGCACAAAAAAAAACAAACAGACTACAAGTATAAATAAGGAATGTTCTGGGCTCAGTACAAGTCAATATGCTGTCGATTACTATGTAAAATAGTTCTGAAATGTTATAAGAAGAAAGAATCATGCTTAGCGTAAAACAGGTAAATTGGAATTAGGAAATCTGTGAGGAAAGGCACTGCACGAAGAGAAATATGAAAAGTATATTTAAAAGTATAGCTACAAGATAAACATCACACGGTACACATAAAACTAACCTGCTACTGCTAGTTAAGTTTATCTGTGCAATCTTACACCTAATATCTCAACTCCAACCATGTTTATGGTTACCAGAAATCATAAAGAGTTTACTATTGTAATTATCTGTAAAGTACTGTTTACATGGAGCAACTCCACCCACAGGAATTACATAAAAAGTGCAGAAATTAATCTGTCTAGAACAGTAGTTCCCCTGCTAAAAGGATGATCTATTATTTAGACAACTTTACAACTTTTTACAACTTTACAATTACTTACAAAAATACAATTTTTACGCTTTTGCCTTTGGAATGTCTTACTCTTAGAGTTCTATTATGTGTGTGTGTTACTGTGAATGTCATTTTTGTTTTTACAAACTAAGATGTGTTGAACTTGTATTGGACCTGGAACATCCCTTTAATGAATCAAGATAATTTAGTCACAGTTTTAAAACATTTCTTCATCAGCTAGATTACCTGCACGGGTAAAGATCCATCAGTCTTTCTCTTCATTACCAAGTCTTTCATAGCACAGCAGTCTCAGTTCAAACATTGACACTATTCTGATTCATCTTCAACCAAACCTTGCACTTTTACATCTGCTTTGTGAAATGGCCAGAGCAGTCATGTGAATATCATCAAACCAGGGTTTTGTAATCCTTTAGTCTCTGGGAAAAGGGTAGGGAATGATGTGAATGGTCCAAGGACGTCTGCATGCCAACAGAAAAGTTACAGTCCTCCATTTAGCAAAGCTTCCTCTCCTTGCTCAGCAAGCAGCTTCCAATTCTGTCTGTTCTTCTGACATCCCTCCAGCAGGGGGGAGCAGTACTCTGAAAAACCTGTCAACGACTGCTCACACAAACACAGGGCAAGAGAACAGGACAATCAATAAAAATCTATCACTACTGTTGTAAAGATAAGAATTCTGAAACAAACTGTCATCATTTACTCATTTACTAATTTTGAAGAATGTTGTGGTCAAACAAAACTGGACTCCACAGACTTATTATATAGAGTTATTTTTCAAAATATAAGAGATGTATTAAGTTTAGAATGACAAATATGAGTAGATGATGACAGAATCATGTACTCATCCCTGCACACTCTGACATGATTCGGTAGGATTTACAGATTTTACAGATACCCACGTGATTAGCAGGTTGAGGCATTCTAATGCACATACTCAATTCATGATGATCCACAAAAAAGCAGTTAATGATATATTAATTCAATAAATCTATCAAGAAAATAAAAGATTTCACATCAGGTACCAAACAGGTAGGCCCACACTAAACTTGCTATGTCCTTTTTTTGCTGGTTGTGTCACTGAACATTAACACTGAGATTATACGTAAATGGCAAAAGAACATTTACCTCATATAACTGTGTACAAATGGCGTCAATGAAAGACACTTGCATGCTGGGAATTTTATCCTGCTTCTCCCTGTTCATCAAATCCTTGGAAAGAATCAAGTCACATGGTTACTGTCATTTTCTCATCCTCCAGAGAGGTATTGACCTGGTTCTAAACTACTGCAGTCTTATAAAACATAACATTAACCTTTCCATAAAGTAAGTAAAGAGCTTACAATAGGTTCAATGTTTAGCTCTCTCCGCTCCTTATCACCTTGTTCAAAGAACTCTGTGGCAACCAGTTCTGCTATCTGTTGAAACATAAACTAATGGTTATTATTGAATTCTTTTCTTGGTGAAGAAAATTGTCAATATTTCACATCAAAGCTGATCAACCCTGAAAATTACGACACTTTCCTGTGTTTTTAACTGGCTGTCTCTACCACACCTGTCCAGGTTTGCTTATCAGTGCCGTGTGCAATACTTAGTCCATAGTCTGGATATTGAGGTATGTGACGGATATCTGTACAGTATGTTTTAACAATAATATGTGAATCAGTGCATAATGCAATGATAAACGACTGGTGTCCATGTATCTTATCTCTAAAAAGGAAAAAAAAAAAAAAACACTATAGGATTCATACAAGTAAAGTACATAATTTTTACTATAGACTCATGTATATACTGCACAGTAAATAATAAGTCTGTCTATAGGTCGTGAGTTTGCATAATTCTCAGTGACTTGTTCTTGGTTGTTTTATGAGAGTGTGAAGGTCTAAATTATGGTCATTTAAGGTTGCGTCGAGTTGGACTGCAGCCGCACCTCCATCCGCTGCTAATTCGCAAACAAGCTTGTTAATTACTGACGAGAGATAAAATGAATGAAAGAGAGGGAGAGTAGGTGGTGATGTCATAAACTATGAAAGGATATAATGTGCTCTTTCTAAAAATGAAATGAGTTAAACTAATTTAAGGTTAGAAACACTATGTAAGGGACAAAACACACTGTAAACACTTTTATAAAGCTACAGAATGTACCTAAAAACTGCTATTCACTAAATTAAAGCTTACATTAGCCTTCATTATGGATAAACATTTCGAAAGCAATTTTAAGTCTGCTGATTTTAGATGAATGTAATTGTATGTACTGTACAGTTGAGGTCAAAAGTTTACATCCCCCTTTCAGAATCATTAAAAAATATTAATTATTGTACCAAAATAAGAGGGATCCTACAAAATGCAAGTTATTGTTTATTTAGTACTGACCGGAAAAAGATATTTCACATAAAAGATGTTTACATATAGTCCACAAGAGAAAATAATAGCAGAATTTATAAAAATGACTGATTCTTAATACTGTGATCTTACCTGAATGATCCACAACTGTGGGTTTTTTTTGGTTTAGTGATAGTTGTTTATGAGTCCCTTGTTTGTCCTGAACAGGTAAACTGCCGGCTGTTCTTCAGAAAAATCCTTCAGTTCCCACAAATTCTTTGGTTTTTCATCATTTTTGTGTTTTTGAACCCTTTCCAACAATGACTGTATGATTTTGAGATCCATCTTTTCACACTGAGGACAACTGAGGGATTCATATGCAACTATTACAGAAGGTTCAAATGCTCACGGATGCTCCAGAGAAAGAGAAAAAAAAAAAACATGCATTAAGAGCTTTACTTTTGAACTTTTGAACAGAACGGAGGTGTGTACATTTTTTTTATTTTTGCCTAAATATCATATATATTTTTTTCCATTTAGTACTGCTCTTCAGAGGTCACAGAAGATAGGTACATGTTTTCCAAAAGACAAAAGCTAAATTTACCCTGATCTTCAAATTCAATTTTTTTTCACTCCCCAGCTCTTAAAGGAGAGCTCCACTTCCAGAACAACAATTTACAAATAATTTACTCACCCCCTTGTCATCCAAGATGTTCTTGTCTTTCTGTCTTCAGTCGTGAAGAAATTATGGTTTTTGAAGAAAGCATTTCAGGATTTTTCTCCATATAATGGACTTCATTGGTGCCCCGATTTTGAACTTCCAAAATGTAGTTTAAATGCAGCTTCAAAGGGCTCTGAATGATCCCAGGCGAGGAACAAGTGTCTCGTCTAGCGAAACGATAGGCCATTTTTTCGGAAAATAAAAAATTGTATTCTTTTTAAGCACAAAAGCTTGTGTATCACTAGCTCTGGGATGCGTGTACTATTGAATCATGTCGAAAGGTCACGCGGAACGTAGGCGGAACTACAGACCCAGTGTTTACAAAACGAACGTGCAAAGACTAAGGAAGTACAAATAAGTCAAACGTTGTTTACAAACAAAAAGGTACAACGATGTCGGACGATTCTGAAGTTGTAGGAGAAAATAAGATGCCATACTCTACCTTTTTGAGCTGGAGTACACAGACAATGATTCGTAGCGTCATGGACGCGCATCCCAGAGCCTGTGCTACACGAGCTTTTGTGCTTCAAAGTATACAAATTTGTATTTTTCGAAAAAATGACCGTTTGTTTTGCTAGATAAGACCCTTCTTCCTCGGATGGGATTGTTTAGAGCCCTTTGAAGCTGCATTTAAACTGAATTTTGGAAGTTCAAAATCAGGGCAGCAATGAAGTCCATTATATGGAGAAAAATCCTAAAATGCTTTCCTCAAAAAACATGATTTATTTACGACTTAAGACAGAAAGACATGAATATCTTGAGAAGGGGGTGTGTAAATTATTTGTAAATTGTTGTTCTGGAACTGAAGTTCTCCTTTAATGCATCGTGTTTACCTCTGGAGCACCAGTGAATGTTTGAACCTTCTGTAATATTTGCATATGAGTCCCTCAGTTGTCCTCAATGTGAAAAGATCGATCTCAAAATCATAAAGTCATTGTTGGAAAGGGTTCAAATACACAAAAATGCTGGAAAACCAAAGAATTTGTGGGACCTGAAGGATTTTTCTGAAGAACAGCAGGCAGTTTAACTGTTCAGGACAAGCAAGGGACTCATGAACAACTATCACTAAACAAAAAACACAGCTGTGAATCATTCAGGTAACAGCTATTAAGAATCAAGGGGATGTAAACATTTGAACTGCGTGATTTTTATAAATTCAACTATTATTTACTCTTGTGGACTATATGTAAATATTTTTATGTGAAATATCTTATTAATGTCAGTACTAAATAAATAATAACATGCATTTTGTATGATGCAATTGTAATTTTGGTAAAATAATTAACATTTTTAATGATTCTGAAAGAGGGATGTAAACTTTTGACCTCAACTGTATACTTGCATGTTTACCTTCTTCTGCACTGGCCATGGTTTTGTAATAGCAGATATATCACATGCTGTCATCAGCATTGACCTACAGAAGATAATAACATCATAAAGAAATATATACAACTGACCCACACATAAACACATCCTGCTATTGCCAGAATGCTCGACACTCACCTTAGAAGATCTCTGTGATATTCCTCCTCCCATACAAACTGACTGTTCTTAGCCAGCTCAAAGAATTCTGTTCTTTTTCTGTGATGACAAAGATAGCATAATGAACAAACAGCTACTAAATTAGCTACTGTATACTCAAATACAAGTCAAATGAATAAATCCTTTTGGTTTCTAAAAGCACCTCCAACTCAGCTGTATATGACATCTGGTACCTACTTCATGTAGAGAGCCAGGTCAGTGGCCAAAATAGCCTTCTCAATCATCTTCAGTGTCGCCTTGTACTCATCCAGAGAAAGACTGCTCAGAATCTGATTACCCTGAGAGAGAGATGGGGGAAATTAAAGAATATATTATATTATTATGTCAAGATTTATGAAAACACATGAATGTAGTTGCAATAGGGCTACATAAAAACATTAACAGGGCTATTTATATGTAAGTATTTACGTAAAATGTGGGGTTTTACTAATATAAAAGAGATGAATCTGGTCAAATATACAGTGCACAGCATAAATGAGTACACCCCCTCTTAATATATATAAAAGATGTATTTTCTTAATGATCACTAATATAATTCATGGAAAGAAGGCAAAATTTAAATGTATTAAACATATACGTAATAAAAACAACAAAATATATGCCAATATTTCCTGCAAAATAAGTAAATTAGCCAATTTTGTTTAAATAAAGGATTGCAGAAATGAGTACACCCTAGATGTAATTCAGCAAATGTATAATATTCTAGTACTTAATATGTCCTCCAGAACTTTAAGTATCCTGCTCTGACCCTTCTTGGCACTGAGTGTATAAGTTAATGACAAATTTTCACATCTGTCCTTTTTAACTCCTGGAGGATGACCTCCTTAAATGCCCTGGTCTTTAATGGGGAGTTTTGCTTAGCTCATTTCTACAGAATCCCCCACAGCTGCTCAAGAGTGTTAATATTGAGTGAAATACATGTCCACTGAAGGATTTTCACCTTGGGAGAATAAATATCCTCATTGTCATGCTGAAAAAATGCCCAATAATGCAGGGAATGAGGGGAGGGTAGCATCTGCAGTTTCAGTTTTTTGTATTACATCAGACAGTAGTGTGTGAATTCATGACAGCGCTGATAAAGCACAGCTCCCTCATACCTTCAGCACTCATACATCCCTGTAGAAGAGCTTTACTACCACTGAACGTCACTGTGGCACCAGGCACTTCTCCCTGTACTCCTCCTCTAGCAACACCAGAACATTTTGGATGCTTTTGGATCCAAAATGATTGACTTTGGTCTCTTGACACCAGAGTATGGATTCCCAGAAGTCTATATTTTGTAAATATGGGCCTTAGAAGAGGTTAAATGAGTTTACTGTGCTTTGGCTACAGTAGGTAATTCTAGTGGTGACAATAACCATGCATGTCACTTCTGCAGGCTGCTTCGTACTCTGTGAGATAAAGTGTCACTCTTTTCATAGCTTTTGCCGGCTCTGATACTCTTGCATGGTATTTCTCCGCCTCATTTTGTAGCAAAAATTCACTCATCATTAAATGAAAACTTAAAGTGAAGACCTGATTGTTTCAGGAGCCTTGTCACAAGTCCATTTTTTTCGAATGTCAGTGCTACTTCTGCTATATTTTCACACTTAAAACAATAATTTGGTATTCCTCTTGTACCACTGTCCTCTTTTATGCTAAGAAATAAGTCACCTGGCAGTTCTCTCCCAAGTGGTTTCATTGTTGACAGCATTAAGTCTGTGTATGATTCAGTAGGCTATAAAACGCCTTTGACTGTCATGAAATTACTTGTCTTTAAAAGTTTTGGTTCAGTATACTTACCTGTTGATCAAAAATAGCTTTAAACCTACACTTTTGTTTTCTTTTTTTAGTTTTATTTAATAACTTTCAGGAGGGTGTACTCATTTTTGCAACACAACATTTTATCACTTTGATAGGAAAATCTTAATTTGCTAAATAATTTTGACATTCTTCTTTGGTAATTGATCAAGCAGGCTTGTTGGAACATTATATCTCCATAGAATCCTAATATGTCTTTCAAGTGAAGAGTAATTGCTCAATTTGTTAAGTTTTAAAGGGGGTGTACTCATAAACGCTGTGCACTGTATAAGTATATAAATATACAAATATATATAAATATATAATATATTTTTGAAAGAACCATTGTTTTTATAAGTGTGAAGACATTTTAATAATGTTTAACATTTATCCAGTGCAAAGAACCCTTTAGAACTATTAATTAATTAATCTATTAATTTTTAGAATTAGAATTAGATCCTTTTTTTAAAATCACCAAACTAATAGAGCTAATAGAAAAGCTTTATTTCGGCAAATGCTACACAGCAGGCCAACTCAGGGAACCACTGAGATAATGTCAGAATGTTGCCATAACAACATCAAGCCCCTGGACAATGAGAAAAGCCCAGTCCCAGCCTTTCTTATTGAATTTGCTGAATGTGAATGAGAGTAATTACTCTCTGTGCGTAAATGTGACATGAACAGCAAATTGTTTTCTAAGATACAGATTGTTATTACCTGTAAAATTAGACATTGCTTTTGGAAGCTAGTCTGGATTTACGATGCAGAAGTGAATTTCTTTTGTCAGCAGACAGAAGAGTCAGAGGTCATCCCACAGAAACTCAAAACAGTGTTCACAATTAACGGGAACTGTTTACTATCATGTTTACAACACGTTGGACATGTTCCAACATGCTGCTAATGAAGTTTGCTAACATGCTTTAAAGCACACTCACACACACTTTTGTGTGTTATGTGTAAAGTTTTGGATCACTTGACAGAATTTCTGTTAGTTTATTTAAAAAAAAAAAAAAAAAAAAAAAAGTCTGTTTAACTGATACCAAAGTGTTCAAAACCACAACTGTATGTGTCTCTAAGAAATGTGACAAGTACTGTAGTTTTATTTAAAATATGTCTGCATTTCACATAGCTCTTCTTACCAACTTTAATCAGTACATTTCAATCAGAAATGCAATGAAGCTACTAAAACACTTCATACATGCATGAAAATGTTAAATCAGCTCATTCTTCCATAACACTAGCAGTTTGTTACCCAACAAACACACTTTGTCCCTCATAAAACAATGACATATAAACTCTACTGTTGAGAATTCACTGTGTATGTTACATGGTCCATGTTTACATTACTGTACAGTTATTGAATTTTTTTTTTCCCCCTTTTGTACAGGTGATAATGAAACTGAAACACTGACATTTGTATAGCCATTGTGTAATTTGCACCCTGTGTGTATAGGTATTTGTTTTGTATTTATATCATATAATTTAGTAGTTTTACACAAGCAAGAGTGCTGTGGTTTTTCCTTTTCTTTTTTTTTTTTTATTGCTTAATGTCTATGTGATTGAACATTACTTCATTTTTACTTTACTTCACATTTACTTAATTCCTTACTAAATCAGCCCTTTGAACAAATCAGTTGACTGAATGACTCACTCATTAAAACGGTGATTTGCTGCCACTTACTGGCAGTTTTAGTTTCATATTTATAATGAATATAATGAGTATAATTTCATTTTTTAAAATAATTTCATATTTCAGTATTTTTTTTAGACCCATTCATGCCCATTTAAAACCCATTAATCTCACAGCATTATTCATGCAATTCCAATTGCTGTGTAAATGCATTTATGCTACTTCTAAACAGTCTGTGTAAATATACCTAAATGCCACTTTAGAAGCAGCTTCTGAAAACAATATTATGGTCACACTGTAACCTTTGTTTGTGTAAGTTTGTGTAAGTTTGTGTAAGCAACTCCTTTTGTAATGTGCATTTAATGATTTTCTTATCTAGCACAATAATGGCATGCTATTAATTTGATTTATGAATTGGTCATATACTCACTGGACTGTTGAGTATCATAAGACACTGGTCAAAATGGTGGTGCTCCATTGTGGAGTGGCAGTACAGCTGGGCGAGTGGATGCTCACTTCTGTGAAAACATTCAAATATGCTGTATCATTCTCATTTCACATATCTATCTTGTTTGTAACATCACAAGCAGTACAAACCTTTTGATGTAGGAGTTGTTGACTCCTCGGTGGTCCAAATCATGGCTCAATGTTGCAATCATTAAAGCTAAAACCTCCAAATCACTCAGATTATTCTGTAAATGAAAACACTGTTTTAGTAAAATATTACAACAACTTTCAAAGTCAGTATACCAGATCTCCTGTCAAATGAAACATCTTTACAATATTACAAGATAGAGATTGTTTAATGCTATGAAAAGCACTGCAAAATATAGCTATGCTATCCAAAAACAAACGCAGTCACATGTAAATCTGAATAACTGTAATTACTTTCCGGTAAACAGGCAAACTAAATCTAATTAGACTTTCACTGGCATGTCAAAACAAGGCTTAACTAATAGCTCTCAATTTATAATTCATGAATCAGTAATACAAATAATTCACAATAATGTGATTCTAAATAATTGTAACAAGTCGACTCAACATACTGTTCTTGGTAGACTTTACTAAGAAAAACAGCATTTCAAAGAGAGCATGCATTTTCCATCAGTCTAAGCAAGTATATAAATGCAAATGATTAACTACCACAGTAAACAACAAAAGACATTTATAGTAGAAGGTATAATAAAACTGTTCTGCTAGTTTCATTTTTGCTTATAACTATAAACTGGTTTCTCTATAAAAGGAAACAGCCTGGAGACATTTTCAAAAGAGCAATTACTACAAAATGAAGAAACAACATAAAATGCTGTATGATAATGGTTTTAATTTTTTTTTATTTATTTTTTTTTTTATCATGACTACTCTGTATACTGTACTTGTGCTAGCAGTCTTGAATCCAGAACTGCACATTTTAATAAAAAGATCAGCAAGTTTATATCCAAGTTACAAGTTACATTTAGTTACAAGACACACACGATTGTTAATAGGTGTCAATATGGTTACCGATTTGTGCAATGTTAAATTGAAGCTGTACGCCAGACGCCACAGTGCTGATGTGACCCTTGCCTCTGCTGTGTTTGTTATCAGGGCCACTGACCTGAAACCGCCCAGACTTCAGCACAGCAAACATGCACTGGGAGGTGTTGAAGGCATGTCGCCAGTTGTGGTAGACCACATTCTTCCTGTAGTTCTTCTTTACACTTAAGATCCACTGACACAGACTCTGAAATATGAGTTGGGATTTTTTTAAATAGGGTTTTTTGGTTAAATGGTCCAAATAAGGTCTGTAAAATACATAAAATATAGCCTATGTTTAGCTTTTCTTCTGGCAACTGTATTTAGTCTTCAACATTCATTAAAGTGTTCCTTTGTCAATATTATCATAATGAAAACAAAACTGAGAATTATACATTTTTTTTGCTCACATAGCTTATTATCTGCAATAATCCAAAAGCCATTGGAAAAATCCTGTCAGTGAAACCAGTGTAATGCTAAATTTTGGGTTGACCTACAAAAATATGTCATCACCGCAGTGCTCCATAGATAGAAGCAAGGCAAAATTATAGTGTTTGCTGAATTTTTGAAATCTTTTCTAGTGCTTAAAAAAATGGAAATGGAAAAGTAATTGTTTTGCTAATATAACTGAATTAAATTAAACCACTCTGAGTGAAGCAGAATGTTGAGGTGTGATTTGAAGTAAAAGTCCAATTTTTATTTATTTATTTATTTATTGTGATATCTTAAAGGAGCGTTCCACTTTTTTTTGAAAATAGGCTCATTGTCCAACTCCCCTAGAGTTAAACAGTTGAGTCTTATCGTTTTTAAATCCATTCAGACGAACTCCGGGTCTGGCGGTAGCACTTTTAGCGTAGCTCAGCATAGATCATTGAATCTGATTAGACCGATAGCATCTTGCTCAAAAATGACCATATATAATGACGATATTATTCCTATTTAAAACTTGACTCTTCTGTAGTTACATCGTGTACTAAGACTAGCGGAAAATGAAAAGTTGCGATTTTCTTACGGCGATTATTACGCCGAAATGAGAGTATAGTTCCTAGCCATATCGACCTAGAAAATCACAACTTTTCATTTTTCGTCCGTCTGTGTACACGGTGTCACAACAGAAGAGTCAAGTTTTAAATAGGAAAAACGTCAAAACTCTTTGGTCGTTTTTGAGCGAGATGCTAACAGTCTAATCGGATTCAATGATCTATGCTAAGCTATGCTAAAAGTACTCCTGCCAGACCCGGAGATCGGCTGAATGAATTCGAAAACGGTAAAACTCAACTGTTTAACTCTAGGGGAGTTGGAAAATGAGCCTATTTTCAAAAAAAGTGGAGTGTTCCTTTGAGTAACAAAGTAACAAAAATCAGAGCCCCATTTATTTTTAAACACATATTTTTGGTCTTATAGTGCACAATTCAGAAGTGCATGTTAATCTTTCAACAAAAAGTAAGGTCACATGGGCTATGGGTTAATTCTGACCTCTAAATATCTAAATTGCTATTAATCTGTTTTAGCAAACTCACACTTAAGTCTAGCTTCATTCTAGTATGTAACACCAGCGTTTCATATTTTTTAAATCAATTCTCAATAGCTAATAAAGTCTTACTATACACTTTTTTTCCTTGTTAGATATCTAGTCACATTGTAAATGGGTTGTGAATGATTAAAGTAGCACAGACTGACATTTCATGTTCACTTAAACCTAACATTTTATTAAAATTAAGTTGTTTTTTTTTTTCTTTTTTACATTTCGTCGTTTCATTTTATGTTGTTCATATACAGTGGCATGCGAAAGTTTTGGAACCCCTTGCAGAATATGTGAAAATGTGAATAATTTTAACAAATAAGAGAGATCATACAAAATGCGTTATTTTTCATTAAGTCTGTTTAGTCATTATTTACTGTCCTGAGTAAGATATTTTACATAAAAGATGTTTACATATAGTCCACAAGACAAAAAAAAAAAAATAGCTGAAATTATTCAAATAACCCCCTTCAAAAGTTTGTTCTTAATACTGTGTGTGGTTACCTAGATCTACACCTGTTTTTTTGTTTTGTGATAGTTGTTCTTGAGTCCCTTGTTTGTTCTGAACAGTTAAACTGAGCACTGTTCTTCAGAAAAATCCCCCAGGTCCTGCAGATTCTTCAGTTTTCCAGCATTTTTTGCATATTTGAACCTTTTCCAGCAGTGACTCTATGGTTTTGGGATCCATTTTTTCACACTGATGAAAATTGAGGGACTCAAACACAACTATTAAAAAAAGGTTCAAATATTCACTGATTCTCCAAATGGGAACACAATGTATTACGAGCCGGGGGTTTTCGTTTTTTTTGTTTTCACAAAACAAAGAAACAGTCATGGATCATCCAAGTAACCACACGCAGTATTAAGAACCAAGGGTTCCCAAACTTAGGAGGAGTTATTTTAATAATTTCAGATGTTTTTGTGTCTTGTGGTCTCTCTTATTTTGTTAAAATTATTCACATTTTCACAGATTCTGCAAGGGGTTCCCAAACATTTGTTGCTGGACATGGTACAACAAATCTTGCCAAAAGTCAATGCTTTTTAATTCTATTATGATTACAGTATGTCCATCCATCCAGCCATCCATTCTCCATATCGCATATCCACAGTAGGGTTGCGGGGACACTGAAGCCTATCCTAGACACCCTGGACTGATGGCCGGTCCATCACAGGGCAAATATTATTTCTTATTTCTAAAACTATCCTATTTACAAACATATTTAAAAAGATGATTAATTTATTCTGGAACCGAAAGCATCCAAAAACATGAGGGCTACCCAGATAGTCAGTACCCAGATAAATTCAAGTGATCATGTGACCACAACAAAAGAGCTTTTTCTAGGGCACAGATTTCAGACTACAAATCATGTGAGTGTGCAGAGTGAGTACACACAGTGTGGCTAACATTCTTGGTCAAAAGTTCCATTCATTTATTTAGGCTTAAAACATTTTTGTGTGTAAAGTTTGACTAGAGACAGCTTTTAAAGACATTAATTCTTTACATTGTCCTTAAACAGTTTTTTTCAGCTAAGTAAACTTCCCACATGATTCCCATCGTTAACTTGATTAATTTATCCAATAAAATGTCAGTCTGGTAGAATGTATGCCTGTGTGCTGTGTTTTGTTCTTATGTGATATGTATATTATCATAGCAGCCTGTGACTGATCAGGGCTCTGTATTGTGGTGGCCTCTAGTAGACCTGCTTTCATTTTATTTCTCAGTTGGGGGTAAGTCACACCCAGAAAACCAATAAAAAAGGGAGACTTCATGTCCTGCCAGGAAGATACTTCGCCTAACACTGTAGGCCATAAAAGGAGCTTGTTGCAGCCGGTCAAACACACAAAGAAGCCTGATGTTTTGCTTTGATAGTCAGCTGAACCTGATCTGGCAATTACAGTTCAGACTTCAGAAGAAAGAGGACTGCTCTTCATTTTCTTCTTTTTGAGGGTTTATTGAATAGCTTTCACAGTGTTATTTGCAACATTTTTTTAATAGTTTGCTTTTGCTCACCTTTTGGCTCCAAAATTACAAAACCCCTCAGCTATACTGTTTATTGTCAGAAAAAAAAAAAAATGCAAACAAATATGCAAAAGAGTACAAAAATGATTTATGCACTGTGTATAGCACTTTTTTTTCTGAACAAAATATGTTTGGGATTCTGTCATTATTTACTCGCCCTCATGTCATTCCAAACCTTTATTTCTTTCTTCTGCAGAACATGCACACACACACACACACACAAAAAGATATTTTGAAGAATGCTGGCAACCGAACAGTTTTGGTTCACATTGACTTCCATTGTACCTTTTGTCCATACAACAGAAGTCAATAGGTGCCAAAACTTTTGGTTCTTCAAAATATCTTCTTTACATTCCACAAAAGAAAGAAAGACATAGTAACCTATAGTAAACATCTAAGTTTGGAACGACATGAGGGTGAGTAAAACATTCTTTACTTTTTTAGTTGTCTGAGAGTGCCTGTCTTAACCAATTAGGAGCAAAAGAAAACTCATGCCAGAGCATGGTGGCTAGGTGATGTGATTGCTAAGGTTCTCTGATTGGATTTTAGGACTTTGCTATGTGGTTGCTTAGGCATCATGGCTTAGTTTGTGGTTCACGGTGATTTTAGAAAAGCTAAGGGGCATTCTTAGGCACTGGAGTACATTTTACCAGAAAACAGTGTTTCAGTCTTCCTACTTCAAAATTTCACGTTTAATTCAATGTGATACGTGCCTGAGTGAAAATGGTTTAAAGGTAAATCTGGCAAGGGTTTATAAAATAAACACACTGCAACAGTAATACTAATGTAATGAGTTCACAGGTGTGTTTTGTTTTTTATTTTCTGAAGAAATGCAACATGACACTAAGCTTTTGTCAGTGGTTGCCAAGTGTTGCTGTTGTTCTGAAATTGTTAAGGTATTCAGAGGGGTTATTTAGCCCGTAATGCAGTTGTTGCAGAGTTGTGGGTGCTTGCTAGGTGGTTTCTATTTGACCCAGGTCAAATGAGCTCATCCTAAACACCCAAGTCTCTTTGATATTCGGGTCTCTTTAAATGGCTGTTTGTATTTAGTGTAAGTCTATTCATCTGTTTTTCATCCATTTTATCATCCAGTGAAAATAGTAAGTCTGATCATTTAGAAAAGAAATAGCACACCTCCCCAAACCACATGATTTGAGGTATTATTCAAAACAAACATATGGGACGAGTTAAGAGCTTGAGTATAGTAATAAGGCTTATGGGTCTGTATTAAAACCTATTCCTGGGAATGAGAAAAAGTATATAAAACTAATTCTACTAAAATGATGAATAGTAAATGAACTAAGTAACAACAGTGTCTAAGCAGGTACCTTGTACTTCATCTGAAAATTCTGCACAAGCTTGAGGTCCACAAACATGCGGATGGTTGCTTGGGTCGTCTCAACATCAGTTAGGTCAAAATCACTGAAGCTGAAGTCCAGCAGTCTGAGAGACTGAGCAGAGGGAATCGTAGCTGCCTATGAAGTCAGAACAGGCACATATTTACATTATAAACACTTTTTTTTCCCCCCACAAACAATCATTCGCTCACGTACACAGTTTTGTTAATCTGTAAACACACACACACCTGAATAATCACACTAATTCACTCACTCAACAGACAACCAAACTGCAAGGAAGGAGATCACTGTCTGTCAGGCATAAATAATCAATGAGCTGCGATCAGCACAGTTTGCAGTGCACAGGATGAGCATTTAGCTGTGCTGCACTTGATTTGTCTCCTCTTGCTGAAAATGGTGCATCTCATAATGCAGTGACCATAAATAATGTCTCTCGTCCTCTCCCCTGTTGTTTTAATGTGCTTAAGAAGGCAAACAGAAACCAGGATCACCTACACAAATTATTAACTACAATTCAGGTATTAATAATTATAAAATGAATAGATATTAGTGGTTAACCTATTCCATCATACTCAAAATAAAGCATATCTTCAGGCGTTTTTACATGCCTTATGAATTACACAAACAGTTGTAAATCTGCATGCTGACCTTTGCTTCCTAAGAGTAATTGGTGTAATTAACAAACAAATGACTCTCAATTGAAGCAGAAATTTTGCCTCTGTCCATGTCTTAATTGCCTGATTACTCTCTCAGGCCTAATCAAAGCAGGTTTTTTTTCACATCGAAAGCTGAGAGTGCTGTATCCAAGCAACCTGTGCTCGCTAGGAAATTCCCAGAAGATAGAAAATTCCTGTTTTCTTTACATATGCTACATAGAATAAGACAATTCAAGCGATAAGCTATGAAAGACAGCTACGAGGCATTCGTAAACACAACACAAAGCGTTTTTAAAAGCGGTATGATATAAAACGCTAACGTTCAAAAATAAAGTCATTGAATTGACAGGAACGACCATTGCAAACTACTTCGATATTACATCTTGCCAAGCTACAAGCTAGACTACTCAATAAGCTACTCTTTTGAAAAAATAGTTGGCTACATTAGAGGTAGGAAGTAATATCTTAAATTAATCAAACTTTTTAATATATGAAATATGTTTGGGAGAACACACTTGATTCTCACGCTTGCTTTGTCTCTCAATGCATTCTGTTAAAAATGTAGTTCATTTAGTCCCAGCACTTTGCACAGTGGAGTACCTGTAACATCTTTAGCCAGATTATATCCACAAAATTGTTTTTATATACCTATATTCTAAAATATTGACATTAAAAATGTTTTACTAAGCTAATTGATCTGGTGCCAACTGCTAGAAGATACATTTCTTTATATATTAATAACAGTTTTTCTATGGGTGTTGCACAGTATTATAGACTGTAGTAAAGTGAACAGGTGTTTCCCATTATAGCTGTTGCTATTTTGTGTATTATAGCACTGCTGGACCACCGTACTGACCATCCAATCTTTTTACATTTATAAAACGTTTACTACATAGTTTAGATTTTAAGGACATAAATATTCATTAAAACATTATTTTACTAAGCACACTAATAAAGTGCTATCCTTCCTGCAAGTGCTATCCTTCCTTCCTTACTACATAATATACAAGAAGCATGTTGATGTACAACAATTTGTTATCGGTTCTGCGCAGTGATATGATGAACGTGTTTTATGTCCTATCAGTGACTATTTTATAGCATACTAATATAGTATGTGTACATCGGCTATTTAAAGGGGTCCTACTGTGCTCTTTAACAAAGTCTTGATTTTGTTTTGGGGGTGTACAAGAACATGCTTTCATGCTTGGTGGTTCGAAAATCACATTATTTTTCACGTAATTTACATTATTACAATACCTGTCTCCCAGCCTGGCACAATGGCTCGATTAGATCCGGGTTTGATAAAGGCCCGCCTTCCGAAAGACAAAATGTTTTGTGATTGGCTAACTGTTCCACTGCGTTGCGATTGGTGAACAGCTTAAGCGGTCTTTCAGTACTGCCACACCCCTTGACAAAGTAGCAAGTTCTGTGTACAACTGTTAGCGCAAGCTAGATTAAAGGCATTCTTACATTTTAAATATGGATATTTTTCTTACAAAACTGCATCGATTCACTATAGGAGGCCTTTATTGACCCTCTGAAGCCGTGTGAGGCACTTTTTATTATGGATGAATGCACCGATGAAGAGAAACACTCGTCTATGCCGTTCTAAAGCTTGTGAGTGCCAGGATAATTTTAAATATAACTTCGATTGCATTCGTCTGAAAGAAGGAAGTCATATACACCTAGGATGCATGGAGGCTGAGTAAATAATACGCTACAGTAGTGTTGGGTCCTATCGTCAGCCTGGCAGATCGCAGATACATGATATTACCGTGCTAATTTATTTAATTAATTACATATTTAGTTTCATTGCCCGAAACCAGCTCCAACATAAGGCTAAAAGCAGCCTGATTAGCCTAGCCTAGTCTAGTGCAAGTTTAGGCATTTTAAAAAGCACTTGCGTTATAAGTGAAGCTATCTACACTGTATGATGAATAAATCTCTTACCACACACTGCACACGTCTGCGGCGCGTTACGACTCCAACGCGTCGAACAAAGTAGATTGCGGCCACTCTAGTCAATGGTTGTGTTTATACCCGCTCAGAAGCTGTTCTCCGTGCTGCATCACGAAAGTTAGGCTTATCCCCCACCTCGTCTCTACCCACCCCCCAACCATTCGAATTTCCGTAGGCAGGATTTATTTTAATGATATTTTAATGGGTCACGTTGTGACATCATAACATCAGGAAAACAAACGCTGTAGTCCAAAGGAGCCATTCGTTGTAGTTCTTGAAAAGGGATTTTTTTTTAAAACGAAATATCTCCATTTGGAGTGGACTTTGAAATTTGTAACTTTGTAGATTTTTTTATGCCCAAACATACACACCACAAACTGACTAAAATTCAAAAAGTGAAAAAGCATAATAGGACCCCTTTAACAATAGCTTGATGATGACTCATCCAATCAGATTTCAGATTTGAAATATCCTTTTTTATCCTTTTAAGGTAAAAGTCAGGCTTGATTCTTTATCAATTGCTCAATTATTTAATCAGCATTTTTCATCAGTTTGTTCTACTTTAGTATCTGACTCTTATGTGAATACTGGTACTATATCCACTCATATTCTTATGTATCCACTTGCTGAGTTATTTAATTTTTGTCCACATGTGAGTTGCGTGCTATTTGAAAATGTGCACGTATTATTCCATTGTATAAGGGAAGTGATGTACTTGAACTCAATAATTACAGACCTATATCTATAATATGTTCTATATCTAAAGTTTTTGAAAAACTAATATATAAACAACTTTCAGATTATTTAAGTATTATTAATATTTTATCACCATATCAATCTGGCTTTAGGTCCAATCATTCTACAACTACTGCACTGCTTAAGTTTACTAATGATGTGTTCTCAGCTGCTGATGATGTAAACTCACAGGTGTGATTTTTCTTGATTTATCCAAAGCCTTTGATTTAGTTGATCGATATTTACTTTTAGATAAACTTCTTGCTATTGGTCTATCTGAAAATGCAATTAGGTGGTTTAATTCATACTTTCATAATAGAAAACAGTATGTTGTATTAAATGGGAGTAAATCTGATTTTTTGGTCCAACAAAGAGGCGTGCCCCAAGGTTCAATATTAGGACCACTTCTTTTTTCTATTTACGTTAATAATTTACCGTTAATATCCAATAATTGTAATGTTCAACTTAATGCTGATGACACCGTCATATACGTATCCAATTCTGATATTCTACAAATTCAGTTATCTCTTCAGTATGACTTTTATATTTTACAAGATTGGCTTTTGGATAATAAATTAGTACTTAATAAAACCAAGTCTTGTATTATGATTTTTGGTTGTAGACAGAAACTTAAATCTAAAAGTAATACTTGTGTTATATCATGTAAAGATGGTACTTTTTTGCATACTTGCAAGTTGATACAATTAAATACCTTAGAGTATGGCTTGATTCTGAACTTTCTTTTAAATCACATATTAATCGTATTGTACGTAAAATCAATTTGGGAATTAGCACATTACATCAATCTAGAAATTGTTTTTCGTATAGTGTTCATAAGAGACTTGCTTCTCAACTTATACTGCCAATCTTTGATTATTGTAATGTTGTTTATCAATCTGCATCTAAATTAGATCTTGCTCTACTTAACACAGTATATAACAGACTTTGCAGATTTGTTTTGGGATGTTCTTTTTATACCCATCATTGTATAATGTATGATGCACTCCAGTGGCCATCTTTGCATACAAGACAACATATTCATTGGCTTCAATTTCTTTTCAAATGTATTTATTTTAATTATCCTAGTTATTTACAACAATATTTTGTACTTTTTTCTTCAAACTCAAATCAAGTTAGACATTCTGTGGTACTGTTTTTTTTAAATATATTTTCTTGGCTTACACTGTAATTGGATTCACTGATCAGTGCATTTTGTATTAGGTTTTGTTGTATATTCGTTACTAGCTATTAATGGCTATCTAATAACTTTGTGGTGCTTTTTTTTTTTTTTTTTTTTTTTTTTTTTTATTACCGTTTGTGTTAAGTGTTGTTTATGGATGTATTGTTAATTTGTGTTTTGTTTTGTTTTGTTTTATGTTGTGATTGTGATACATTGTACTCTGGGACCCCCTCGAAAACGAGATGGTACATGGGGAGATGGTACAAGGGGTTAATCCTAATAATAAATACAAATACAGCACAGTTTGAATGACATTCAAATTAATGATGGCACATTTCAATTTAATATGATGAGAATTTGTAATTTACCGCAGTTACCTGGAGCGCCCGCGTCTCTTCCTCCGCAGCTGAGGCATGATAAGAGAGGACCTGCATTATATGCACACACAGCCACACAATGTTAAAAGGTTTGCAAAGTACATATTCTGAATGCCATAATACGTTTAGCTTATAGAATGTATACTGCAAACAATGCACATTTTCTGTGTGTATTTGGGACTTGCTCTAACATCCTGTATTACAACCAGAATCATTTTTTCATCTCTCTTTACTCATTTTTTTGAATGAATGTTTAACTGTGTACTATTTTTCAGTTTTTAACACAGCTACCTGTGTCGTTTTTTTTTTTTTTTTTTTTTTTTAATAGGGTTGGGCGATGGAGGGTGTGAAGTGAGGATTATAACAAAGGAGAACGCCTGATGTGGAGTACAGCCATTGTGTCAGCTGCAGGGGACAGCATGCCACCAGCGCTTCTGACTGTGACAGCTCCAGAATAGTGGGATGAAAGAAAATAGAGAAGTGGGAGGACATCAAGACTATGTGTAGCAGCAGATTAAAAGGGTTTTATCAGAGAAAAAAAAATCTTTTAAAAATATGAGTCAAATATATTATGAAAAAAACAGTACTCAAAATGTCTCCTTCAGTCTAAAAAGGGCATTTATTTAAAAATAAAAATAAATTGAAAAAAAAAACTGGCACAACTTCTAGAAATCTTTTGATGTCACAATCTTGAAAATATTAGAAGGATATTTAACCTCCCCAAAAAAAAAAAAAAAAAATCTGTCATCATTTAATTAAAGGGGTCATCGGATGCCCATTTTCCAGTTGATATGATTCTTTAGGGTCTTAATGAAAAGTCTCTAATATACTTTGATTAAAAATTCTCATTGGTTTTGTAAAACAACACCCTTTTTATCTTGTCAAAATGAGCTCTGCAAAAATCATCTCATTCTAAGGGGTTGTTCCTTTAAATGCAAATGAGCTCTGCTCACCCCGCCCCTCTCTTCTCTCTGTGGAATGACGAGCTTGTTTACATTAGCCGCATTTAGCCGGGTTTAGCCGCTAAACTTCTAAACTACCATGTTATAAGGAAAGGCGATCGCAAAGATTCATAAAAATGCTTATACACATTTCTGCTGTAAGTTAAGCTGGATCACGAATGATTCCATTCCATTCAGCAGGAAAGAGAAATTCATACAGGTTTGGAACAACTTGAGGGTGAGTAAATTATAAAATATTTTTTTTTAATCAATGTCCCTGATTATTTCACTCCAATCTGATTTTTGCACAGGGGGGAAAAATCATAAAAGCATATACAGTATTTGAATGAGGGAATATGTTGAAGTTACCTGCTATAATTTATTTTATTATAGGATTATTTATATGTTAAACACACTCACCTCAAGTGTTACCTCTTGCTTGGCCATTGCTCTTTCCACTGCTTCATACATCTGTGTGTTCTGGATTCCCAGGCCACAAAAGATAGCAAAAGCCTCTATAAACTGCTCATCGTTCCTATTAAAGGCTTTCACTTCCCCTGAAGCTTCATCTATCTTATTGACCAACTGGCAGACACCTGCATTCAGAAACCAAAATACTTAACAGGGAAACACAAGGTTTTTTTGTTTGTTTGTTTTTGTGTTTTGGTCATTTTTGAAGAGACCGATTCTCCATTTACTTTTATTACATGGGAAAAAAGTTATTAATACGTTCTTTATAAATTCACCTTTTATGCTCAGTGAACATATAACTGAAAAAAAAAAAAAAAAATACGGGTTTGGAATAAATGAATAAGGTTGAGATCATTACATGGTTTATCAACTATAAGTCTCATCTTATCTCTGTCATCTAAGTTTCAAATTAATTAACTTCTATTGTATGTGTAGAAGCTGATAAAAAAAAGATAAAGTAATCAATTAAAAATCAGAAAGTCTCATTATTTTAAACATGAGTGGCTCAGTGAATGTACAATAAATGAGAAAAACCCTTCAAACCCTAAAGAAAATGACCACCTAAATTATTCTAATCAATTCCGAATTTTATTATAGGGTTTATATTGAACTCTGCACTTGTATTTGACCAGCACTGCAATGAAGATCATTGTTTAGTCATCATTAACTTAATGATGTCAGTTAAAAATGCATGAGAAATGGTGCAGACTGATAGGCAAAGCCAATTATAAAACAGAAAATGGACTTTAGGTGAAATTTATCATAATTTATCATAAATACGCTATTTAAACTATATCTCATGCATTTAAATATTGGGTGCATGTTAGGGGGTTTTATTCTGATCCCTAGAAATGGTTTGGATCCTTTCTTCCATGTAAGTCTATGAAATTTTTTATTTGACTTTTTTTTTCAGTTTTATTTTGTCAGATATAAGTCTTCAATTTAACCACTATAGTATCACACCTCTCGCCACAACTAGCCACAAAATTGGAGGTATTCTTTATAGGTGTGTGATGATGAGTGATGATGAAATATATAAAACACACATACCTATCACTTTGTCTTTCTTCCCATTCCTTATTGGTGTGCACAGCAGACTTTTGATTTGACAGTTTGAGGATTGTAGATTTTCACTCTTAAAAAGAAATAAAAGAAAAAAATAAATGCAATAAAGAGATGGTCAAATAAAATCAGTTTAAATTTCAAGCAGATTTGGGAAAAGGAGCAGTTCATAACGTAAAATGGGGGAGGTGAATGTCTGAATGAATAAGGGCTCTGTGAAATCCCAGAAACATCGGAATCCCAGAGCGGGATAACCCTATGGCAACTGACTTTCCTGTCCAGCATTCCCCTGAGTACTTACTGTCCATGGAAATCGCTGGTCATTGGTGACATCTGCAATGTTCAGTGGCTCCATAGTGTTCTTGACATACTGAGCATACATGTAGTTAATCTTGTTTACATCACATTCTCTGTAAAAGACAGGAAAAAGTATAACTTCACTACACATCATTAAAATGTCTCTAATTTGATTTGCAGCATTGCTCATTGCTAATAAACAATGATGATGATAAACAATGTAGCAAATGGTTTTGGAAATAGAAACCATAGCTGCTTTTCCATTGCCGGGCCGAACTTTTCTAAGAATGATAAGGAATGGTTCTAGTTATGTTTCCACTTGAGCTTGGCTCGGTATGGTTAGAAGCGGTTCTCAGCCCAGAATTCTTCGCACGTTGACGTCGCCACTCGAGATCGGTCACTTGTCTGTTGTCTGGTTACTAGTTTCTTTCTGTTGCTGGCCAAGCATGCCATTTGAGCGAAATAATACAAATGTCTCAGCATCCTCCATAACGTAGTTGCTATTTACATCTTAAACCGTATGTAGACACTTTCCTTACCAAGGCAGCTACTCTGTTATCAGCCCCACAGTGGAAAACGAACTGGTCTGGATCAGCACGGAACGGTTAAGCAATGAGAATGGTTTGGGCTGACGGTGGAAAAGCGGCTCATGGTGAAGGAATAGTTCACCCAAAATAACATTTTTATCTCCATTTACTTATTCTAATGTTTTTCGTAACCCATATGGCTATGGCACGAGTATGAACTGATAGATCTATAAAAGGTCATTATACTATAAAAAAATATGGAAGTTTTAAACCTCACTTTTCCACTTTCTAGATTATGTCACATTTGCATCTGACCGCCTCAACAACAACACACCTAGACCTATAAGCAGGGCCTAAAACTAACTTAACTAAAATTTACGGGCCAAAGTATTTTTTACCAGCCATGAAACTCTTTTTGCAAAAACAGGCAGTTATTACTACTACAATGACTAAACATATTTACAATGTTTTTATCTTCATTAATTGCATTTTCCCTCAAATTTACCTATTAGTTATAGCCATTCAACATTACAATATAATTGAAAGCCATTATTTTTAACATTTAATAGGCTCTGAAATATATAAAACTTTTAATTTAAGTGATTTTAACATGGACTATATATTGTATTTGCATAAACTATACAGATTCATCTTTATTAAAGCTACAGTTAATCAGCGACTAGAGCAGTCAAGTGATTTCTCTTTTTCTTTTGTTCTTTGATTTACACCAATAACAGACTTCAGCAGGTTTTATTTTAAAATCAGCGCTGTCTCTTTAAAACCTGATGCACATGATGCGGATCTGACACATATTCGATATCTCTTTGTTATGACTCTATAATTCATCTAAGACTACGTTTATGAGGTAACTCGCCAAAACCGTGCATTAATTGTGTGTGTTTTCGTCCGTTGAAGCCACACTGGTGAGCTGTCTGAAAGCGGCTCAGTGTATGCATACAACCGAACTCACAACCTTTCAAGCTATACTTCACTGCACCGTTTAGGCGGCGTAACCCCAGGTATGTGTTGCCACATTCTCGGGTTATGAAGAATAAAAAAGGGAAAAGGTAATTTTCCTGAATGAAGCAGCAGTATCTTCTCAGGTAAAAGTTGTTAGAACCGTGTCTAGAAACAAGCTGGCCATCACACTACTTTTCAGTCCGTTTGTATCATATTATTTGATTCGGTCTTTTCGCTAATGACAGAACAGTTAATCACGATGATCTTGTCTTCGAAAAAGATTATTTTATTCGCTTACGTCTTAAACAGCGAATCTCTTTAAAAACTGGCTGTTGTTATCACTACATTGCATTGTTATATTTTGTGAAAGTTTCACACGCCAACTGGCCATTGACACGGTTGCATATACTTGCCAAGGCCGATTTTTTTACTTGGCGAGTGTTAATTTTAGGCCCTGCCTAGAAGAATTAAGGTTCCATCAAAACCACATTTGTGACAGAAGGTCAAAAAGAGTGTGGAAAGTGTGTTGGAGCTATACTAGAGAACACAATGGTGGAAAGGTTGTCATGATTTCAGATTTTCTTACCAATACCCAGGAATAACTAGGTTCTCAGCAAGCATTCCAATCTGACTATTCTCAAAATTGCTCAAATACTTAAGCTACATACTTTCATAAGCCTGGCACACTAGTCAGTAACTCAAAGAAAAATGCACTTAGATTAACTATTTTAAATACCACAATGTCTTCTTAATAATAACAAAAATAAAAGTAAATCCAAAAGAAATATATGAAAATTGGCATGTAAGTATAAGGCTAAAGTGGTGGGGGAAAATGCTTAGATTATCCCAAAGCTAAGACTATGTTCTTTAAGTGTTCTGTTCTATTTGTCAGACTACCACAATCCAGTCTCACTCAGCTTTAGCTATATACTTTTAAGGTTACGACAATGCAATGCACAGATTAATGTGAGTTTACATCTGACACCTGGTTTACAGTTTCACAAAACCATTTGAAACAAGACACTTAAACCCAAAGACCAAAAAAGTAAACTACATAGTAGGAATGAGTGATATTGCTTGTGATATACCAGTAAACATTCTTCCCACAATAAGAATTAGCACATGCCACAAAAATAAATAAATAAATAAATAAATAAAAAAATAAAAGTGCGATGAATAAACTTACCACAGTAGCATGCATGCTAGATTTATTATTTTATGCAACTGGTTTATTTTAGGAGCCTATTTGATGATTTTGATTATGGGTAAATGTTTGTGTTCGTGTTTTTGAGGCTCTCAATTATAATGCATTATATTATAGGTTTTTTTTAAGGTGTTTGCATGCTACATAACTAGTCAATATCCTTTTTTAACACTGTACTTAATTAGCAAGATTTTAATCAACTATCAAATCGAAATGTATTTTTTTGGCTTGTTATTTCTTTTTACAAATCAGTAAGTTACTGAACAGTTTTTGGATAAAGAAATAGAGAACAGGTTTAATACAACTTAAGATCTATCAACAGCATCTGTAAAATGTCATCAGTTTCCAGAGACAACAATACTGAGCAATCCCACAGTTTATAAAATCAAACAAAAATCACATTCACAGCAACACAGTCTGGTAGATGCAACTTTAAAAGTTGAATTGAATATTTCTTTAAAGGCACTTGTCTTTCATCACATTATCTTCTTTTTTTATGATAACCCCACCTATTTGGGAAGTCAATGGATCCTGCAAGCTCCCCATATTCCATGTGAAACACACTGGAGAATGTGTTCTGTAACACAAGCAGAACAGCAATTACTTACACTGCAGTTTCACTCACAGAGGTAAACTTTGAGGAGGTTTAACAGAGAGGTAAGCCAGTATTTCTGAGGCTTTTTAATGCTATTAGTGTCTGGCTGCCTGTGTAAACTTAACATTGAATATCTGCAGTCACATGGTTTAATGTGCCTGTGTTTGTGCATTTCTGGAAGGGTTAGAATTTCCCGCTCGTGACAAGTATGGAGCATAGTTTAGTATGAACAGCATTCTACAAGCAGTCAAAACAAAAACGTTCATAATGGATCTGTGCAATAAACAAGGACAAATGCAATAAATTGAGTTAATTTCCACATTCTAGACCACATATTACCAGACGTTGAATATGGGTTTATCAACATACTTGTGTTTGCCTTCCAACAGCTGCTCTTCGCAAATTTGAAGACACAAGGAGGACAGTGTCTTAATAAATTAAGGTGCCATTCGAATGCAGTTCAAAAGGTGAAATCTGACACAGTTGATTGTAGGCCTCAGTTTTTCACAATGGTTGATCTGTTTCCATTTCACTATGTCACTATGACTGTGACCTGGAGAATGAATTCATTAAATTAACAAGCTTTCTATGTACTTTATAGCTGGACTATGGTGCAACTTCCAAATACTATAAAAACTTTGTGTCAAGTTGAGGAAAACCAGAGCTTTTCCTATGAACAGAGTATGCAGAACTAGGTTTCTAGGTCAACAAATGACCTCTGAATTATGATACACATCTCAAAAACAGAACTCCCTCTGAGAACAACAAGTCTTTCTTATGATTCCACCAACTGCAATTCCTATTCGCATCATATTAGTAATATTTGTATATAACACACTGTATATATTGTTCCTCTTTTCTGACATTTTTGTTTTGTCAGCAGAGTAGGAGAAAGAGGGGGAAGGGATCAGGAATGGACCACAAGCCGAAACTCAGGTCGCCTGAAGAGCAAATGCACTACATGTTGGAGTGCTGTAATTGGCTTTGTACCTTAACAAGACAAACCAAAATAGTTATTTTGTGGAGTAACAACTCTAACATGCACACCTTCAAGATGCAATTGAATTTCAATGCATTAGATAGATATGATGGTAGAGTTTTTCTTATTACTAACTTGGACTTTTAACTAAACGGCTCCAAGGACATTTTAGTGGATGTATAGTCCACCCCCTCAGGTCCACCCAGGTGTCTTGCAGACTAACCACAGGTTCGACTATGGACATTTTCCATTAACACTGACAACCAGAACGTGACAGTCATACTTTTTATGTGACTTAACTAAGGGCACTACTTATAAGTGGCCAGACCTATTGTAACATATGAAGTAGACAAATTGTACAGACTTAGGTATCTGAAGTTAATGTTCCAATATAAATGCTTAATTCAAATCTTCTTCATACACATGGCCCTGTCTGCTTTGACTATACACAAAGTTATAGTTGTAGTTAAAAACCATTATATCTCAACATAAAATGTACCTCAAATGTATCTCAACTGAAAATGAAATAACTGAAATGAACAATTAGGAATTCATGGTATTTCAATTCACACATGAATGATACAAAGTGCTGCTTGAAAGTTTGTGAACCCTTTGAATTTGAATTTTCTATATTTCTGCATAAATATGACCAAAAAGTTAATTAGATTTTCACACAATTTTTGAAAATTTACAAGGAGAACCCAATTAAGCAAATGAGATAAAAATATATACTTTGTCATTAATTTATTATGAAAAATTATCCAGCGTTAAATATTTGTGAGTGGCAAAAGTATGTGAATCTCTGTGATTAGCAGTTAATTTGAAGGTGAAATTAGAGTCTATCTGTTAAGAAGTGTTTTCAGTCAATAGGATGACAATTAGGTGTCAGTTTATGCCCTGTTTTATTTAAAGAACAGGGATCTATTAAAGTCTGATCATGTTTGTGAAAGTGAATCATGGGACAAACAAAGGAGATCTCTGAGGACCTCAGAAAAAAAGAGTTGTTGTTGCTCAACAGGCTGGAAAAGGTTACAAAATGGAGGAAATTCTAGACCACAGTTACCCTCCCCAGAAGTGGTCGACCAACAAAGATCACTCCAAAGCAAGATGTATAATAGTTTCCGAGGTTTCAAAGAACCCCAGGATAACTTCTAAGCAACTAAAGGCCTTTCTCACATTGGTTAATGTTGAAGTTCATGATTCCATCATCAGGAGAACAATGGACAACCATTGTGTGCATGGCAGGGTTGCAAGAAGAAAGCCACAACTCTCTGCCCACACTGCTGCCTGTCTGCAGTTTGATAAAGATCATGTGGATAAGTCAGAAGGCTATTGGAGAAATGTTTTGTGGATGGATGAGACCAATATAAAATTTTTGGTTTAAATAAAAAGTGTTATGTTTGGAGAAAAACACTGCATTCCAGCATAAGAAGAATCTTATCCCGTTTGTGAAACATGGTGGTGGTAGTTTCATGGTTTGGGCCTGTTTTGCTGCATCTGGGCCAGGACGAGTTCCCATCATTGATGGAACAATAAATTCTGAATTATACCAGCAAATTCTAAAGGAAAATGTCAGGACATTGGTCCACGAACTAAAATCTAAAGACAAAGTGGGTCATGCAGCAAGACAATGACCCAAAGCGCACAAGTCATTCTACCAAAAAAATGGTTAAACAAGAACAAAGGTAATGTTTTGGAACGGCCGAGTCAAATCCAATTAAAATGTTGTGAAAGGACCTGAAGCAAGCAGTTCATACGAGGAAACCCACCAATATCACAGGGTTCAAGTGTTTCTGTACTAAGTCGTTGTGCAGGACTGATCAGCAGTCACAAAAAAACGTTTCCTGCAGTTATTGCTTCAAAAAGGGGCCACAGCAGATACTGAAAGCAAAGATTCACATACTTTTGCACCTCACAAATATTTAACACTGGATCATTTTTCTCAATAACTAAATGACAAAGTATATATTTTTGTCTTCTTTGTTTGATTGGATTCTCTTTGTCAACTTTAAGGACTTGTGTGAAAATCTGATGATGTTTTGCTTATATTTATGCAGAAATATAGAAAATTCTAAAGGGTTCACAAACTTTCAAGCAGCACTGCATTTATAAACCAATCAAACACATGATTTTGTGTTCTAAGTACACCTCCGTGGAGTTATTTTGGGTTGTTTGCATATATAGAGAACATTGCGGGTACAGTCAGTACACCTTCCAGAAAATACACATGCACTGTGAGGTGGACCACTTCTGAATGAGAGCTCTACCTGATTGCTCAATAGGAAGGGAAGATTCATCAGATTTTTTTTTTTTTTTATTACATTATTTGCAAAGCGGCACTATATTCAAATTCCTCCTTTTTCTTCTTTTTGCTCAGTTTCCCCAACATAAACTTAATTTAAATATAAAATTAGAATTTAAAAACATCCAACTAATGTACACTGATTGGGTATTCAGCATTAATAATGTAGCAGATAAAAGCCCATTCACACCAAGAACGATGACTATCAGCATCCACATAACACATGATAACATGATGTTTGTTATTAGCGAGCTCTGTAGATCTGTTGTCTGCCACTTTAAATGCTCAAGCTCTTTGAAGCAGAATGGTTTCTGATTGACTGTAAATGTATATATTGTTCATCAGCTGGAAAAAATTGTTGTGAAAGTACTTCCAATTATAGCATTCCAGTTATTGTTAGTTGTGGTGTGGACTCCAATTTTTATAACTATATCCTTATTATATTGTTGGTGTGAAAGGGCCTTAACAATGACATCATAGTAACATTTTCACACAGACTATTGCACACAGAGTATTTTGGTACATGAGGTACATGCGCATTTTTTGCTATATTGCTTTGGCAGTGGCAAATAATGAAGCAATTTGAAGTTCTCTGCTAGTGAGTTTGCTATAAAGGAAGCAAGTGTTTCTTAACTCTCTCACTCAGCTATGGAAATATCCAACACAGCCTCTTTTATAATGCCTTAATGTGTTAGCATCAGCAAACTACACTCTTAAAAATAAAGGTGCTTTACAAGGTTCTTCACAGCGATGCCATAGAGAAAACCATTTTTGGTTCCACAAAGAACTATTCTGTCAAAGGTTCTTTAAAGAACCATCTCTTTCTTACCTTTTTATAATCTGAAGAACCTTCTTTTGCTACAAAGAACCTTTTGTGAAACCAAAAGGTTCTTCAGATGTTAAAGGTTCTCTATGGAACCATTTAAACAAAAAAAGGTTCTTCTATGGCATTGTGTAGCACCTTTATTTTTAAGAGTGTATTAACAAAAAGCATAATCTTACTGAGGTAAAATGTAAAGAAAAGGTTGTTCTTTAGGAGACTAGTCAGGTCTACAGAGATACACAATTATATTCTGGAATTATTCAAAATAAAATACATTTTAGTTATTCCATTATAAATAAACAAATATTTATGAATTAATAAATAATTATGTTTTTCTAGATGAAACAAAAAATAACAATTTACATTATATGAAATTTGACCCCATAGTTACAGACCATATTCTCATCACAAATCTTTGGTGTCAACTCACCTTAAACAAGATCCCCCTAAAAACACCTCAAAGCCTCTCTTTCAAAAAAATTCATCACACTGGTTCTAATGTTCTCAATACGCCTCCTCTGATAAAAGCTGCCATAGTTAATTTTCTTTTAGAACATCTAGTCTGAACTACAACCAATTTGTTTGCTTTAGGCTAAAAATACAAATTTTAAAAAGGCATGCTTTTTGAAGCCCAAGCATTCTAAAGGGATATTACAGACAGCTAATGTCTTGGCGACACCAAAGAAATGCAAAACATTCTTGATATTCCCGTGTTTTATGATCATACCAATTCTTTGAAAGTTGTAGTGTTTTGGAAAGAAATGTAATGTGATATTTTGGTCTTACAGCTGTTTCCCTGTCAGAAATGAAGACAGTACATTCTTGGGCCTGCATGAAAGACAAGATGGTGGCCACAGTTTTCCTCAGTAAGACCTCCAATGACTGCTGCTCCTCAAAGATCAGACTAGCCAGATCCAACAACACCTACAACATAACCCCAAAAAGATGATCAATGCTTATAGCCAAGTTACTGTTTAATCACACCTATTCAAAATGAATTCTTACCAAAAATGTGGGAAAAAAATACCTGGTTTCGTCTGTTCTCCAACTGTGATGTCTCATAGAGTTGCGCATTATGTAGCACTATGCCAGAGAATGCCAGGTACGAAGAAAAGTCCTTTTGAGATGAAAAATAAACCCATTACTACAATAAATAACTATAAAATAACTATAAAATAAAATGTGCAAAAGTTTTCACCCTCTCATCTTGTTCTGTGAATGCGTTGTTCTCTCCACACCTTTTATTGATAGCTTGTGCTACACCAACAACCTTTAAGCATTACATAAATCTCAGCAGTCAAGTTTTGGCAGTAAATGTTGCATATATTGTAGCAGTTCAGGAAATTATTTCTACATTTAAAATCATCTCTCACCTCATCTCTGTGGTTTTTGATGGGCATACACAAGATGCTCTGTGTCTTGTACCCTGTAATTTGGTCCACTTCTGCATTAAAACGTGGATCCTGAAGGAGAAAAACTAATCAGCCACAATTCCCATTTATACAACATTCTAATTCTATCACTATTTTAAAAATCAGCTGCCCAAAGAAATGCACCCAAGAAACGCAACCCAGACACAGATGTTAAAGGAACGGTTCACCCAGTAAATAAATACATTTATGTCATATACATTGCATTTGTTTATCCAATGGTTAGCTCTGTCAGGCCTTTCAAACCACCTTGGGACCATGTGTCTGTTGTTGTGATACCACTAGCCTATCAGCACTGTCCTGACGTCATTTTATTCTTCATTTCTTGTGGCTCAGAAACAACTGTGTCCCTGAGCACAGATGGCAGATTTCCAACTGTGTACATCTGGGGGGTCCTGCAACACCCGAGCAACTGCAATTCTATTTGGCACCATTAATGGCACAGAAATGACATACTTCGAGTAAACATGTTTTTTATGACAAATAATATTTAATGGCACCATGAAGATCGAGAGTTCTTTCTTAATTTTACCCTTTTCTGATATGCGAAAGCATAATCAAGATGTTTTACATGGTGATGCTGGTGAGTGCTGAATTTTCCTTGAATCTTCATATGAAACACTCCTTCTCTTTACCTCTTTTTCCCCTCTCTCTGTAGAACTCAGGAAACACAATTAAACTAAATTACAAAGAGCTAAAAATACCTGCTATCATTATACAAACTGTTGGTTAGCAACTGAATTGCATAACAACATTTAAATCTAATCAAAGGCCTTAAGAGACATAGCCTAAATTGCATTTCTAAGGAAATACTTTATTATTGCTAGAAGGGTATTATAAGGCAGAAAATTTTATTTTGTATTATGTCCTATGCACATGGCAAGGTAATACAGAGGAATGACATAAGGAGGAGAATGCCTTAATAAAATTGTTGTCAGAAAGTCTAAGTACTGAGATAAGCAGGTAAATCCAAACTTTTGTCTATGTACAGTGTCATTAAAAGATCTGAAGGTGATGATACAGTCTAAGGGAAGAAACACAAAGTTGTCTTGTAGTTAAAAATTATTTTAAGAACTAGACAATATCAAGACACAACAAACTTATTTTCACTGGAATACTGGCATTTTTTCAACGTGGGCAAATAAATATTCAAACTAAATTACAATTTGGTACAATTACAATAAGTGCTTTGTTGTTTTCATGCTTTTTGCTCATGTAGCCACCAATAATCTATTTTATATCTATATATATCTATATATCTATATACATATCTATATCCATCTATCTATCTATCTATCTATATATATATATATATATATATATAATGTTACATTTCAAATGTGGTCTTTAAAGAAAAACACTCAAATGGCAAAAGGCAGGTGAAATGATGCAAATCCTCACCTCGTATGCATTCTTGATGTTTAGAGGCTGTCCAGTGGCTGCCACATATCCCACAATTCCTTTGTTCCATTCTAAGCGAATACCACTGTTGGAAGCCTCCTCAAGAGTGGATCCTTCTGCAACATCAAACAGCCGGCTAACCAGGAACTTCCTGTTTGAACTGTCCTCTCCAACCAAGAACAACGAATAGCGATCCGCGGCTATCAACTCATGAGTGTGTAAGAAGATCTTGTGGCATAGGGCAGTAAGGTCCAAGTGACTTGAAACATCACGTACAAGCTCCAACAGACGCGCACAGCGGTCCCCATTTTCGCGAACTCCCGAATTCATAATACCTCCAACCTCATCTGTCCCACTGCCTGAGCTAGGCCGCTGGGAAGGAGGAAGTGGCATCTGTACCCTTTCTGTATCACTTAGAAAAGTAAGGGAGCCCTCAGCGTCTTTTACGACAATGGGGCGAAGCGGCCTATCAAACTCAGATGCAGAGATCTTTCGTGTAGGGGTGGATGGAGCTGGACTTGGAGATGGCGCATCAGTTGGACCCAGTGAATGGAGGGCCGATAGAGGTTCTGGCAGGGATTTTGGTCCTTCCCTAGATGGCTGAATGGAGTGGACACGCTCAGCAAACCAAGCGTTGACCATTTCCCTTAAAAAGAAATGTAACCAAAAACATGAACATTAGCTCAGCAGTCTCTTGACCTAAAAAAAAAAAAAAAAAAAAACTATAAATACAAAACTGATTCTCAGCCTTAACCCAGTTTGAGAGCGAAAATGCATTTTGTATTTAACTATGCCAAACTAGTCTCAAAGTCAGGTCACTTGGCATTTATCTTGGTAATTCAACCAGGCAGCTATTTCCTATAGTAGTAGGTAGGTAGTAGTCAAAATTTTCCTGTAGCTTTTAGGCTGGTCAGATTGATGTGCATGCAAGTTATACAGCAAACAAACACAATAAAAAAGCTCTTTTATTTGAAAGGTGGGACCAATTCTACAGCTGACATACAACTTCCTCCCATACTGTCTCTGCTACTCAGCTGGAAAATCTGTTTTAACTCATCTACTGACAGTTGACCTAACAAGATAAAACTGCAATGTAGTGAATTTTCACAATTCACCTCAGTCAGGTTTATTGTCAGTTTGCTGGACCTATCTATATAATGAACTGTTACAAAGGTTCTACATTACATTCTCAAAGTTTTCATTAAAGGTTGAATGGGACTTTCAGTTTAAAAGCTCAACTGGAAAACTTTGGCGTATATAACAACCCACGATCATAACATTTCCAAATCTGTCAAAACAACACAATGTTGTGGCTTTTATTAAAGTAACACTACAATGCAAGCATTAAAATAGCCTATAACAAATGTTTTTAATGAAATGTTTATTATTCGGGCAGGATATTCAAACTTCACCATAGTCTCCATGGACTCGACCTAAATTGTCCTTGGCTAGAATAGTTTAAATAAATAACATTCCCTTTGAAGAGACACCATCCAACCATTTCCTAAAGTTAGTAACTTCCCCATTTAAAGGTTAAAAGTTACTCATGCTAAGCAACCTTAACTTCTAATCTAATAGCCAATCTAATAGTTAGGATTTGCATGGGTTGTTTTTTTTCAGTGGTCCAAAAAAAATAAAAAAAATAAAAAAAAATAACTTAAAAATGAACAAACTAACAAATAAATAGCAAGTTTTTTCTTAATGTTGGGATCCACAGACAGGCAAGCAGCAGGTGCTACACACAGCCAGGAGCAGCACAATGTTTGGTAGAATTTCTACAAGTTTCAACGTTTTTTCAGTTCCTATGATTCATACATTTTCATATGATCTGCTGACACCCCACTGAGAAGAGGTACTTTTTTCTTAGATTTTTTTTTTTCTAAAAATCTTACATTTTCATACAGCTCAAATCATACAAAGTCATATGAAACTGTAGAATTGCAAAATAGTTATGTTTTCTTATGAGATCAGGTTGCTGTTTTACTCTTTAAGCTATATACTCACAGTAGCTGTGCATATCAACTCTGTGAAGCTGATGGTATCAATGACTGACACGTCAAATAAAAAACACCCGTACAATGTGAAATGACAAGCACAAAGCAGATACAATTCCTTAATAAACGAGTTCAAGTTCCAAATTATGTTTACATTGGAGTTCACAGAAACATATGCAGTAAATACTGAAACTTTCCTTTACAAACAACAAAAAAAGATAGAACAGCTAAACTTGAAGCTGAATTGAAGGTAAATATTTGGCGATGGTGTGAACATGCCACGCTGCGTTGCGCAGCTGCAGCAAGCGATCACAGTCTCATTACAGGACAACATGTCTTTAAACTGAACTAACAATCTGCGCCTTTGAACTTACCGAGAAGCCTTTCGTACAAAGTAAGAACGTGCGAACTCTAGGTTGTCGTCAAGCCAAGCCTCCATCATCCTTTCACTCTCGGGAGGATAGACCTCCATTCTGCCTACACAGATCAGCCGGTGGATATCATCCGCCTGCTCTCTTCTGATGTTCAGTCACAAAAACACTTCCACCACAACCAGCCACCGGCGTCTACGCTGGCTGCACTATTCTCTCTCTCTCTCTCTCTCTCTCTCTCTCTCTCTCTCTCTCTCTCTCTCTCTCTCTCTCTCTCTCTCTCTCTCTCTCAGCGCCGCTCTGTCACAAGGCGAGATTAAACAAAACTCTTTAAGCTTTTTAAATTAATTTTACATTAGTTAATGCTTTAAAGAGACCTCATTTCGAGTGATTATAAGTAATAACTGTAGATGTTTTGGTAAATTATTAGTAGCCTGTATCACATCATCCTTTTTTTGGCACATCTTTTATGTTAAATGCATAATTTATATACTTTTCACTGCCACTTGATATTAGGAAATAAACTCCTCACAACCACTTCATCAAGTAAATCAATATCCCAAGGATATCATATGGGTAATTGGCAAGACATGTCAATTAGTGACTGTAGCATGCTTCAACCTACATTTAAAACTATTTGAATTAACACTTTACAACTATTTTGTAATTATCATTGTCAATTGTTATACACACAGCTTTTACATAATCTCATATAAATAAAAAACAGCAAAATATAATAAAATAATAATTTTAATGTCAGTTTAATGTTCATCATATTATCTAAAATTCGGATTGCTTTATAGCCTACATGCAGTATATACAGTCTAATTTCATTAAAATAAAACTGAGAATCCTTACCAGACATTCGTCCCTTTGAACTTTTTGATAACCTATTGCCTAATATTGAATAGCCCTGACCCACCCTTAAGCACTACCCCATCTCTGTACACAATGGTGTAGCCTTACCAGCAGATGGTGCCTCCTTCTCTCCTGGGAGAGGGAGATACCACTGAAGGCATATGTGCTCTCTTGGGTACAAATGTGATTCCATTGTATACATGGTGGCCTGGCTGAGCTAATGACTGTCTCTGGAGAGACTATATGTCTGTGAGAGTGAACGGTATTGGAAAATGTTTTGGAAAATAAAACATTTTATTTTGGATTGTTTCTCTTTTTTGTTTTGTTTTGCTTTTTGTTTTCTTTCTTTCTTTCAGTTTATTTATCAGATTTGGCAGGAATTCTAAGAACTTTTCACTATCTTTCCACAGAAATATAACTTAGGAATCATATGAAGGCATGCTGGGCTTATGGTGGGTTCCTGTTACTCCCATCTACGGTGCCACATACAACTTTCACAACCTTCACGCAGCATTTGTCATGGTGTCCCCAACTAGATTTGCATGAACACACAAAGTCAGCTAGCTGGGCTGAAACACTGTCCAGATGTGGTCACTCAAGTCACTCTAAGCTAAACTACTCGGTTCGCCTTTCAGTCATAAGTCAAACAACACTCTATTCCACCACATAATTCCCTGCACTACATTAAACAGCTCAGCCACTATTGTAAACCCTAAAGTCAGTGCCATGGAGGATAATGTTGGATGGAGAGAAGTCCTATGCAGTCCTCCAATGGAAACAATTTTGAGTGCTTAGTTTGTCCTAAGTAGCGCTCAAAAAGACAAATACGGCAGTAAAGTCATTCATTAACAGCAGGTTTAATGGAGACAGAGGGAATGGGGTTGAAACCGGGGTCAAAACTACTTAAAACAATGGTATAGGGCCTACTGCAGAGACACAAGTGAATGTGCCACTGGATGCAAGAATTGAAAGTAACCTGAAAAAGCCCACTAAACACATATTGTCTAAAATTTGCCTGTCTTTGGATGATACCATGAAAAAGAGTTGTGTTGCTCGACAATGTTTAATTTTTTTTCATGATATCCTGATGATATAGATGCAAATAATATAAACACAGGATGAAGATAGTACTACATGTTTACATATTTGAACATATTAATTGGAAAATCCCCATAGGAAGTAAAAACAAAAAGTTAGGGAGTTTATGTATTTAAGGTGTTAAAAATATATATCTCTTACATTTTAGTATATTATTATATATACTTTTATAATATATTCAAATATCACAGACATATCACAAAAAATGTTTTGTCCTTAAGTTTCTTTTTTTTTTCCTTTTTTCTTTTTTTTTTTTTTTTTTTTTTTTTTAATAGCAGACCCCCTTGAAAGTTAATTTAGTTTGCACTTTGAATGGACTATTTCCATTTTGATTCAATACATGCGACCAAGGATCCACAAATCTTCAAAGTTAAAGGGATAGTTTACCTAAAAATTGAAATGTCAAACATTTCTTTTGTGGAACATAAGTCAAATTTAAAATACAAATTTGAACATTGTTTTGAAACAATGAAAGTCAATGAGTTACGAGAGAGAGAGAGAGAGAGAGAGAGAGAGAGAGAGAGAGAGAGAGAGAGAGAGAGAAGATGTATACAGGTAACACAACAACACAAGGGAAAATGGTTTTGGGTGAACTATTCCTTTAACAATTCCTATTATAAATACATGCACTGTTCACTGTTCCACGTTTATATGCCATGGCATGCACATCAAAACCTTAGGTATGCTCTGCAGGCATATTTACCTCCAGCATGCACAGATTTCTCCTTAATATCCTATCTCCTCTATGATGGGGTCACAAGTAGGGTATTTCTGAGAAAATCTGCTGCAGTAGAAAACTTCTCCAGTGAACAGTTCTGAGCTCCGGTTGAATATTGTTTAATGTTTTCGGAGGTAGTGGAGGGGGTTTCAGGGGGTTGAGTCTTTCTTTCTGAGCTTGACAAACCACAGAGCTATCCCTGGTAAACATCACGAAGGTCTAGCAAGATTTGGAATAAACACAAAGGAAAATGTGCAAGGGGGAGGGCTTACCCTTGCATTCAGGTTGTTTTATGAGATATATAACAGGATGTCAGAGCCTGAGCTGAGTTGAGCTGTGGTCTGCCTGTTGCAAAAAGCATCTTCAGTAACTGTTAAACTGGTCAAATCTCTTATGCTAACTTAACTGGAATACATTTGCATCATCACTTAACATTCAAAAAGACGTTATGCAAATTACCACTGCATAAATGAGCTCATCTGTAATGATATTGCAGTGAATGTCTCTATTTGCTGGCACACCATCAAGAATATAAAACACCTCTTTCCATTTGGAAGTCACATGCATGCATATGTTAATTATGAATTGTAAATATATTTGTTTTTTGCTCAGTGTTAAGTTTGATGACTTTTTGCATTACCTGAAATAAACATCAGCAGATTTGAAAAAATGCTATACAAATTCACTATAAGTTACCTTTATCACAATTTATCACAAGAAAAAGATATATCATGGTCTAGTACATACTCCACTAAAATACTTATAATAAATAAATAAATATATACAGTACTGTGCAAAAGCCTTAGGCCACTAGTATTTTCACCAGCTAAAAAATGGTTTAATGTAAGTTATTTCTATCCTTTGCTGTAGTGTGTCAGTAAAAAATATCGGTTAACATTTCCAAACATTCTGTTTGCTATTAATTGTAATAATCTAGTGAGATTTTTGTTTGCACAAGGAGTCTGACAACAGCCAGTGCTCACAACTGAGATCTGATCTCACCATCATCCAGTCTGTCTCTGGAATGACAGAAAAACTGAGACAGACTAAATCCAGAAGAACTATGGCAACATCTCCAAGATGTTTCAAGTAACCTACCTGCAAAGCTACCTGAAAAACTATGCACAAGTGCACATAGGGCAAAAGCTACTTTAAACACAAAGGATGGTCACATCAAATGCTTATTTATTTTAGTTAATAGAAGTTCATTCATAAAGAAAATCTGTTTATGACATTGTTTTTGACAGCATCCTCATTTTATGTGCCTAACTGTCTAAAAATTTTAACAGTACTGTAGCTTTGTAGGTATAGGACTCTTAAAGCATCTTGGAGATGTTGACACAGTTCTTCTGGATTTAGTCTGTCTGCGTTTTTACTGTTTCTTAAGACAGACTGGATTAAATGATGGAGAGATCAGATCTCAGTTTGCACAAGGAGTCTGACAACAGCCTGTGCTCCATACAAAAATCTCACCGGATTATTATAATTAATGGCAAAATGAATGTTTAGAAATGTGAACTGATATTTCCTACTGAAACACTACAGCAAAAGACCGACTTTAACTGACTTTAAACCATTTTTTATCTGATGAAAATACTAGTGGCCTAAGACTTTTGCACAGTACTGCATATACATATATATATATATTTATTTATTTTAGTAGGGTATGTACTACGTAATATCAAGTATAAATACAGTTTATACTTTTAGATGACAGAACAATTTATAAACATAAATCCATGACATATTACACCAGGTTTACTGTGGTTATTAAGCCTTTAATGTTTCCAATTGGAATAATAGTCTGTCTTCAGGACTTTGCTGTCTGCTGTGTCTGGAAATGCATTAACATCCAATCCATCTTGATCCTTGTCAAATCCCCAATTCTCTCTGTGATTTATAACTATCCCGCCAGTTTAAACAGCTGTAAAGTAGGGTGAAAAGTAGGTCTTTGCTAACAATAGAAGTACATCTGGAATTTGTTGATCCAAACATACTGTATGCATTACTGGTTACCTCTGCATGAACCTCATTTTTTTTAAACTTTGGTCATAGTTTGATGTTGTATATAATGCAGATTTTATGGATTGATGGGGTTTGTATCAATGGAATAGCTAGCCAAAGTACACTAAAGTGTAAAACCTTGTGTGAAAATGATAACGGAAAACTGAAAAACAGTTTTTATTACAAACACGCAGACATCAATTCAAACATCAATGATGTTCCCCTCCGAGGGAACTCAAACTGCATCCTCTAGCGGTCGCTATGGGAATGCTTTCAGCGTGACCGGTGTTGGAAGCAAACACCTAAACAAGACAATAACACTGACAGCGACCGCAGTATAAAGATCTTTGCGTCTTGTTTTCGGGTGAAAAGTGCATTCACAATGTCTTTAAGCGATTTCCTATGACAAAAACATCGCTCTCATTTGTCTCTCTGCTAGAGGAAGCAGTTCGAGCTCCCTCAAAAGAGAACGTCTCAAGTTACGCATGTAACTATGGTTCCCTGAAAAGGGAACGAGACACTGCAGCTCTTTTCTTGCCATGCCTCGGACGTAAGCTTCAGATGTAAAAGCGTATGATGTAGTCTGGAGTTGTGGCATAAAGGACACAACATCTCTATTCCCTCCATCAGGGAATGAGGCTTACCATATGTAACCAAGACATTCCCTATCTGTCGTACACTCTGCATTGTGTTGAGTTTACGACACTATGGGTCCCTGCATAACACGCCACAACTCAGACCGTGTCACAAGTGCTCGGAGCGCAGATAGTAACAAGCCAACATGTTAAAATAAGTGCAGCTCACCCCTTCGTGACCTTCCAACATCCAAGAACTGACCTGTCGCAGGCAATGTCCTGCAGCCGGGCCTTTCCTCAGTGGAGCGGCTGAGCGTCTTGAGAACGTTGGGACAGTGACTGTTTCCCCTAAGGGAAAAGACACTACGGAGATCACAACCTTCCCAGAGGGGGGGTAAAAAGTGAAAATACCATTAGTGAAGGGATCTGAGGTGGGCTCCACACCAGGGGAGACTACCAAAAACTCAGAACCTAGAGACAGGAATATATCAGGGGAAACACCGCATCACAGGGAATTATAGGTGGAGAATACTCACATGGAGCCCGCATGAGGAGCCACTATATATGGGGCACTAATCCAACTAAGACTTTGCAAAAAGCCACTTACCCTGTGTTGGATTCTTATAGCAAGTTCCTCTGCTGAACTTCAGTTACGTTCAGAAGTGCCAAGTGATGGAGAGTTTGTTCAGGCTTCACATCAGGAAACCTACTGAATCTATAGAAGCATAATCACCGTGAGGGGAAGTGCTATGGCAAACTCTACACCAAACCAGAGTGCTGAGTCGAAGAGCTTGCGTTCAAGACACTGGTTTCATGCGCAGGTTGTAAAACCTGCTGAATGTGTTAGGGGTAGCCCAACCTGCAGTGGATTCTGGTGAAGCAACAGATCTACCTGTGCTTGGCTGAATCGACTCCAATGTATGCCACAATCGCTATGTTGTCTGCAGGGAGAACCTTGTACTGATGAGCCTGACCTCGAAGACAGACTCTTGGAAGGATCAAGACATGACAGTACGCGTCCTTCAGGTCCAACACCACAAACCAATCTTGAACCCTGACACATGCAGGAATGTGTGTTTAAGGGTTAACATTGAACTGGAGCTTGAAAAGGGCCCGATTCAAAAAACGTCAGATCTAAGATTGGTGTGAGGCCACCACCCTTCCTGGGTACAATGAAGTAGAGGCTGAGAAACCCCTTCTTCATCTTGGCTGAGGGGATAGGCTGTATCGCACCCTTTCCCAGGAGGGTTGCGATTTCTGGCTTGAAGGACCACAGCATTCTCGCCCTGAGCCTATTTTGTAGGAGAATGCCATAGAACGTGGCGGACACCTTGCAACCTGAGTCACGTATCCGAGTCAGGTAGTTCTGAGAAACCAACGGGAGGGATTAGGCCCCAGTCATGGAAGTGTGCTAACAGTCTCAGAGGAACCACACCTGACGTACCTGGAGTGGGGATGTCGTGGCTGAATAGAGCAAAGGGCGCCATGCTTGGAGATGAAAGCCCCAAGGAACACGGTATGCCTTTGCCAACATACAGAGAACCAGGTAAGAGCCCAACACATCCTGGTCTGCAGACTCAGCATCTGGCCATCTCATGGAGGGCCATAGCGCTGTGAGATAACCGAGAGGGGGGACACTCTTACTGACCAGGCAGTGACTGTCTGCGGGAAGACAGATGGTTGGAATGGGGCCGAGTCCATCTCTCATCCCCGGGTCGAGAGTGGATCTGGGTATGATAGTTAGTCCGCCTCCTCTGGGTTGCTCGTTTGAGGTAAAAACTAGAAACCTAACGAGGGTTCTAGAAAACCTACTGACGAGCTGATGTTGCCATCTTCCCGCAAGAACTTTGACCGTTGGGCGGGTCTGGCCGGAGGCCCGGCTGTTGCAGCTGCAACTTTCATAGCTCAGAGAGCGTAACCGATCATTATATGCAGTTCCTGTAGCTCTAGGTTGGAACCACCCTTGGACAGATCTCATAATGCCGTGGCCTGAATGCCCACAGAATGGCATGGCGTGCAGGGTGGACACAGCTTGTCCAGAAGCCATGTAAGCCTTTGCCCGGAAAGAACTTACAGGCCCTGGACGGGAGCCTTGGGTGGACCACAATCACCCTCTTCACCTGGGGAATCTCCATAAGCCCCCTCGCTGGACCCCCATCGAGGGTGGTGAAGGAGGAAGAGTTGGTATATTGTGTTCTGGCCAAGAACCAAGCCTTCCGCGATTTCATCAACTTCTCGTGCACTTCCGGGGAACAGGCACTGAAAACGAGCGTAAAGGTCATTACCCAGATGTCTATTATTCAGCCCCTCCTTGGCTGCCCGTTTAAGCACGGCCACCATTTTAGCGTCCGCCTCAAACTGAGAATCAGTCCCCCGCAGAGGCTTGCTCAGCTGAAACTTCAGCTTCAAATGGCTCACGCCCTCCTAGCGATGCTGCCGCTGACCATTCCGCCCATTTAGGAGCTCTGAAATAAGAAAAACAGCCGTACTGAGACAGACTAGTAAACTCATCTGGAAGCTCGACTGAGGGGCGTGAGGAGCAAGAGGTTTGCGGGATTTTCACTCGGCGGAACCTTCTTGCTTCCTATTGCACATCGCAGTGGCCTCATACCCGGAAGTAGAAGGACCGGAACGGGAAGCTGTGGAGGTGAGCCGTGGCTTCACGTAAAAGCACACAGCTCATGAGCAAAATGAGCCGCTGCTTGCACCATAAATCCAACAACAAAGAGGTGAATGGTGCAGTTTCTCACAAAGAGACGCTGCATTCGCCTTCGAAGAAAAGAACGAATGAGCAGATCCCGCGTTGCCCTATTTATACCCGGAGCGTAGCCAGCTCTGCAAAATCTGCACACCCAATTTCATTGGCCTTTTCCCAAAGTTTTCTGAGGTGTTTGGGCTCCCAAGAGTGACCTCTAGTGTCGTACACTGGACACAACCCAGAGTGTATGACAGATAGGGAATCCCAGTTACTTTGAGCAGTATGATTATAAAAAATATGTGCTAATGTAAAATTAAATTAAGTAGCCTATATAAAATTGCAAAATAAATCTATCAGTTTTTTTCCTAAGTACATAAAAAATCGAGTACTTTTGTACTTTCACTCAAGTAAAATTGAAAAGGAGTACTTTTACTGGAGTAATATTTTATTATACGTATCTGTACTTTTACTCAAGTACTTGATTTGTGTACTTCGTCCACCACTGGGACTACTTTAATGATGCGTTTAATGTATTTTTTTTTTTTTTTCCTCACCTTGGGAAAAATTGTCAATTTCTACTGGCAAATGACTTTCTCAACATTAGCTGGTTGTTACGATAATAACCATGTAGATAGAATAGAAACAACTATTTAAGGTGGTTGAGGTTTATTTTGATTACTCTGTGCAAGCTGTTAATTCAATGGAAATTGTTGGTGGAAAGAACAGAGGAGCTCATTTTAGTGTGTGAAAACACTCTTGATTTCCCTGAGGCAGTGTCCAAGATTTTGTCACGCTTCTTTCCACAAGCAAACAAAGGCTACAGCCCCGTGAGGGTTGTTTCACACTGTTTTTTTAATGTATTTATTTATTTATTTATTTCAATTCCAACAAGAAACTATGCTTGTACAAGTGTGATCAAATATAAACTAACACATTACAAAACTATATTAGGCTGATGTAATGAAAGCATGTCTATTTGTAATTCACACAATGACTGACTGAAATTAGACAATGATTATATGACAACAACAAAATGTAGTTGAATTATGAACATAACTCTTCCAGTTACTTAAGTTGTACCTTCCGTAGAAAGCTTATATTGTATCATATCATTTGCTACTTGAAATATAACCAAAATATTGAAAGTGACAGTCATAATATGTCAGATGGAGAAGAAAATATGAATCAATGTTATCAGCACAAGGTGTCAAAAATCATGTATTCAGGCCAGGGTATGTGATGAGCCAGACTGAGGTACAAGTAGAATTGCTAAGGCTGGATGAGGGTGACAAATAGGGGGACACTGGATGCCAGACAGCATGTGTGCAAAGGGAGACAAGAGGAGATTCAATTTGACAGCTGCGTCATTTCATTGCTTTATTACCTCAGTTGATACAAGCAGCAGATAAACCTATCAACTTTTCAACATTTGGAATGACCTCCTTGTAAATTAAGTGATTATCTTAAAAGTTGTGAAGTGGGAATGCACAAGAATGCAATATTTCAGGTGTTCATTATTATGCTACAATTCATTTGAATTAATTTTAAAGCTCAAAGCAGTTAAATGTAAGGTAAAATACCTGCCAGGCAATCGATCAAGTGGTTAATGAGCTTGGCGAGTGGATGACTGGCTAGAGAGCAAGCTTCTTTAGATTGTTCTTTTCAAGGGCCGTAATAGATTCATACCTTCAAAGAGCACACAGATCTTAAAATAAATAATGTTGAACCTGCGCCATATTTTTAGATGTATTTGCAAGTTTATTGCAAACCTTTGTAAATGTTTTTTTTTCTTTCTTTTTTTTTCACATTGTGCTAAATAGAACCATATGTCAATTAGGTACTTTTATTTTCTTACTGATGTGGGAAATTGTAGCAAAGATAAAAGTGCTATAACAACAGTTATTAGTTTAATACATTAATAAATGATAAATGACACTGAACATGATTAAATAGCCGACTAAAGAAATAAAACACAAAATAGATGCAATGAAGAAGATGCAATCCGGTATAGATAGATAGATAGATAGATAGATAGAATTACACTATCTATCTATTATGAGCTGTACACCACTGTTCGACTGGACTTCTAATATTAATAATAATAATAACAATAATAATAACCTTTATTTAATCAGGTAAGTCAATTGAGAACCAGTTCTCACTTACAATGATGACCTGGCCAAGAGGCAGCATAAAAAACAGGTAACAATAAAGACATCTCGGGTCTCAGAGAACCAGAAAAATTCAGACAAAGATACAAGACACATTAATACCACACACAATTCATATTAAAGATAAATATTTGGAAGTTTAGAATTCAGTCTTTTTCTGGCTTCCATCAACAAATCTGTTCTCAGCAAAGTGTTTGCTCATCCCTTCACAGTGTTATTTTTAGTAAGAGGGCTTTGGAATAACTCGTGCCTAGAAATGGAAATTTAAGATCAACACAATGAGAACTTGGCTCTGCAGCTCTATCCCCTGTGGAATTTGTGACTTATACAAGTAGTCCAAAAAAAAAAAAAAAAAAAAACAATTCTTAAACTTCTACCATACTACAAGGGGATCTCCAGGAAACTGGATTTCCTCTGAAGGGACCTGAGATATGCACGATGATCTTTTCCTGACAGTTTTTTAACTTTATAATCTGTTTTAAGGACTCAAGGCAAATAAGACACACAAGCCATATCTGGAAAGTCTCGGTTTGTATGTTACAAATGCTAATGTAAATCACAAAGCAAAAAGTGCAGCTACCTAGTAGAATACACATTCAAAAATGGCCAGGTGTATAGAGAATTCTTACCTAAAGCTCTAACTTGAGTTAACCAGAGTGAGTGAAGATTTCTTTAACACCATTGCCTTGGCATGTCAACTATTTCCCAGTTAGCTAATTGAACTTGTTTGCCATATTTTTAAGAAATGTTCCCCCAAACCCAGGTACTGTAACTATGACCTGTTGTGTGTGAAGAACAACCTAAACCCGTATGGTTTGGAATGATGTGAGGCTGAGTAAATATAAACATAATGAATGGTAACTAAATGTTTACTTCCAAACTAGTCATTTCCAAACTAGTCCAGCAGACTGAAACAGCAGGCTGTTTTATGTTGCTGACCCAGTTCTTCTAAAGTGAGGTTTTGTCTTGTTTTTGTTTTGTTTTTGTTTCATTTTGTTAGCTGCATATTTGTGCTTTGAACTTGCCGGAAAGCTTGGAAATTGTTTCAAAAAAGGACTGTCCAAAAATAGCTTTTGGGTTTGACAAACACAAACACTGATGGTGAAAAATATGAGCCCAATACAAATGAACCAACTAAGGCATGAAAATCCAACCACACAATTATGACGCAACATACGGAGAGTATAAATCAAAAGAACATAAATCTGTTGTGTTGACAAAAAGACCTGTTGACTTTCTAAGAAAGTCATAAACAGAATAAATGATATATTTGTTTAATCATGTTGTTACATAACCTACAGCTTTTATAGAAGGCCTAGTGAACCAAAAGGGAGTAACAGCACACACCCACTCAAACACACCACATCCTGATGTCAAGAAGTATATCAATCACCTCACAGTTCTAGGACCTCCCCCATGCTGATATATTACTCACATTAACTTGATCCGTAACATATACATGACTCACTTCTGTCACAATTAGATTAATACGCAATCTCACATTTTCAACTCACCCCATGTTGAATTCTCAGTTGAAATGTCTCAGAAGAAAACAGTATCCTTTTTTCTTCTTCCTTTTGCTCACTCTCCCTCTTTCTCCTCTTTAAACTTTCCCTCTTTAACAGAGGCTTCTAGTAGACTGGCTTTTATTTATGTCCTTTTTTGGGATTGGAGTAGATGGAGAGAGCTTGCTGAACATTACATTACTCCCTTGCTGTTATACCCGAGAAACTTTGCCTGCCCTCTCTCTCTCTCTCTTTTTCCTTCTCTCTCTCTCTCTCTCTCTCTCTCTGTCTATCTCTGTCTCTCTTTCTCTCTCTCTTTTATGAATCCCACTCTAACAGAGATATTTGAGATATAACCAATCACACAAGATCACATTCAGGTGTGTTTGCGTGTATGTTTGCCAGCCTGTGTTTGAGAGATTCACTGGCATTGATTCAATATATTCATGTAAAAGGATTGCTGAACTATTGCGGTTTGCGTATGACTTTCTTTTTGTCTTATGCCTTTACACACAGGTGAAATACGGCAAGGAAAGGGTTCAAGTTCACTTGTCCAGGACACAAAAACATACCCGGTCATTAAGTACTCTCAAGGGCTTGAAGCAACTGGGATCCAGCAAGGAACAACTTGTACCACTGAGTTTAACAAACCCAGGTAACTAGACTCTGGGGTACAGCCCTGGTAAACATGTAGGGAGAAAAGGTCACAGTCTCTGGAGAGTAGCAGATCTACCTAACAGGCCTCCTCATTATGAAGAGATGCCATATTTGGACACTGACACTTATTTCCAATAATAACTCTGGCTAAATTGGCTAATATATACAGAACTGTATTGATTGATTGATTGATTGATTGATTTTACACACAGCATGGCATATCCCTAACAAAAATTAATTCTAGTGTACTTTTTTTTTTTTTCATTTTTATTTATTTATACTTATTTTATACTCATAAACTTATTTCTTAATACTTATATACATAACTGTATTGACTGTATTTGATTGATTGATTGATTGATTGACTGATTGATTGATTGATTGATTTTGCACACAGTGTGGCATATCCCTAACAAAAACAGGCCAGTTATACTCATTTCAAAACTGTTACACAAAACATAACATAATGCAAAACTGAATAAAACCCCTTACCAAAAAGAAGCATACTTAAGTAAAGTTCGTCTATTATTAAGTACTTTATGTAGTATATACAAATGTCAGTGTACTAGTAGTATAGTTGTAAGTGTATTATTTCAGTACTACTTGGGACTAAATTGGCCCACTTTCTAGTATATAAAAGTATACTTTAAGTATAACAGTAGTAAACTTTGAGTACACAACTAGTTTTTATCCATGTTTTGGTTTGCACTGCAACTATACTAAAAGTCAATTTATAGTCATACTGATAGTTTACTAATTGAATACTTGCAGCATTTTTAGTACACTTTGAAGTATAGTCTCAGTAAATTTCTAGTTTTATATATAGTAGTAGTTTTATACTGCAAGTATACTCACAAGTTGTCTTTGAGTGAACTTTACATCATACTTGTCACACCCCTGTGGACTGTTTATGTTGGTTTCTCCCTTGTGTGCCTATATTTGGTCGTTCCTGTTTCCTGTCCTCGTTTAGTCATCATTAGTTAACCTTGTATCACCTGTGCCTTAATTGTTCATCGTTATCACCTGTCTTTATAAGTTGCATTCAGTTCAGTGTTTGTCGTCTGGTCTTGTCTATGTGAATGTCAATATCAATGTGTATGCTACCCAGCCTGTGGATTTACCTGTTTGGAAACTATCTGTGGATTATAATAAAGACTTTATCTTGAACCGTCATCTTCGTTCGCCCATTCCTTTCACGTTACGTGACAGAAGACCGGCCCTATAAAAAGTTAAACGGCGTGTTAACCCTGTGTTTTTTGTTTGTGTTTTATGTCAGTTTTTGTTTTTTGTTTTTGCATCATGGATGACCCGGCTGTCCTTGTCCTCCTGCTGGAGCAGGGGGACCGCTCTCTCGAGGACCACACCATGGACTTTGTGTTTCTGACCAACTACACGCACTACCCGGACAACTGCCTTTGCTCTTTCTATTTTGCTGGACTGTCCGGGGATGGTCCTCGAGAGAGCCTTGCCGCCTATGTTGAGTGGGTGCTAGTGTCCTGCAACTCTTCGTTGACCGTGGACTTCGCGGATGACGACACCAGTCCCCCCTCCTGACCCAGAGTCCAGCCAAGCATCACCTCGATTTGCGGAGCATGAGCCCAAGCCCACTGCGGACGGAGAGCCAGAGCCCAGTGTGACCGAAGAGCCATCGCCTAAAGGAGCGACAGAGCTTAGGATCGCCTTGGAGCCAGAGCCTGTCACGTCCTACCATACTACAAGGGGATCTCCAGGAAACTGGATTTCCTCTGAAGGGATCTGAGATATGCATGATGATCTTTTCCTGACAGTTTTTTAACTTTATAATCTGTTTTAAGGACTCAAGGCAAATAAGACACACAAGCCATATCTGGAAAGTCTCGGTTTGTATGTAACAAATGCTAATGACACCAGCCCCACTCTTGACAGAACCCAGCCAACCATCACCTCGATTTGCGGAGCATGAGCCCGAGCGGACAGAGAGCCAGAGCCCAGTGTGACCGAAGAGCCATCGCCTAAAGGAGCAACAGAGCTGAGGATTGCCCTGGAGCCAGAGCCCGTCACGTCCGACCAGGTGCGAGAGCCGGCTACAATGCACGCAAGAGAGGAAGTTACAGTGGAGCGCAAGGATGCCAAGGAAGGCCCCGCCCACTGCACCTCCGCTGAGGGTGAGCTGAGACTGGATCTGGGATATGTGGAACAAGACTTAATCGATTTCCAGGAGGATATACATGTGGAACAGGACCTGATTGATTTCTATGGTGATTTATATGAAGACATGCCTACTCTTCTTCCACCATCGTCTGAACTACCTGCCTGCCTCGATTTTCCACCCACCCTCCCTCTGTTATCACCATCTATTGTCCCTGCTGCCTCAGTCCCGCCACCGCGGTCTCCTGGCAGCCCCTCTGCTCACCCTCAGCCCACCATCTGTGCGGTGGGCTCGCCGCAGATCTGCCAGTCTCCATCGGTGTCGTGGCTGGAGGATCCCTCATCTCCACCTCTGAGTCCCGGACTCCGCCTTGGCCCTCCAACCCAGCGGCTCCACCCCGGCTTCCAGCTCCCTCGTCTCCACCAGGCTCCCTCGTCCCTCCATCTCCACCTCGGTCGGTCGTCGTCCCATTGGTTGCTGTAGTGTTTGATGTTCATTCCATGTTTTATGAGGACATTCCATAGGCATAGTGGTTTTTATACTGTACAAAAAGTGTTTTCTATTGCCCTACACCTAAACCTAGCCCTCACAGGAGACTGTCCACACTTTTACTTTCTCAAAAAAAAAAAAAAAAAACACATTCTGCATGATTTATAAGTCTGTTTCCTCATGGGGACCTAAAAATGTCCCCACAAGGTCATAATTTACTGGTATTACTATCCTTGTCCCCATAATGTGCTAAAAACCAGGCACACACACACACAGTATATATTGATATTGATGTTTGTTTTGGATCATTTGTGCGGTGGGCTTGCCGCAGATCTGCCAGTCTCCATCGGTGTCGTGGCTGGAGGATCCCTCATCTCCACCTCTGAGTCCCGGACTCCGCATCGGTCCTCTGACCCAGCGGCTCCACCCCGGCTTCCAGCTCCCTCGTCTCCACCAGGCTCCCTCGTCCCTCCGGCTCTGCCTTGGTCGGTCGTCGTCCCGCCATCGCCTCAGGAGTCCACTCCTCTGATTATGTCACACCCCTGTGGACTGTTTATGTTGGTTTCTCCCTCGTGTGCCCATATTTGGTCGTTCCTGTTTCCTGTCCTCGTTTAGTCATCATTAGTTAACCTTGTATCACCTATGCCTTAATTGTTCATCATTATCACCTGTCATTATAAGTTGCATTCAGTTTGGTGTTTGTCATCCGGTCTTGTCTATGTGAACGTCAATATCAATGTGTATGCTACCCAGCCTGTGGATTTACCTGTTTGGAAACTATCTGTGGATTATAATAAAGACTTTATCTTGAACCGTCATCTTTGTTCGCCCATTCCTTCCATGTTACATGAGAGTACTTGGGTATTAATTTGGTATTCATTTGTATATTTTGCTATATGAATATCTGAACATACAAAACATCGAAAGGAAGAACAGGGTATCTGCTTGTAAACGAAAACATTTTATTCTAGCTTCATGCATTTTTTTTTTTTTTTTTACATTTTTTTTTATTATAAACACTTCAATGTGGGTAAGTTTGATAAATAATAATAAAAATAAACAAACAACATTTTTAAACAAAAAGCTGAAAAAAAAAAAAAAAAAAACAACAACTATAAATTGGATTCAAAGTGATAAAAAGTAGATGGAGTCAGTAAACACCCCAAAGCTTGACAGTCATTATTACCTCATCATGGGTCACATTTTATTCTATAACGTTACAGTTTTGATGCCATTTTATGCATGATGATTGTATTAAAAACATGTGGAAGCATCTGTTGTTTCAGTTTCTTCTTCACTTGTATAAGTCAAGTATACTTAAATGTAATTTTAAGTATATTTCTGAGAAGTACATAAAAGGTAGACTGAAAGTATACTTTCCTATTTTTAGTTTAAAAGTATAATAATAGCACACTTGAATAAACTTCATTTTCATAAGGGACAGCAGTTTACTATTCTACCATACATATCGAACTGTAAAATAACTATCTAACTAACTAAATAAATAAAAAGCCTTTCTCAAAGTCTTTCAATTTCATTAACACCAGTGAATTCTAGAAATCAAGAAAACACTGTATAATGGTACGTTATTAGTGTGTTTAGGTCATTGTTTTACGAGTACCAAGTATGATTTTAAGTGACAACCTTTGCAAGTGATATGGAAGAATGAGTTAATTTAAGACATGTAGGACATGTTTTTATTGTTTCAGTGCATTCTGAATGTAAAAAATGACTGCTGTGCCAGTCTAAAAGTTGATTAGGGGAATTGTGTGAGAAGTTTTGAAAAAGTGAACTAACTATTTAGAAATGTATTCTATTTAGGTAATGCAAACAAACAAAAAAGTATTAGTTCTTTTAGTATACTTTATTTCATTTCATGGCATCTATAAGTATTCTCTCTCTTTTTTTTTACATTTACTTCCTTTTTTGCCTATTTACCTAGTTTCATTGGTTGCTGTAGTGTTTGATGTTCATTTCATGTTTTATGAGGACATTCCATAGGCATAGGTGGTTTTTATACTGTACAAAACGTATTTTCTATTGCCCTACACCTAAACCTAGCCCTCACAGGAGACTGCACACTTTTACTTTCTCAAAAAAAAAAAAAAAAAACACATTCTGCATGATTTATAAGTCTGTTTCCTCATGGGGACCTAAAAATGTCCCCACAAGGTCATAATTTACTGGTATTACTATCCTTGTCCCCATAACGTGCTAAAAACCAGGTACACACACACACACACACACACACATAGTATATATTGATACTGATGTTTGTTTTTAACCTTTTTTATGATTGAAGATCCAACCACAGCCCATTATAAGATTCTTAACAGAGGAAGTCAAGTTTAGATTTTTTATCTGTTGGTATTTGATAGAATCTTGATGAAGTCCTCTTTTGGAAGATTTGTAACATTTTAGTTGATTAGAACTTCTTAATTATTGCCCTGATGGTGGAAATGGTTTTTCAGTGTTATAGCCACTTTCATTTTTTGTGAAGCTCAACAATCTTGTTCTGCACATTAGAACTATATTCTCTAGTTTTACTCCTTGTGATGGATGATTGAGGGACTTTGGCCTTTTTCCTCATATTTATAATCTTGTGGAACAGGAAGTCATGGCTGGAAAAGTTCATGCTCCTAGTCACCCTGGTGTGGTAAAAAATTGTAAATATGAATGTTAATATACTACAGAGATATTTTACTCATAAGAATTTCTAGGGGTGCCAATAACTGTGGCCAACATGCATTGGAAAAAAACATTTAATTCCTAATGTGAGTTTCCCCCAACTTTCAATTGTTTTAATTCAATGCAAGATTAGAATTTTGTGATTTTTTAAAAAATGTATGTATTTATTTATTTATTTATTTTATTTTATTTTATTTATTTTATTTTTTGAATGAAAGATCAAAAAGATAAATGATGCAGATTTATTTTCAAAGCCACCTTTGGTCATATTTACCAAGGGTGTCATTATTAGTGGAGGGTACTGTATGTGATAGGCATGCTATTTACAGTACAGTACTACAGACTAACAATGTCAACTATTCTTTGTAAACAAGCTAACCAAATTATTGTTTATTAGGATGATGGAGCTGGATACTGCTGTGCATCATTTCAAGTATATTTTTATTGACGAGGCAGATTTCCATTTGGCAAAAACCAGATGCTGTGGATGTAACCTCATTGGCCAATGGACAACCATCCAAGTGACTGGACAATGTAGGGAAAACATCTTAATTTGTGCAGCTATATGTGAAAATGGTGTGGTAGGCCAGTTTTAGGATCATACAATACTAAACATCTGATACTGCAACACTGCTAGTCATTCTTTCAAAACCTGATCTCATGCTTTCATTAGCTGCATATATTTTCTTTCCACGTGATCATTATTCAAAACATATTATTTTCATATGTAATGAGAACATACAGAACAGAACAAAACAGCTTAATCTTTTGTCAGTTTAGTACTTTTAACAATAATTTAGCAAATAATTCAAGATACATGCTTGGAATCTGAAGGTGTTAATATAGGCTACAGTTGTCACATTAGAAAATACACCTTACATTACCTGACTTATGTAACTAAAATAAAATCCAAAAAGTTTGTAAAAGTATCTAACCATTGTGAAGGTGTGATGAAGATATGACACATGCATGAAGTTTTGTGCTAAACAGTTTGCTGCCATACAGTACATGTACCCACTGTACTATTTGACAGAATCTATACTGTAGTTGACCTCCTCACAATAAAGGTCAGTTAGAGTAATCTAGCTGTCTCTACAATGGTAAGGCCTCTGTTTACAGTATCATGTGGCATACTGCAATGTAAAATGTATTTTTACTTTACTTACTTTTACATAAGCCATATGTGAACACTGTGAATATTTTCAGGGCTAAATTGCTTTTACTATATCAAGAATTCATTATATTTGGTAATCTGTTTCAGAAACTGCAAACTAGTTCTATAGAATCTTTATCTATCTATTCTACATCTATATAAATCTATAATGTACCAAATTATTAACTCATTAACCATTCAGATTAGTTGAATTAAATTATAGAAATGTATTCATTTGATTGTGAAGTTAAATGAAAAGTTTGACAGTAATGCTATTTTGAGAGGCAGTTACACACAGTAGATTAAACTTTCATTATCTACAGTGAAAAGAATACTTAGTGATTTTATGTATATTTTACAAACATTATTGAAATTATGCTGACATGTTTAAAACAAACAAACAAAAAAAAAAAACATTTCTGATCATCTGCTGTCAGATTACTAGAAGTCACAAATGCTCTAACGTGAAAATTACAAGGTTTGTAGCCAATAATCTAAATATATAAGTTATTTTCCTCTGTGCCATGGTGATGAATTTTTTAATCTTTAAAAATGTGTGTCTATACAGATTTATCCAAAATATCGGCTGGAGTAAAAAGCGTCTATTTTTTAGGCAGTAGATGTGTTTTTACAGACACTATGGACATTGTTTCTAAAGTCATGTCTGCCCTCTTCTGTTGACTTTGTAGAATCACACACACACACACACACACACACACACAGTTAAGTTGGAATAACTGATAACCAGAACAGATGCAAATGAAAAGTTTATAACATTACTGTAAGGCAAACACTCTAAATCAAAAGTAAATAAAAATGAAATACTTCTTGTGATTTTGTAAAAGTCAATTGAAAATATGCTGGAAAAAAAAAAAAATAAATAAAAAAATAAGAAATCTGTTTTACAGACAAGGCTTAGATTAAGCCAGGATTAGGTCTTAGTTAAATCATAATGTTTAAGTAATTTTGAAAATGTGCTGAAAATAATAATAATAAATATTACTGGTGTGCATTTTGATACAAATCAATGGCACTGGCCATGATATGTCAGTAGAAGTTGATTTCAATTAAGACAGATCACACATGCATTTTAGTTTGGCTTAAGATTTGACTTTGAAACTGGGCGTAAGAGTTAAAAAAAGGAAATTAAAATAAAATAAAATAAAATAAAATAAAATAATAAAAAATCCAGCTGTACATTGATGCTTACAGTTATGAAGAATCATTAGTGAATTATGAAGTTGTATATAATTAACAGATACAATGTGAGCAATATTAGCAAATAATGGAACAAAAAATAATGAGCATGTTTCCATTCTGGAAGCCAATAAGTAATGAGCAATCACTGTTACTGTATTCCTTACATAAGACTTGAGGTTTGCTCAACCTGAGGTTCATTATCACTGTCTTCAGTAACAGTAATAACAGCTGTGCCAGTGGTTGACAAACCATTTCCTTCCATGTCAGTAGCTTCAATTAACAAGGTATATCTGGGCCATTGCTGAAAAGGAAGATAATTGATGAGTTTGCTTACATTATGCACTTTGAGAGCAATCAAATGTCAGTTCTCACCTCTCTGTCCATGCCTGGTTCTCGAACACGAATGGTTCCATTTAAAATGTTGATATCAAACATGTTTGGTTTTGGAAGCTGCGGCTCTTGGCTGATAATTGCGTAGTTGACTATACCATTGTTTGTATATTCTGTGTCATCTGGATCAGTGGCTGTGACCGTCATAAACTCATAGCCTTTGATGAGAGAATAATGAGTGATTAGATGATACAAGCTGAATAGTGGAAGAGTAGGCTTCAACCCCCCTATCTTTTTCCACAGCCCCTCTAAAACTATTTGAATGATCGAACCAGTGCTACTTCCCCAAGAAAATGTACCATTCTCACATGGTTTAAGTCTTGTCAGTTTAAACACTGAAGTGATTTTAAGCCATTCAAGCGCAAGACGGCAAACTGCTCTTAACTAAGTAACTTTTGTAGCTTTAATGGGTATTTGTGCATTTACTTTTTTACAGTAATAAGTTTTGACAAGTACTGTACAAATTTATTCAGCCTATATATCTTTGAATCTAATGATCTCATTAAGGACTAAGCCCACCTGAGGATGAAATCCTAGAACCGTTGAAGCTGAAGAGGCATTCGAAGAAAAAAAAAAAGGGGGTTGCTGAAAGCCATTTTACTGAGAAACTGCACCATATACCTACCTCTTCCAGCAGCTTCATGAACACTTCCATTAAAAGGATTTTGAATAAACACAGGCTTATTATCATTTTGGTCAGTCACAATGACATCAATATCCATTGGTATTTCTTCTATATTCACATCAAGTCCTGTAGCATGAACAACAAGCTAAAGAAATGAGAAGAAATTTGGGCATGTTAGGGGCAAATATTTAATGAGTTCCTTTAAAGTCTTTTAGTCCATGTCTATGGTTTTTCTGCAGTACTACTCGCAGAAAGTGCTGCAGCATGAGCTGTAATCTAAAGATATGAGATTAATGAGGCAAAGATATGATTTTCTTTAAAGGCTCAATTACTGTAAATCAAAATTAGAGCTGCCTATTAGTTTTGAGACAGTGATATGCAAGTGTAGTATAAAGAAAACTAGTACATAAACACATATGAAAAGTAAGGTCACATGCAAACACATGAAAAGGACAGTTTTCAGTTAATTAAGAATGATCAGACAGTTCGGTACCAAAATACACAGACACACAAACTTGATTTCAAAAGTTAAAGAGACTAAAAATCAACTTACTTTGTATGAAGCTTTTTTTTCTCTGTCAAGTGGCTGAGTCACAAAGACAGTCCCTGACAATCTTTCAATAGTAAAAATCCCCTTTGGGTCTTGATCCGCTCCTTCACCTGTGATTCTGTATTCCATTCGAGTTTCCAGGGCAAAGTCTGACTTTATCTAAATACAGAAAGCAATAACAGTACAAAGTCAATGACAAACAAATCTCTCCCTCATCCATCCAATTTTAAACAGTCCATTCATGATTTTCACTCACCTGGACCAGCCTCTGTGGGAAAGGACCTCTGCTGTTTTCAGGTAGATTCAATGGAGGAATAACCCAACCTCTCTTTGCTCTCTTTAGACCCGTTGAAGACTTTGGAAAAGTCAGAATCATATCATCAGAGGGAGGTTTCATCTGAAAATGTTAGCAAAAACATTAAATAAATTAATTGTTTATCATACAGTAAACCAGATGTTTTCCACAGAAGAGCACAAACAACATTAATCCACCCAGCGTCCTCCTTGTACATCAGTCTCTGTGCTTTTTGTAATCGAAAAGCTTTTATCGAAAAGCATCAACCAGGCTTTGCCCTCCTTCATGCTCCTTCTCTGAGCAGTCTTGATAATGACATCATATTAATGTGGTGATTATCTCTAAGGTTAATATATGTTATTTACCATCTATTAAATCTAGTCAACAAATTATTATCTGATTACAAACTATTTACCAGAGTTATTGCTGCTAGATTAAGGGTGAGACTTCCTCAGATAATTAATTAGACTTTGGGAGTCTGGGTTTCTTAAGGAAGATCAGTACATAATATTTGTTTGGTGCTTGACATCATAGAGCACATCAGTCATTTAACTGAAGATGATGGATATATTTTATTTTTGGATTTTTTAAAAAGCATTTGATATGGTGGAGCATCCGTTTCTTTTCAAGACATTCTATCATTTTGGTGTTGGGCCAAAATTGATAAATGTCATCAAGATGCTTTACAATGACATTAATAGTTCCCCCTGAACATGTACAGAAAGTGTCCTAGACATGTAGAGAATTTGACAACTGAAGGTGTCCATTTAAAAGTACCCAAATGAAGTAACACATTAAAAACTGAAATGTCCAGTAGAGGTCAGACTTGTATTGTATTGCACAGAAGTTTCTCTTAGAAAATATTTGTACCTTTGAAGAGGAGACTGTATCCATCTGATGCCCCTTAAGATGGTCAACAAATTCAACTCTGATAGATACAGTGTGCTTCTTGCCATTGGCATCCCAAGCGTGCACAGTAAACACCTCATAACCCTCATGAAAAGTCAGTGATCTCTTCAGTTTTACAGTCCCATCCATGTTCACATCAAACCGCTTGTCAACAGATTGAAAGAGTATTCTTGTTTTTCCATCGCATGTATTAAAATTTACTGTCGGAAAACAGAAAGGGAATTAATTGGCAAAACAAAACATCTTGTTACATATGTAACTCTGGTTCTCTGAAATGAACAGAAGCATCCAGCAGATAGGATTTCTTTCTCCAGGATATCTATAAGGTTCAACCACAAATGTCTCTCAGTAGTGGCTCAAAGTTATGTAGAAATTACTGTGGGTTGCTGGAAATTCAAGATGTGGGCCGGATAAATTGTTTCATGAACATGAAACATTTGTGGAACAATGCAATGTCCTTTTGAGACATGGTTGACAAAACTCCTCAGAGGGTGGTTCTAGCACCATTAGCCAATGAATTGGCATGGTATAACACAGGCTTCAGACAATAATAACAGCTGGAGGATGTTTGTGTAAGTTACTGACACAGCATCAGTGGCATATATCAATAAATAACACTTATTTTTGAGCAACAATGATTATGCTTGAGTGAGACAATTAAACATGATGACAGCAAATTTAATAGATACTGTGCATGTATAAATTTGATTGAATGAAATAGTTAATAGTTAAACAAGTTTTTTTTTTTTTTTTAAATACAAGAATTGGTTAATGTAGATATCTTTGTGTAGCACTATGTTGAGAGATTATTTAGCCAAATACAAAAAACATTACTTCCAACATTTATTTACAGAGATATTTGCCTACCTCTTCCTAGTGTTTCCCCCTTGTAAAGGTGATCTCTCTGCACTTTAAAAGCCAGCAACTCCGACTCAAATCCAGGTGTACATAGAGACTCCTCCGCAAGTCCACACAAAAATACCTAATTTGAAATGCAGTAAATATCTTTCATTACCATACAGTGCCTTGCAAAGCATCCATACCCCCCCTCCCCACCTCCCACACACACATTTTGTTATGTTGCTGCCTTATGTTAAACTGCTTTAAATTACTTTTTCACATCAATCTACACCCCATAAATCATAATATGAAAGCAAAAAACAGGTTTTTAACATATTTGCAAATTTATTAGAAATACAAAATGGTACATGATTCCATTCACTTGAAGTTAATGAAGTTAACCTGTGACAAATTCAGTTGAATGGGTAAGATTTGGAAAGGCACACACGTCTTAATAAAAGGTCTAACAGCTGAACATGCATATCAGAGCAAAAACCAAGCCCTGAGGTAAAATAAAAAAAGAGCTGTAGAGCTCAGAGACAGGATTGCATCAAATCACACATCTGGGGAAGAGTTCAGAAAAAGTTCTGCATCTGTTAAGTACTGAGATAAGGGTATGAATACTTATGCAATGCAGTTATTTCAGTTTTTTTTTTATGAAGTTTAGAAGAAATTTATGAAGTTGTGACAATTCTGTTTTTGCTTTGTCATTATGGTTTAACATAAGGCAGCAACATAACAAAACATGAAAAAAAATGAAAATGTGAATATTTTCAAAAGGCACTGTATATAACGCTTTATACAATACAGATTAAAGTGTTAGGAAATAAGAAAAATAGTGTATCAATAATGCAAACAAATTTTGATTCTGCTGTAAAGTAGCTCTAAAAAGAGGTTAATAGTAAACTTAAGCCTTCTTTACATTTGTTATGCAACTGTAACTACAAACTTCTCCCAAACACTAAATAGTTCTCCACAGAAAAAAAAGAAGCCACAGAAAAGAAGCAAAAACCCATGTGTAAGCAATTATGAGCAATTTTCATCAGTTTTGTGTATAATGATTTTGCTGTTGTTGTTGTTGTTAAATTAATTATTCATGTTTTAACACGATTTTTTAAAGTATTTTAAGGGGCCTTTAAACAATGTTGCAGTAATGACATGTTCTCCAAATATGTTAAAACTAAAACACTGTGAAAGACCTGAGGGATAAAATCCTACCTTACAAAGGAGAGTAATTACTCCCAATCTCATCTCAGTCTTCATTGTTTTTGTTTTAAGCAAAATGTTCTGAACAGTCCTTTAGTACATCCTTTCTTTGTTTTTTAAGAATGTGCAGTTATTTATATGTGGTTGCTGCAGGGTGGGGAATGGGAGGGGGGAGTTTGCTTGCCAGTGGATTTTTATTTTTGCTTGCCAGTGGTTTCTTGCTTTGAGTGAATGGTGTCAGGATCAAAAAATAATAAACTTAAATTGAACATGCCTGTATTTGTCATTGAATGCACAGTACAGTTTATCAGTATTTCACTAGTACAGTATTTTTATGACTTGACTGGAACCAGGAAGGTCTATAATAGTGTTAGAAAGCTTTGCGAAGGAACTTGGACTACATATTTATGTGCATACATACATGCATACATACATACATACATGTGCACATAGACATCAAAGGGGGCTTGAGCACCGTCCCTTTTTCCTCCTCGAGGGAAAAAAGTTCAGCTAAGGCAATTTATAATGGGAACACAGGCTAACTTAATAGAGAAAAAACAGCTGAATATAATAAAATAAATAATGTCATCAGAATCACCACAATGACATGCAAATCAGACGTTAATTAAAATGCATGACTTTGCAGCGTGTTTTAATTATTTGCGATGCAATCTGTGAAAACCCATCGGATTTGGCACTGGGGCGAAAGAAAAAAGAAAAGAAAAGAAAAACAGCACATGGCGCTGTCGGTCAATTTACACTAGTCTATCTGTACTCTCTCCTTCCTGTACTGTCCTCCCCTTCCCTATGGGCTTGTTAAGTGATGACATAATACTAGGGAGTGAATTTTGTAACAATATTCATCAAACAAACCCAGCATTTTGCAAATACACACAATCTGCTTTGCAAAGAAAAACTCAACTTTCAAACAGACACAAAGTGATTCGCAAATACAAACCTCTATTTGAGAGAAAATACAGTGGTATGGACAAACATATGTATTGTGTTACACAACTGTGAGAAAGAAAGAAAGAAAAAAGAAAAGAAAAGAAAAACAGCACATGGCGCTGTCGGTCAATTTACACTAGTCTACTGAGACCCAAAACACCCATTTACCTTTTCAGGGTATACAGGAGACCAATATGAGTGGGGAACGGGTGAATTTCTGTTCTGCTATATCTATAATTAACCATTTAGACGTTTTCACAAAGCAACTCTACAATGACAGGGAAATTCACAATAAGTGCTGTAAAGTTGTTAACATGATTGATTATTTCAAAAATCCGTTGAGACGTGGCTTAACATTTAACTAAGCAGTCTTTCCCTATAAAAACAGATCCATTCTCCGTGTCCTCTGTTGGATCGTGGGATATAGAATATATAGATATGTTGATACAAGTGTTCAACATTCAAAACAACGCAGGAGTATAATAACAATATATCATGCCACAATATATTGTAATACTAAAATGCAAATGTGTTATACAGAGTGACAATATTGTAAGATGTGAAATTATTTCCTCATGAATTCAAAGTCCAGGAACCCTGACAAAAACAGATGCCATGCAACAAAACAATAAAACTAATCTGGAGAAGAGATCTTCAAAGAGGGCAAACAACACCACCCCTATTGCTCATTTACAACCCCCTTCCTCCCTCTCCTCTCCCCTCCCTGCATCTCACACTTTTCCCCCAAAAGGTTCCACTGAAAGTCACTAAGAATGTCCATATACTACATGTGTTACATTTTGTGAATATGTTGAAGTTTCCCTTTCATGTTTGGTATCATTCTAAAGGTCTTAGTGCGATTGGTAAAATGGTCTCAATTTCACAGAAGTCACTTATATTATGAGGAAGACTGAACACTTGTAGAATTGTGTTTTGCTGCTGAGGGGTGTGTTTTTCCCTTAGGGTCGGGTGAGAATCTCCAGCCAGGTGTGACCCTGGGTCATGAGATCTCCTGACAAACCAAAAGGTCTTTTATGTTTTTACAACTGATTGGAAGATTTGTTTGTTTTGGTCTGGGTATATAAGTGAAGTGACAAAACATTACTTTGGGATTCTGTATTCAGAAGAACCCCACACTGTGTGTGAGAGTCTCTGGAGCTTTGCCTCCAAATCTCTCACATGCTGCTGTGTATCTCTATGCGGTCAGGTATGCATCTCTCACTCTTAGATTTATCTTGGAGTATGTTATGTATTCATTTTAATTGGAACTGAATTTAATTCTGAATTGGATTTTCATTGTTAAGCTGTGTAATTGGCATGATACATTTTTACCTGACTGCTAATAAAATGTTAACCTGGACTTATTCTGGACTTCTTGGAAATGATTTTCTAGTAGGTTAATGTGTAATGGTGCTACCGCAAGACTGCGTCCAGGGCAGACCACGCCGGAAGTACCGACTGATGAGCCATGGGGACATCACTAGGGCTCCGGATGTTGAGCTGTCACTGACTTAACACGATGTAACTCTCGTGGTTATTGAGGAAATATATACTTTTTGTTGAGAGCACGCAGGCGCGGCCCACTTTAAGATATTATAATCGCTCTGCATCCTCTGAGTAAGTCAGAACTGGCGAGCTTGTGTCGACGAATTCGCCACGGCCGGGGTGTAAATCGAAAGCGGCACCTAGTCCCTAAGGAACGAAAATATTAAGGCTGCGGGACTTCCAGAATATTCAAATGTCTAAATTATTATACAGGAAAAATAGCCGCGATCAGCAAATTACAGAATACAAACCAGAATTAACAAATTATTCATAATTGGAGTCAGACTAAATTATTCATGGGTCAGATTTTTGTTTGGAAACTAAATTTTAATATTTCAAGGTAATTTTTACAGAAGCGCCGTAAAAGACCTACACGCAAGAAACCTTCAGCTGAACCGCTAGGCTTGCCGTAGCGGGAGGAGCCTTACAGTTGGTGACCCCGACGTGATCTCCCAGTCTCAGACGAGGGTTTTTTTCAGCGCAACATTCAAATGTGCTCCGGAAAGAGGTTTGAGCTTCTCCTTCCCTTTCTTCAGCTGCTGCGGTAAGTCATTTCTTATGTGCCTTTTTAGAAATGTTGAGGGAAAGCTTAGACGCACCCAATATAGACATATTTGTAGAACGAGTCGGAATACTCATAAATGTAGACCGGAGACCGTAGAAATCCGGTGGGGCATAAGAATTAGACGAAATGAACTGACAGGGACATGATAGCGGCAGAGCAGATGAAGAATGAAGTCTCTTGAAGCAACATCCAACTCTCGTAAGAGATGAAAACTTAAAATTGGAATAACATCATCCAAATTTTATTCTGGTACTCAACAGAGGGCTGAAAATTAAAATCTAAATTCTGGTATTAACAATTTCCTTTCGTTATTGTTTAATGGCTTCGTAACAATAACTTTGCAACATTGGAAAAGCAAACAGGTATGTTTAAAGAATTTAAGGAAATATGTGATTGGATTAACTCGAAAGATTATCAAATTCTTACTAGAATCTTTTGTATCTGAAATTGAAGTTGGGCAAGACTCTAAATCTAGAAACTCTAATCTGGGGGAAAATGCGTCTCAGTCCCAGAATATTACTGCTGCTATGCAGAAATCTCAATTACTGTTAAAAGAAGAGACACTAGAAATTCGATATCTGAAACGCAAATGCACATGAGGGCAATTGTGATGTCGCTGAGAGGCTTGTAACCAGGCCTGAGGGTTAAACCCATTCAGAGGACATCCACAAATTCTTCTGTGAGAGAATTGGTCAAACAGGCAAATTAATTAAATTAGATATTGATAGTATTGAAATTCACTAAAAAGTGGGAACACTCCCGATATTACAGTATTTGGCTCAACAACACTGCTCAAAATTCAGTCTTAATAAATATAGCATATAGCTTGGGTTTATTAGACTTCACAAAATTACTACACTACTGTATGATTTTAAGTCTTTGTCTTTAAGCAGACAGACAAACCATAGGAGACCATAAAACTATGTGTGTGCTCTGCATTTGCTCTGGGTTTGCCCAACCCCCAAACTTCCTAATACTCGAATAGATTCCGAAAAGATGCACTTAGTAACACCTTAGCTCATAAACAAAAGAATCTGATCCAATCCCAGATTGTAGTCACAACAATCGGCAACACTTCACACTGGGGTGTCATTTGTTGATATTGATTAGTGTATTGGCTAACGTGGATAAGCAATGAACAACACTTCATACTTCATGGTAGGTAACGAGAATGTAGTTGTTCATTGTTTGCTTATGGTGATCCACGGTGCACTGACTAATGTCAACAAATGTGATTTTAATAACACAGTAGTGAATGCTGAAATTGGCATGAACTAGAATTCATAAATGCTGTAGAAGTATTGCACATTATTTTTCATGTTAATATAGTTAACTAATGAAAATCTTCGGACTGAGCTATGATTCGACCCATGCTTTCAGTATGTGCTTGCGGGGCATTGGATGTTCACAGCAACAAAGTATACAACTGGATTCCTGTTTGGTTGTTGCTGTGCACATGATGAACATGCTAGGATTGCGGCAGTCACAGGGCCAAATCAAAGGTGTATCTTAAAAAAGATTAGTGAGATGATAATGAGTTGATCTGAACAAGTTGCCCGGAGGCCCTCTAGAGACCAGTATTAAAAGTATTTTAATTTATATTATTTTTAATGTAATATACTTCATATTATAACAACCTTATAATACATTATATTACAATGGCCAATAATGGCCTTTAATCTCATGATTATTCAGCATTGTGTTAGAAGAGGAAGAAAGAGTAGAGTAAGAGGAATGATCAGAATGTAGAAAGAAGGTATATACTGCATGTGAAAGAAGTTGGAAGCACTATTAGTGCTGGGAAAGAGATTAACAGAAGGTGGTTAGAAGCAAGAACCATTAAGAAAGGAAAATGAAAGGAAGAATGATCAAACTAAGAAAGAACTTCTTTATCTTCTATTCTGTGCAAAAATCTTCAATGAGAAAAGCTAACATGCCCAGAGTTTACCAACTAAAATGATCAATCTGATGGCAATATCTTGAATAGGCCAGGTCTATCCAAGGCCATAAGATGATGTAAATTTGATTTTGTTGACATGCAACCCAGTAACAAGGGAAGGTACAAGTTTTGTTTTCCTTGCAACAAAACCAAAAACACGGTGGTGCAAGTGTTAGAAAACTGTGCCACCCTTCACTGGGAGCGCCAACTCAGAATCTGATCAGAGAGCTCATTTTTACTTTGGCATATGATTAAAGTTGTGTGCAATGTTAAAATCAAGCAGAGATTCACAAGTCTTTACGGACTGCAGAGATGGAAATGGTCAATGTATAAAAAGCATAGGAAAATGCCAATTGCTAAGCTAACAGCACAGCACCAAAATCAGCAAATGAATGCTTTGAAGTTTGAACACAGATCTCACGCCTGTAAACAGTATCATTTAAAGATACTTTTCCAGCAGATCTGAATTTCATAATGCCTGTAACACAACAGACTGTGTAAATTTAACTGCAACAGTAACTTCAGGTGCAACATACTTAGACTGTGCCAAAACACCAACAACCAGATCTGACCATTGTTTATTTTGGCCTTTGTTTGCTAAAGCATGATCATGATCATGATACATGTATTTGTAAACTAAAACAAGTTTGCTCCTGATGGTATGGAATCCCAGATTACACCCATCTCCAACAACTGTGTGGCTATGTCCACCAGTCTCAAGGCAATTTGCGAAAAGGCTCAAAATGAAACTGTTTTCCTCTATGTCTGTTTTCCTTTCAGGCTGACTGCTGCCATCTCTGAGGGACAAATTCCACAAGGATGTTTGGTCCCACTTACACCAACTTACACACACAACAAGGAGATGGGTGGAGAGATACTTCAAGGGGTCATTCATACCTCATAGCACTGCAAGTACTTACATGACCTCCCAGTGTAGCACTGGAACTAAATTACACAACACGGATTATGGTAGACGAGGCATCACCCATCTCCTATACACAAACATACACAACACATTTTTACTACTATGACCACACAACATCCATAACCTGGCATTCATAAGAATATCCAGGTCCAAATTACCCATAGCATTCAAATCTACTACTTCACACATATAGTTCAAAAGAAATTATTTTTATAGTTTCATTTCAATTATAGCAAGCATTGCTGCAACTTAAAAGTCTTGGGAAATGTTATGGTCTTGCGAACTTATTGTATGCAAGCACTGTAATGTGCATAGGACTTGCACAGCTACAGTCACACATCAACTGATTCAAATTCTATCTACAAACTGTAAAATGAGACCTATTCAGCAATGCAACTGGTCTCTTAGAACAAATATTTATGTCCAATCATTGGCATTGTTGCAAACTAGGGGGCCCACTAGTTTACAGCATATGTCTAATGATAATACAAATTTATCTAAATAGATAAAGATCAATCAATTACAAGAATTCCAATCAAACTACATTATCAAGTGTGACTTTAGCCTGCATATCAAATGCACAGAGGATGATTGAGAGGAAAAAAGCTACACAACAGATTTGAAATCTCTGTTTCTGTGAATTCTCATTCTCTAATTGACTTGATTAAAACCTTAGGTCTGCATTAATGATTTGCAATTAAAATGGTTAATATAGGCAATTTTATGATGATGATTATGAAATTGTGTGTTTCTGTGTTAATTATATGATATATTTTAATTATGCATACCATGGTAAACATACCAGTTATATTGATTTTGCTACTTCCCTTTTATTCATTCAGACCAAGTACCTAAATCCAAATTACTTTGCATATTGGTAGTAAACAATCTGACAACCAAATGAGACCTCTTCACTAAAATGGAGACCTTATTTACCACTCGCACTTTTGAGATGATTGTTTTGTTTATCTCATAACCCACTTCTCATTCCATTACATCACCAAAGTTATCAATGTTCAGTTATTGCATGGTCACTCAGGGGTTGTACAGATGTCTCACATGCATCGGAACATCGTCAGTGAAATAATTCCTTCACCTATGGAGATCTGACAAATTCTGCGAAATACACCTTCTACCTGAAGGTGACTGAAGACTTCTTCAGGTCAGATAAACATCCTGGGGAGGATGGCACTTGATGTAGATGCTTCCCCAGAATGCAAGGACACTTTCAGCTCGTGCTTGATCGACTCAACGGACATGATACAACAAGTAATCCTACAGACTGACTACCACTGTCAGTGCAGGTGGAAATGCACCTGACCGAAAGATTGCAGCAGCGCAGAACGTCCTCTTTCAAAGAGACTTGTTTCACTGAGGTGAATTCTGCAGTGCTTTCATGAACGTGCCTTAATGTTGTTATTTCAGGTAACCACCATGCTCCTGCACTCATCAGCAAATGCTACCTGCCCTGCAAAGACTTTGACAGTAGACATAATTCGGAAATCATCAAATTGTGACCCCTTAGGGACTGCTTGGGATTTGCCCCAAGGGGTCAGGGAAGGACTGTAAGATGTGAAATTATTTCCTCATGAATTCAAAGTCCAGGAACCCTGACAAAAACAGATGCCATGCAACAAAACAATAAAACTAATCTGGAGAAGAGATCTTCAAAGAGGGCAAACAACACCACCCCTATTGCTCATTTACAACCCCCTTCCTCCCTCTCCTCTCCCCTCCCTGCATCTCACACTTTTCCCCCAAAAGGTTCCACTGAAAGTCACTAAGAATGTCCATATACTACATGTGTTACATTTTGTGAATATGTTGAAGTTTCCCTTTCATGTTTGGTATCATTCTAAAGGTCTTAGTGCGATTGGTAAAATGGTCTCAATTTCACAGAAGTCACTTATCTTATGAGGAAGACTGAACACTTGTAGAATTGTGTTTTGCTGCTGAGGGGTGTGTTTTTCCCTTAGGGTCGGGTGAGAATCTCCAGCCAGGTGTGACCCTGGGTCATGAGATCTCCTGACAAACCAAAAGGTCTTTTATGTTTTTACAACTGATTGAAAGATTTGTTTGTTTTGGTCTGGGTATATAAGTGAAGTGATAAAACATTACTTTGGGATTCTGTATTCAGAAGAACCCCACACTGTGTGTGAGAGTCTCTGGAGCTTTGCCTCCAAATCTCTCACATGCTGCTGTGTATCTCTATGCGGTCAGGTATGCATCTCTCACTCTTAGATTTATCTTGGAGTATGTTATGTATTCATTTTAATTGGAACTGAATTTAATTCTGAATTGGATTTTCATTGTTAAGCTGTGTAATTGGCATGATACATTTTTACCTGACTGCTAATAAAATGTTAACCTGGACTTATTCTGGACTTCTTGGAAATGATTTTCTAGTAGGTTAATGTGTAATGGTGCTACCGCAAGACTGCGTCCAGGGCAGACCACGCCGGAAGTACCGACTGATGAGCCATGGGGACATCACTAGGGCTCCGGATGTTGAGCTGTCACTGACTTAACACGATGTAACTCTCGTGGTTATTGAGGAAATATATACTTTTTGTTGAGAGCACGCAGGCGTGGCCCACTTTAAGATATTATAATCGCTCTGCATCCTCTGAGTAAGTCAGAACTGGCGAGCTTGTGTCGACGAATTCGCCACGGCCGGGGTGTAAATCGAAAGCGGCACCTAGTCCCTAAGGAACGAAAATATTAAGGCTGCGGGACTTCCAGAATATTCAAATGTCTAAATTATTATACAGGAAAAATAGCCGCGATCAGCAAATTACAGAATACAAACCAGAATTAACAAATTATTCATAATTGGAGTCAGACTAAATTATTCATGGGTCAGATTTTTGTTTGGAAACTAAATTTTAATATTTCAAGGTAATTTTTACAGAAGCGCCGTAAAAGACCTACAGGCAAGAAACCTTCAGCTGAACCGCTAGGCTTGCCGTAGCGGGAGGAGCCTTACAATATTGTGTACCAAAAATGAAAGCTTAGACAATTTAATTTAGTATCAGATATGGTATTATCACCCAAGAGGTATTAGTTATTAATAAAAAAACCCTGAAAACAAATCACATAATTTAGTACAATATCTAAAACGTTTGTGCAATCATTTGTGTCTAAAATAATTATGTATTTTTTAGCTATGCAAAATGATGAATATTTCTCTTCTGGTGTCACTTTTATCCTGTGACTTGGGGAGAAGGATCAAGTTCACACTGATATAATTCTAAATTCAGCATTTTGGTATATTTGGGGTTGAAGACCACGCCAGTGTGTTGATGACCATGAAAAGAATTAAAATACAGATATGAGCATAGCATCGTTAGAAACTGCAATGGGTGTTCTTTTATTTGTGTATGGTCATAATAACAAAAACAATGTGCTTTTGCAAAATAAAGAAAATGAACAGGTTGCGCTCTCTCTGTCTCCGGGAACTCACTTCACAGGCACATGAATAAAACATGAATCTCAGTGAATATGTGCCTCACATACATGATACATATATGTATAAAAAGCTTGCCTACTTGTCTAAAATGTCTACTTTTAAATAAAACAAATATTCTCTGATTATATATTCCGAATGAAAGTAAGGAGAGGTACAGTTTCACCTATCTTATCTCATTATCGACATTTGAGTTATGTATTGGCTCTGAAAAGTTAAAGGGAATACTTTTTTTAAGAAAAGTGATTGATTGATAAATTAATACATAATATAATACAGTTAAATACAGGTCTTCAAAGATATAGCTTGTATTGCATCTTGTTATTGTTGTGGTTTCCCCTCTTCCCCGTCAAAGAATTACTCTTGAGTCTTGGGTTTTGATGCCAGAAGATAGACTTTATTGCCGAAACAATCAAGCCGAGTTGTCTATAGAGATCTTCTGGCATCAAAACCCAAGACTCAAGAGTAATTCTTTGACGGGGAAGAGGGGAAACCACAACATAATTGGCGTCACGAACAGGATTTCGAAAGGACAGCGAGGTGGACCACGGCGAGTGGACTCTGGACGAGCAACACAACAACTTGGCCAAAGGTAAGCAGTTTTGCTTATATAGTTAGGTTGTGTTGTTTTCCAGAGTTTGCTTGTGGTGAGACACTTTACATCCTTCTAAATTTATCGGACTGTAATAATTGGAGGAAAGAGTTGAAATAAATGGAAGAGGGGTTTTGATTCCAAAAGTACTAAATGCATGCATTGATCTGTATTTTCTGTTGAGTTGGACTTGAGGAGAACAGTGAATTCAGATTTTCATGTTTAAGTAGAAGTAGATTAAAAGAGTTAGAAGAGAAGCGCTGGTAAGAAAGTCCTACAAGGGTAGGCAAAAGTCCTACATGGGTAGGCACTGCAAGGGTTGCCTTTCCTTGAGTTAAGGTTATCAAGTGAAGACAGAGTGCAAACTTGTAAGTTTATTTATTAAGTCCTATGGATACCGCTCTGTTGGCGTTAGGAAGTTACAGAGGGCCGCGTAAGTAGGCAAAAAGCCTGCAGAGTGCTGCTTTTTACTGTGTTGAGGAAAGTTTCAGTAAAAGAGCGAGTAGAACTGACTCAGGAAGAGTGTAGTCTATTTAAGTGTATGTGTGTGGTTGTATGAGCATGATTGATGTGTGATAGACTCTGCATCTTGTGAGCGGTGACTGCGGGCCCTCCTGTGTTTCACAGAGAGAGAGCGTAGTTGTTGCCTCGCTGGAGAGGAGTAAAGGAATGCCGAGCTCTAAATAATAAGTGACTTATATGAATTTTGTTCTAAGTGGCTACAAGATATGGCCTTTGAAGATTATTGTAGCAAGAGACCAATAAAAATAGGATATACATTTATTATTTAATGATTTGTCATAATAGATGAATAAATAAGATTGCACGTGCTTAAAAATGTATATATTATGTCTGAAGACGTCTAAAATTTGTATCTTGTTATCCCTGGGAGACAGTATGGAAGTTAATCCATTACAGAGTTTCAAAGATTTGAGTTTGAGTTAACTGAAAGATAACTTGTGGAGAGCAATGTTGAATGAGAGCAAGATTGGGTGACCAAATTAATAGAAATTTTGATACATAAGACATTTCTCAATAAGAATGTAACTTTGGTGATTAAATATATGTAGGTTGGGAAATTCATTCACCATTATTAGATTATTCTGAACATCTATGTGAATTTAAAAGGAAATTATGATGATTTATTTTACCATAGGCATGTCATGCGGTTGTAGAAAACTATTATTTTGTTTAATTGTAATATTCCTAGATAATAAAGGTAGATTACTGCTGTTTTCTGCAGTTTGCAAAGAAAAAACTGCTTGCTATTTTTCTGCAATGAAGAACTTGCTTTACTAAAATAGAATAAGGGAACTGCTGCTTTAACCAGTTGAATTTTTTTTATGGTAGGACCATTGAAAGATTTGGCTGAAAAGTGAAATTTATATAAAGAGCTAATTGCTCAGACACAAGTTTGACTAAGGTCAGTTTGATTAATGCGGTCTCTGAGTGTTAGAATTTCAGATGGCTTCTACAACAGTGCCTGGAAAAAAGGACGCAATGCACTGGAGTCTGTCTACCAGTGTGGTGAAGAGGCAAAGACAAGGCTGCCGAGAGAAGAAGAGGGAGAAGCACATGGACTTTCCTCCCCCCTCCAGAAAGAGGAGTGCATACTTCTGCATGGAGAAAGGCTGACTTAAAACAGGAAAAGGTGAATCTTTCACTTGAGACTTTTCCTGAGGATGAAGAGAATATCCTGAAATGCAAAACTGTAGCAGGAAAGCCAGACTGAGAGGAGGCAGAGAAACAACAAGACCATACACCACATCAGGCCATCACAGACTGACGACCCAGTGCAACAGACAAACAGCTTCAACAGACTAATGGTCTACACAGAAGAACTTTCATCACTTCCCATTGCATGCAATTGTGCTGCATATCTAATGATCACTATAGAGACTGCTTCAAATTTGGTTGTTATATTAGCTTAATTAGTATTGGTTATTCACTGGTCTCACAGCAGTTCTTGAATTCTATGTTTTAACTAACATTCTTGATCTGCTTTTCAACAGTTACCAGTCCAGCCTTAGGTCTTAAAGAAAAGGAATCTTGACAGACAGAAGCGAGTTCATGACTTACGGATCACACAAAAATGGAGCTGGATTTGGCATAGTGAGGGCTATTTAATTAAACTAGGGGAAATGTACAACTGAATCGTCAACAAGAATGCTGAGTTCTTATGAAGAAGACAGGGTAGACAAGACGTCTAACAGACAAAAATAGGGCTGATAAAATAAAAATATTGGTCACTCCATTTTGTTTAATGGTCATTTTCTAGGACTAGATTAAATAAGAGTAATATGTCTGCAAAGTTCCAAAATTATGAAATCACAAATGTTGTCATCACTGGGGGTAACAAGATAGAAATTATTTTGGCCATGGATCCTAGATCATGTGGAGGTCTCCAATCCTCTTTTTAGATAGCATGACTAAAATTCAAAGTAGACAAACATGTGACATTTGAGAAATTACAATCGGCTTTCTTAATTGCACAGTACCTGAGCTAATTATTCCAAACAAAATAATTTATTAAATTTTGTTGAAAAAAGAGGTTGCACAAAAAATTAAACTTGATTTTAGAGTGATAGAAGAGTGGGGTGTGAAAGGGTGTGAAAAAGTGTGAATGATGGTGTGCAATGGTGTGACATGGAGTGTAAGAAGATGTCTGACGAGACACTGAGGCAAATCAATTAATTTGCCAAAACAGCTGTATGCAAAAATTGAAATGTGGGCCCACAGGGCAGATTATGCCTTAAAATGACCCTGGATGAATTGGCTAAGTTTCCTGGTCAGCACCTAAGTTATTATTGTGGCGGAAAGAAAAACAGTGCCACACTTGCGCAGCGTATTACGTGGGAAGGCAAAGCAAGGAAGCTTGCTCTGTCCACCTCACAGCTAACTTTCTTTTTCAGCATCCCATGATGGAGCTAATTCTGTGTCAAAAGGATAAAATATTGTCTTTCTGATTGTTAACATTAATAAAGTGGGTTGAGTGTTTTCCAGGGTAAAAAGCCTATGCTACCGAACAAAATAGGCCAAAAAAAATTTATCCAGTGATAGAGGGACTAAATTTATAAAACAAAAAGAAAACTTAATTAGCAAATTGTTGAGAATAACATTGAAATTAATCAAAAATAGTAAGGATGAAAACAATTTAATAAAGCCAAATTCTTTATTATAGAAAATGGGTATTAACCCTGCTCCTTATGTTAATACAGTGGATTGCAAACAGATGTATGAGAAGCCAAAAAAGGGGCCAGGACAGCCCTCAACCCACTTGACATTTCTACAGGTCTCACCAAAAAAGGACGACTGGCCAGATGAAAAATTGAACATGCCTGATATCACTAACCAAACCCTCTGAAAGTTTCCATTTACAGGCAACAGCAGTTCTATCAAGGCCAGGGAAGGTTTGCCCCACCAGTGTGTGCAGTTATGATCTCAAGGGGAATATCACATTGATCAGCAAAACGGGACCACATCTCTCACCCTAAAACGTGCAAACTAGCTTCAACAACCCTTCACAGCATGGAGTGAGGGGTTAAGGGCGTGCTAGTAACGACCCTCCCTTGCCAACGAGGGAAAGACCATTGCAAGACTCGCAAAGAGTCACCCTGGTGAAGATGGACAAAAGGACGTTGAAAGAGAAGGAAACGTGGAGCAGACAAGAAGGGAGAACGCGAGAAAGAAAGACAGAATTAGAGAATGAAGAAGACATGTAAAACTGTGTCATGAAAGAACTTGTAATACTAAAAGGATTAGGGAGGCAGGATATTTTACTTCTCCCCTGAAGTAAAATGTATAGGTGGGGGAAAGATACTCATGGTTTTGACTGTTGTGCAAAGGGGGAAGTGACAAAGAAAGTTAAGCAACAAGGGTATTGGTCACCACACTTGAATGCAATGGTAGAGGATTTTTGGTCCACATGGGAGACTTATGATAGGTCTAGGGTCAGAAAGGGAATAATAACTCAATCTCGAATACAACTGAACCAGGATTGTATGAAAAACAACACAGGAATGTTAAAGAGAATTATGACATGTAGGAAGACGATACCAAGTTAAATGGTTTAAGGGAAACAGCACAAACAATTAATGATATGAGTGGGCAACTTTCACAACCGTTAAGCTAAAAGACTGCCTATTCTGTTCTAAAACACAGATGAGCCAATTAATAGTAGTCCCTAATCCATTCAGTTATGAACATTGTGCTGAATTCAACAGAAACTTTTGTCATTTAGGAAAAGACTTAGGACCTTTTTGTCCAGCTGAATGTCTAGGCTCCCTAAGCAATGCTAAACAAAAACACTTCTACAAGCATATACCTCAATTGAGAGCTAAATGTAGAAGCTTAGATCTAACTGAAGATTTGAAAAAACAAGTTGATCAAGTAGAGATTCCACTATGGTATACCATAGACTACAGTAAAGAATATGAGTGCTTTGGTAAACCCACAGGGGTTGTGAATGTGGGACAATTCAAAGGGAAATGCAGTGTCGTTTGTAATTTAGATACAACGATATTTCGAAATGTTGATGATTCTAAAGTCTTTCCACCCCTTCGGGCATCAGGAACAAGGAAAGGAGAACAAATAAGTCCAGCTAAAACCTATAAAAAATCAACCTATATCATTACCCGCAACAGACATATATAAGAACCAAACTATAGCATTAGCCGATTTCTTTTGGATTTGTGGAAAAAGAAAACTTTTACCTGCCTTAGATGCAAGAAATCCATATAATAGAATGGGATTCGAAATCCTCATTGGGGAGAAACGAAACAATTAATCACAAAGTTAAGAGAAATTATATGCCAGATCCTAAAAGTATATATGGATTCAATAGGTCAACCCAGAGGTGTACCGGATCAATTCAAGGCACAAGATGAAGTCAAATCAGGTCTTGAATCAATATTCATTTGGATTTCACAAAATAAAAATACAGAATGGATAAATTACATATACTACAATCAACAAAGGTTCATTAATTATACCAATGAAGCATTAATTTCTTTAGGAGAACAATTTGATGCAACCAGTAAAATGACATGGCAAAATAGATTAGCCCTTAATTGGATGCTAGTTGACAAAGGAGGGGTATGTATCTTATTCGGAGACCAATGCTGCACCTACATCCCCAATAATACAGCACCAGAAGGAACATTTACAAAGCCATGACCAAACTCAAAGAATTACAAGTAGAAATGGCAACTAACGCTGGAAAAGACGAAAAAACATGGGATTGGTTTCATTTAAAATTAGGATCATGGGGAGCATGGTTAGCAAAATTAGGAATACTCTTGGGAGTGACAATCGGCATAGGAGGATTACTATTTTTCTGTGTACTACCATTATTAAAATCCCTAGTTATCAAGGCCACAGTTAAACAAATGTCAAGGCATCAAGATGATGAAAAAAAGAATCTGACTCAACATGAATGTTATCAGGACTTGCTTTACAAAACTGCTTTGCAATTACATCTGGCAGATGAGATTTCAACTTCTTCTGATGATGAATAAGACAAATCTATCTGTAATCTAAATTTTTATTATATGTGTTCTATATCAATATCAGATGATATGTAATTTACACAGCCTTATTCAGCTAATAATAACAAGATAAAGAGGAAAATATTTTTTTCTTGACTTTGGTTGTTACATTTGGTAGACTATTTACAAGATTTCAGTCTATAGTTATAATCCAATGCATCGTGCTGATGAATTTATAAGGATTATAGAAGTATGATATGTTCAGATCAGTCAGAATAGGTTACTGTTTTTATTTATTTATTTTTCAGCATTATGCCAAGAAGGAATTGCCTGCTCTTTCCCTGCAAATAAGAGCTTGCTTTATTAAAATAACAAAGAACTGTGATACATGTTGTTAACTGGATGAGATTCTTTCAGTTTTGGACAGTTGCACAGGATGACTGACCATAGCACAAAATGTTCTGGGACAGCTGCCAATGGGTGATACAACATGAAGAAAGAGACATTTTGGATGTGAAAAACAAGAAAAGCTGATGGGTGGATGGATACACCCCATGTAAGAGGAATTTGATACTTCTGGGATGGGCTAGAATGTAGAAAGACTGAGAAATAATGCAGACATGAAAAATCTGCCATGACAGGCAGACAGAGGAAGATAATGCCCCACCAGGTCCTCATCACAGAGTGACAGACTGGAAGACAAAGAGAGACACTGAAACAGCCAAAACATATTCATCTGACTTATGATATCAGAGACTTTCATTTCTTCCCTCATGTGCAAAGTTGCAAATTAATATGACAAATCAAAATCTGAGGCGGCCTCTTGTATACTGCATACAATGATCACTACAGAGGCTGCCTCAGATTTGTCATATTAATTTGCAACTTTAATAATTCACTGATCTTATAGCAGTTCTCTGTAATCTGTTCAACAAACAATACACTGCTTTCTTTTAATAGGCACCCGTCCAACCCCACAGAAAGAAGTTAAGTACCGATCTCCCCTATATAACCTATTTAGACTAAATGACTGCACAAATAAGAGAGGGACATATTTTCACTAATAATTTGTTTATTTTGCACAAGACAAATTGTCTTAATCAGGCTGATTTTTGCTATTTGAGCAACTGGGAATGAAAAAGGTGGAATATAAATACAACATATTAAGAGTTAAACAGTCTTTTTATTAGGAAAATTAAACTGGAATTAAGTTATATCCAACAGCATTAAGACACGTAGTTCAGAAGCAGAAAATGGCTGTAATCCAAATGGATTTTCTGCCAGTAGGAGGCACTTTTGGAATGGTTTCCCTCGTAACAGCTATTGGCATTAGCATTAGCGTAAATGGTGCAAACTATACCTACCTTTTCTGGTTTTTCTGGTTTGTCTGATTTGTCGTTTTGTTTTCTGTACAGTGAACGAGGAATGAGGGTCTTTGTAGCATCACAACTGAGTCGGTGAATAAAGTCATGAAGAGTCTGGGTAGACAGTCAAGTCAATTGTTTGCTGCAATGCTGCTCGGAAACAACTTGGTCAAATTCCAGTTGTGTTGTGGGGCAACGTGTAACATCATCCCTGTAAATCTTGTGAATCCAGACATTCAAATAGAGGAAACAGACCAGGTACTTGTGATGTACAACAAAAGTACATTGAAACCAATAGGCAAATGCCAGATGAAACTAAGAAATCCACGTAACAAAAAGCTGCACAGACTGGAGTTTATGGTCGTTGATGCAAACTCTCCAGTATCATTGCTAGGAAGGAGAACAGTCCAGGACATGAGGTTAGTTAGTGTGCAGTCTGAGAATATGCTAGTGGTGGATAATGTCATGAATAAAACAGCCAGAGACGAAACAGATGGACGATGGACAATGGAACAAATAACAAGTGAATTTACAGATGTTTTCACAGATGATGGTTGTCTGTCGGGACACTATAAAATGGAGACTGATCACAAGATGGATCCAGTGAAACTGCCTAAGCGGAGAGTACCAGTTGCAATGATGGGACCACTGAAGGAGGAACTAAACAATCTCCAAGAATGAGGTATAATTGCGCCCGTAGAACAAAGCAGCAACTGGATAAGCAGTCATGTTGTTGTAAAGAAACCCAATAGCAAGTTAAGAATCTGTATAGATCCCAGGCCACTGAACAAAGCCTTAAAAAGGAGTAACTTCCCTCTCCCCAAAATTGAGGACATCTAGCCAAAGTTGTCAAAAACAAGAATATTTACAGTCTGTGATGTCAAGAATGGTTTCTGGCATGTGCAGCTGGATGACTCATCAAGTTATCTTACTACATTTGCAACGCCTTACGGGAGATACAGGTGGTTGAGAATGCCTATGGGCATAAGCCCAGCACCTGAGGTCTTTCAGAGACTGCTGAACCAGGCATTGGAAGGACTGCAGGGCATACACATAATTGCAGACGACATGTTGATAACAGGGTGTGACACTGTCACATAAAAGACATGTTTTACCGCTCTATTTATTACAATGATTTAATGTATTATAGAGTTTTAAGTGTTTTACATGTTTTTTAGTCCATTTTATTCCTCTTAACATTTTAAGTGTGTGTATGTCTTTAAGAAATGTATGGTTGACTGGTCACATGACAGGAAGCAGGAACTATATAAAGAGAGAGCAGCATTTCAAACAAGGGGGATCAGTCACAACACTTGGAAATGGCAAATAAGGATCATGATAGAAAAATGAGACTTTTTTTGGACAAATGCAGACAGAAAAACATTAAGTTAAATGCAGACAAATTTAGACTCAGGCAAAGTGAAGTGCCATACATTGGACATCTACTAACATCTGAAGGATTAAAAATCCAGAGAAGGTACGGGCCATAAAGGAGATGCCAAGACTGACCGACGTGAAAGGAGTACAGAGACTTCTAGGCATGGTGAATTATTTGTTTTATTATTAGTTTTGCAGACATCTCTAATAAACATAAAAGACACCATAACCAGGGCACCGGTACTATGCTACTACAGCCTCAAGGAACAGGTTATTCTGCAATGCGACGCATCTCAGACGGGGCTTGGTGCAGCATTGTTGCAGGGTGGAGAACCTGTAGCTTTTGGCAGCTAAGCATTATCACTGACTGGACGAGGTTATACCCAAATTGAAAAAGAGTACCTAGCCATAGTGTACGGTATGGAGAATTTCATCAATACACTTATTAATGGAAGGTGATTGTACAGTCTGACCATAAGCCTCTTGAGAATATTGTTAAGAAACCATTGCTGCATGCACCCAAAAGACTTCAAAGAATGTTAATGAAACTCCAAAAATATGACTTTGACATTATGTATGTTCCAGGAAAGGAGATGCTATTGGCTGATGCACTGAATCGAGCGTACTTGGAGGACACTGCACAGGAAGGATCGGCAGAGAAAGAGATAGAGAGCGTCAACATGATTCAGTACCTCCCAGTATCTGAGGAAAGACTAAAGGTAATCAGTGAAGAGACCGCAAAAGATGACACATTGCAGACACTGCTGAAGACCATCAGAGAAGGATGGCCAACAAACAAATGAAATGTACCAACCGGGATAGTTCACTACTACTCATTCTCTAGGGTGAATTAACCGTGCAATATGGTATAGTGTTCAAAGAATTGTGATACGAGATGCACTCAGATACACCGAGTTCACTCTGCACACCTTGGCATAGAAGGATGTTTGGGAAGAGCAAGGGACTGCCTCTACTGGCCAGGTATGAATGCCCATATAAAGAGATTCACTGAGAAGTGCAATCAGTGTAGATCACTGGAGATAAAACAACAGAGAGAATCACTCTGCCCACATGACCTGCCTGACTGACCGTGGTCTAAGGTGGGCACAGATTTGTTTGTATTCAACAATCGTGACTATCTGATCACCGTGAACTATTTTTCAAATTTCTGGGAGATTGATTTCTTGCCAGACACAAAGTCTTCCACAGTAATTAACAAGCTGAAAGCCCATTTTGCCAAGCAAGGCATACCAGACATTGTGTTCTCTGATAATGGGCCACAATATACGTCAACAGAATTCCGACAGTTCAGCAGAATCTGGAAGTTTCAGCATAAAATCTCATCTCCTGCCCATCCACAAAGTAATGGGAAAGCGGAGTCTGCTATCAAGTCATGCAGAAAGCCAAGATTTCAGGTCAAGATCCATACCTGGCGATCCTGGACCACTGAAACACTCCGTTGCAAGGTCTGAATGCAAGCCCAGCTCAGAGACTTTTAAGCAGAAGGACACGCACACTTCTCCCAACACACAACAATTTGTTGAAACCAAAAGTAGTAGTCACTAGGCAAGGACTGAGGCTTAATCTAAGATGACAGGAAATGTACTACAACAGACACACAAAAGACACGAACATCTTGAAACCAGGGGATCAAGTGAGAATGCAACCAGCACAGTCACAAAGGATTTGGCAGAAAGCAACACTATTGGAATCTGTCAATAACCGGTCATACAAGATTGAACTAGACAGTGGTGGTGTTCTAAGGAGGTACCTCAGACACACTGGTCATCAAGAACAGGCCACCAAATTGGAACCGCCTCCTAATAATATCACACCAAGGGAGCAATGTGTTCAGAGCAGGTCGGACCAGTGTAAGACCTCAGTATTTGAAGGACTATGTAACTTAGTTAAACATGGACTGTTTTTTTGTTGTATTTATTTTTTTATTTTATTTTTTTCTCCCACCCTCTGTTCTTGATAGAAGAACTAATGTTTTTGGCAGACTGAAGTTTTGCAGAAAAAAGAGAGAAGGGGGAAATGGAAAGAATGTTTTGAAACTCAATTCACTGTGTTCATATACAAAGATAAATATGCAAGGTTGCACTGAAAAAAAAAATGGAAGGATGTAACAATGTGATTGTTGTATGTTGTAGCACGGACCCTTTAAATGTAACACTGAGCAAGGTGACTGAGTTAAACATGCTGTTTAGTAAAAGCAGAGTCACAGATACAAAGTAGTTGTCTGAGAGTTATTTATTCGCTCTGGAGAAGAATAAGAGTGAAACAGTTTTAATGTTTTCGGAATTGCTGTTGTTTTTTCTGCATTGTTATTTGTCTTTTAGATTTGTGTTCGCGTTTGTAATCTGTTATTTTGTTTTCAGAATTGTGATTTGTTTTGCACTTTTCGGCCACCATAATGTTGCAATGTAAAATGTATCCTTTAATTAAAGAGTTATCTGCCATATTTGAACACTGTGGTTATCGTTAGGGCTAAATTGCTTATACTATATCAACAAGTCATTATACTTGGTAATCTGTTTCAGAAACTGCAAACTAGTTCTACAGATTCTTTATCTATATATTCTATATCTATATAAATCTATAATATATCAAATTAATTAATTAACCATTAAGATCAGTTGAATTAAGAAATTATAGAGATGTATTAATTTGATTGTGGAGTTAAATGAAAAGTTTGACAGTAATACTATTTTAAAAGGCAGTTACAGTAGATTCAACATTTATTATCTGCAGTGAAAAGAATACTTAGGGATTTTGTGTACATTTTACAAATATTATTGAAAATATGCTGACATGTTTTAATAAAAAATAAAATAAACTAAAAAAAAAAAGATCTGCTGTCAGATTACTAGAAGTCATAAATGTTCTATTGTGAAAATTACAGGGTTTGTAGCTAACTCAGCAAATATATGTTATTTTCCTCTGGGCCATTATGGTGCATTTTTTTAAGTCTTTAAAGTTTTTTAAAGTTTTTAGTTTAAGTCTATATAGACTTAAAAATAACCTGCCATGAGAAATATCAGCTGGAGTAAAAAGCTATTATTTAAATAATTACTATTAAATAATTATTTATTATTTATCTATTATTTAGGCTTTTTTTTTTTTTTCAGACACTACTAGACATTGTTTCTGAAGTCATGTCTGCCCTCTTCTGCTGATTTTGTAGAATTACACACACACACACATCTGGTCAGCTATCCATGTAGGGACTATCCATAGGCGTTTTTATACTGTACAAACCATATTTTCTATCGTCCTACACCAACCCTACATCTAAACCTACCTGTCACAGGAAACTTTCTGCATTTTTACTTTCTTAAAAAAACTCATTCTGTATGATTTATAAGCTTTTGTACCCATGAGGACCTCAATTTATGTCCCCACCGTGACACAACTCCCCATGAGTGTGTGTGTATTCAGGTTTAAAGGGATAGTTCACCCAAAAATGAAAATTTTATGTTTACCCAGGGCATTCAAGATGTAGGTGACTTTGTTTTTTCAATAGAACACAAACAAAGATTTTTAACTCCCTTGCAGCCTGTCAGTCATACAATGGCAGTCAGTGAGATCCATGGCTTTGAGAGTAAAAAAAAAACAAACAAAAAAAAAAAAAACGCATCATGCGCCGGCTGTTGTGAACATGACTGACAATTGAACATGAGCCTTTTTCACACTTCCGTGTTTTTGGCTTCCAGATTGGCACTTGCAGGGTAAAAGCAGCCATACTTAACAAGAGTAAGTTCACAAATAAAAGTCTATTTTTACAAATTAGATTCGGGTTATTAGATTTGGGGGACAATCCAACACTCTCCATTGACTTTGTATTGCAGGATGCTGCCTCCTTGTCATTTCTGACTAACAAAAAACAGAACAATGTCTAAAAGCTGCTATGGGACAAGGTGTACATTAAACAAGCTAAAGAACCCAGAAATAGGTTTTTATAAACTGTCGACTCCAAAAATGAGCGTTAAAGGACACAAAAGTAGAGTGCAACATGTCATATTACTCTGAGAACTATGTCCACTGGAGGGAAATGCAATCTGCGATAGGAAGGATTCATTATTTTTAACCATGTTAAAGGATTATTTCACCACCCTGTGTGAACCTGAGAAGAGGAGATATATTGACAAGCTTAATTTTATTGGTCTGTGTCAGTGCTCCTTTTCCTTACCTTCCTTTTGTTGGAGAAATGATCCAACTGAATGGCCCAACGTGAAATACCCTGACATCTACAACTATTTGTGTCCTTAAATGCTCATTTTTGTTTAGAGTCTCTAACTCAAACTCTCTAGCGCCACCACTTGTCCAAGGTTTTACTCATGTTTATGCTAATAACTTTTGAACCGTAAGGCACAGAAGCATTTTCCCCCCACTGATTCTTTGGCTCATGCCGAACATGAGCACCGAAGCACCTGCTGCATCCGATCCCTTCACGGAGTTGGTGAATGCCCTCAAGGCTGCGTTACGACCTGCACTGACGCTACTGTCTGCCTCAGGAAGTCCCATGGCCATGCCTGCAACATTCGCTGGGGATGCGGCTGAGTGTAGCGTTTTTTTTACTTCAAGTCAATCTGTACATCCAAATGCAACCACAACAGTTTCCATCCGAAAGTGCTAAGGTCGCCTTCTTAATCTCCCTCCTTACTGGTAAGGCCCTGCAGTGGGCAAAAGCTATCTGGAATTCAAATAATAACATAATCAACTTCTTTGAACAGTTTACTAGTCACTTCTCAGAAGTTTTCAGCACTGCTACCAGCATGCTCACCACTTCCGATCAGCTGTTCCGTCTCCGCCAGGGCACTTCTTCAGTGAACGAATACACCATACACTTCCGCACGCTGGCGGCGGCTAGTGGTTGGAATGAGGTACCGCAACTGAGCGCTTACCGGCAGGGACTCAACCCAGAGATTTGTGCAGCCATGGCTCTGTATGACAATTCCATTAGATTGGAGTCCTTTCTGCAACGAACAACCAGAGTTTCCCAGCAACTAGCCGCCTGCCAGCCACCAGGTAAGTGCTCCTCAGCCCACTTCGGTGGCTGCCTGTTTCCCAATACCAGAACCTATGCAAGTTGACACCACTCGTCTATCACGTGCAGAAAGGAATCGCCGTATGTCATCGGGCTTATGCTTATACTGTGGCAATCAAGGTCACCTCATCTGCAACTGCCCCGTCAGACCCCCACAACCGGTGGTGAGTACCATCCAGTCAGAAGTTGAAACAACAAATTTGACTCTGGTACCTGTTACTCTCCATACTTCTGAACACACTCTGTCTGTTTCCGGTCTGATTGATTCAGGTTCCTCCGGCCACGTCATCTCACAGGAATGCTTAAGTTAACTCTAACTCTCTAGCCGTCATTTTCAAGAATATTCAATAAAGACTATTCAGGGAAAACCACTGGGGTGTGGGAAGGTACGTTACTCTTCACCTCTCATCACCCTGCAAGTCGGACTGTTTCATAAGGAGGACATACGGTTTCTGGTACTGGAAGATTCCACTGTCAGCGTAATCCTGGGTTGCCCGTGTCTCCATCAACATATTCCAGAACTCCGCTGGGATCCCTGTGACATTATTCATTGAAATGAACAATGTTATGATCTGCGTCTATCTAACCTGCCTCCTGCCCGATCCGTTCCAGTACACCTGGCCTCTACCCAAGTTGAAAGGCCGGAACCTGAATTCTCTCCAGAAATCTCAGCGGTGTATGTGGCGTTCCAGGATGTGTTCAGTAAACAGGCAGCCACTCATCTTCCACCTCATCGGCCATGGGAGTGTGCCATCAAGCTGCTGCCTGGAGCCCAACTTCCCAAGGGACAAATCTATCCTCTGTCCATCCCGGAGCACCAGGCGATGGAGTACATCGCAGAAGCTCTGAAACAAGGATTCATTCAACCATCCACCTCGCTGGCTGCTTCAAGTTTCTTCTTCGTTGGCAAGAAGGATGGAGGTTTATGTCAATGCAATACTGGAGTGGCCCTTACCCAGCAGTGTGAAGGAACTACAATGTTTCCTGGGTTTCTCTAACTTCTATTATCATTTCATGCAGAACTACAGCTCTATAACTGCACCACTAACCTCCCTCCTGAGGGGTAAACCTAAACATCTCACTTGGAACCCCGCTGCCCACGAAGCGTTCTAACAACTCAAGACCATCTTTAGCACCGCTCCTTTATTACATCACCGAGATCCTGAACTTCTCTTTATGGTTGAAGTTGACGCTTCCACCACTGGAGTTGGAGCGGTGCTCTCTCAAGCGGTCGGTGAGCCTCCATGCCTGTGCTTCTTTTTCCCGTATGCTGTCTCCGGCGGAGCAGAATTACGACGTGGGAAATCATGAACCACTGGCCATCAAGTTAGCCCTGGAGGAGTGGCATCATTGGCTGGAGGGGGCAACAAATCAGTTCACCATCACGGCTCACAAAAATCTCCAATATCTGTGAGAAACCAAGCGTTTGAACCCCAGGCAGGCCCGATGGGCCCTCTTTCTGACCAGATTCAACTTCAAGATCACATACCGTCCAGGTTCTAAGAATGTAAAGGCTAATGCCCTCTCCCGCCAGTTTTCAATCGACTCCCCTACGGAACCAGAACCCATCATACCACCTCGTTAGTCCCATCATTTGGGACATAGATCAGAACATCCGTAACACCACCCTCCAGGAGCCTGCTCCGCCGAAATGCCCAGAAGGGAAGATCTACGTACCTTGCTCCCAATGTCAAACCCTTCTGTGCCCAATAGCTCACGAATCTCTGGGCTCTGGACATCTAGGCAACAGACAGACCCTCTCGCTCCTTCAAACTTGGTACTGGTGGCCCAGTATGCACCGTGATATCACCAGGTACGTCCAAAGCTGCTTAGTCTGTGCCATGCCATGTCACCGTGGACAGATTCTCCAAATCTTGCAAGCTTATTCCATTACAGGGATTACCTACAGCTCTGGAAACTGCAGAACAACTGTTCCAGCATGTATTCCATCATTTTGGTCTCCTGGAAGAGATTGTGTCGGACCGGGGTCCTCAATTCATCTCCCATGTCTGGAAAGCATTCTTCAAATTACTGGGTATCTCTGTTAATCTCTCTTCTGGTTACCATCTACAGACAAATGGCCAGACTGAGAGGAAGATCCAAGAGCTTGAGCGTTACCTCCAGTCATACTGCCACGAGGACCAACACAGCTGGAGCAGGTTCCTCCCGTGGGCCGAGTACGCACAAAACTCCCTCCGGCAAGATACCACCAGCTTAACACCCTTCCAGTGTGTACTCTGTTATCAGCCTCCACTGTTTCCCTGGATGGAGGAGCCTTCGAATGTTCCAGGTATTGACCACTGGTTCTGAAAAAGCGAGAGAGTGTGGGACTCAGCACACCATCTCCAGCGGGCAGTCCGTCGGCACAAGAGATTCGCCGACACCTGAAGGAGTCAGGTTCACCCCACCTTCCATGTCTCACTTCTAAAGCCATTTTCTCCCTCTGCCACAGACACCACCAGAGCTGAAGATTAACCGCCTCCTCCTGAAGTTCTGGACCAACCATCGATCTACACTGTCCATGAGATCCTGGATACATGGCGTCGACGGGGCCACCTGGAATATCTCATCAACTGGAAGGGGTATGGACCTGAGGAACGATCCTGGGTGTCCAGAGAGGACGTACTCGACCCTACCCTTCTGCTGGAATTCCATCGCAGCCACCCGGATCGCCCTGCCCCTTGCAGTCGCGGCCTTCCTTGGCGTCGTGTTAGGGCATCGGGAGCCGCCCCTGGAGGAGGGGGTAATGTTATTCACCACAGCCACCTCCACCTGCCACGTCACCAGTAGCACCGGCCACCCGCTCTCAATCACCGGAATTCTAATCATCCACACCTGAATCCAATCAGCCACGCCCTATAAAGGACTCTCACTCTCAGTCATGCACTGTCTGGTCTACCATTCACATCCCTTACGCTACCTCCAGACCTCTCTGTGTTTCTTCCATTGGACTCCCCTGGAAATTACCTAGACTCATGCGGCTTTCCCCTTCTGACTCACTACTACAGCTCAACTGCTACAAGGACTGTCAGATAAGCTTATCAATAATCCATCCATTCTTGCATTCCATTTTACAAGCCTGTCAATAAAGCTCTTGTTTGGTTTTTCACCTTACCTCTGCCTCTGGTCTCATCCCTGTTGTAATGTGACAACTACGATGTATGCAAACCCATTATAGTTTTCTGGGGTTTTTTTTATATTATTTTATTTTATTTTTTTGTCTTTTTACGATTGTTCATTGTTAAAGATACTACCATCTTTCTTTGAGCTTGTATGTAATAAGTTCTGCAGTAATAATAATAAAAAGAAAATAAGAGCGACAGGTGCACAAATACCTAATAGACATCAATAACAAGACAGCCCCACCTAGTACGTTTTCCTCCATGTTTGCAATATCTGCACAAAGGAGGCGTCAGGCAGCTGCTGAAAGATCTCGTCGATTTTGCACTTGAAAAATGTAAGTGTTACTACTTGGATGAAATTAAGGTTACCTCAGAATACATTGCTAGCCCACCCAACACTTATGAACAATAATAATGATAAATGCTGACCAACAATTAATTATATTTTTTGGTAAAACAAGAAAAATGTAATTTGTTTTGTCATATGCCATAGCTATGCATGACTAGACAAATTCAGCCAACATGAATACATTTCAATTTTCAGTTAAATAGTGAATTAATGCATTAGTTAATAAAACAATTATATATATATATATATATATATATATATATATATATATATATATATATATATATATTTTTTTTTTTTTTTTTTTTTTTTTTTTTTTTTTTTTTACTGACAACAACAGTAAACATGGATAAATGAGTAAAAGAATAAATAAAAGTAACCATGTCAAGAAAATGAAGGAACACATGGAACAAAGCTTTTTTCAAACATATTGTTCAGACAATTACGTATTTACAGGCGGTGAACCCACATCCTACTGCCATCTCAACACAGCTGTGCCAATTTTGCAGCTGACCACTGTGCCCATTTTCACCTGTCTTTGCTGGGGTCTCTGTTATAAGAGCACTGCAAGTCACTTTGCATGAAAGCATTTGCCAAATGCATAAATGTAAATGTTATTTTTGTACATTTTATTTTATTTTTTACTATTATTTTTATTTGTTTTGTCTTGGGCACATATGCACAATAAAGCTGCTCATTTATTAAAGTTTATTTCTTCAAGGTACTACTATAATGTAAATGCTTACATACATTTCATACAGTTTCTATTTGGGGCTTTAAAGGGTTAGTTCATCCAAATATATAAATTCAGTCATTATTTACTCGCCTCCACACTATCCGATCCTTGTGTCTGTTTATGTTTTGTGAATTTGGCCAAGACTGTCCTGCTGATTTCTGTTCATACAACATCAGTCAATGAAGCCCAAGTTTCAGAAGCTTCATGACATTATTTGATGATGTTTTCTGAAGCTTCTGAAACTCAGGCTCCATTAATCAATGAAACCAGCAGAACAAACTTGACCAAAATCCACATCCTCACCTCTCCACAAATGCTGCTGTCACCTTTCCTTGCAGGTCCTGCTCCACCACAAAAGAAGGCACAGAAATCAAGAATCAGAAAAGTGATGATATAGCTCTGTTTGAAATTACAATTAAAATAAACTACAAGTTAAGATTTACAGTTTTTCTCAATCGACACTCGACACTCGATCGACAATTGACACTTTTCTCCAATGCAATGTACTTGTTCTCAAAACAATTAGCACATCCATCCAAACACAAAGTTATCTTAACCAAACAGTTCAGCTTTACAGCAAAATAAAGCACTGCTATTTTTTTCTAGTAATGCATTTATTCAAAGTAAATTTTATCATTAAATCTATAGGTGTATTCTCTATTGATTATAAAACACTAATGAAATGAAAAAAAAAAATAAAAATGCTAATGAAAATACATGTTTATTGAAATTCTTCAACAGGGAGTTTTGCCTGGTGGTCTTGTTCTGGACCAACATGTCAATAATGCTCATATTCCATTCAAAATAATCTTTATTGTCCAACTGGATGATCTCAAACTTCAATTTCAAAAAAATGTTTAGACATTTACAGTAAACTACAAAAGTTATCCCAGGAGAACTAAAAATCAGTACAAAAGTATCAAAAATAAGTATTGTACAACATTATATATTTTTTATATTATTATAATAATATAATATTTCCCTTTTATTATTATTCTAAAGCAATTTTGATAAATATGTAAATGATTAGGAAAACTGCATTTTGTGCACATTGTTTTAAGAAAATTGTTAGCATGATTTGTAATTTGAATGAAATTAATGAAAACGTACAGTCTGTTTAGGACAATTACAAAGTGTTCAGCTCACTGTGTTATATGGTGGCCGAGAGAGCAAAACGCGATGCAACTTAAGAAAACACATGTAAACAGAAAAAAATGGCAACAAATTAAGAAAACATCTTCCTCAGTTTGACAACACAGGCGCTGAAAATCCTAATTCCCAAATACGGAAACGGACTGCAAATACTCACAACGCAACCAAACACACAAACGCGCTGCAAATAGCACGGACCACAACGGAAATGTTTCAGGGGGACCTCAAAAAGTGACGAACCCAGCTGGGACCTGATTATTATTATTATTATTATTATTATTATTATTATTTTATTCAGTTTCATCATCGAACAAAAAAACAAGGCAACATTGCACATCTCAGATTGCAAATTCAACTGCAAAAAATAAATAACAGCAGAAAGAGAAAACACACAAAATGAACACAAACATACCAAAAGAAAAAAAAAAAAAAAAAAAAAAAAAAAGAAATTCCAGGACAGTTACATAAATTTGAAAAGCTTTAAAATTTGTTTTGTTTTTATGAGCTTCTTATTTTGAGATCTCATATTAGAGAGGGTTTCAAGGTAAATTTTAAGATTAGTGTTACAAAATGTAATATATAATGGTTTCTTCTGACTTTTGACTTGTGAATATAAAACTTTGCTAAGATAATTAAGAGATTTATAATATAAACCTGTTTATCAGAAAAAGAAAACAAAGTAAAATATCATGAAAATCTAAATTAAGGGGTTTGGTTAATTTCATTGTTATGTCTATTTTAAAGTCAGTCCAAAATGAAATAGCATAAGGGCAATAGAAAAATAAATGTTCAATATCTGGACCTGATTATTTGTTCAGTGGCTTTTGGTCAGAGAGGTGTTGTCTGTGAACTAAAAGGTGAGTTTTTTGTTTAACATCCTGATCATACGATTCATTGGTCTTTTGGATATTATTAGACTAATCTGACGAATTACACACTTAACTGTGAAACATTATTAACTTAATTGCAAATAAATAAATAAATAAATAAATAAATGCAAATAAATATGCTGTTCAATGTTCACGAAAAAAAAAAAAAAAACTGCAATGCTTCATTAATGGTTAAAATCAGGTCAAAATTCAGGTCCCAGCTGGGTTCGTCACTTTTTGAGATCCCCCTGAAACATTTCTGTTGTGGTCCATGCTATTTGCAGCACGTTTGTGTATTTGGTTGTGTTGTGAGAATTTGCAGCACGTTTGTGTATTTGGTTGTGTTGTGAGAATTTGCAGCACGTTTCCGTATTTGTGTTTGCATTCTGAGGATTTGCAGTGCCTGTGTTGTCAAACTGATGAAGATGTTTTCTTAATTTATTAAGAAATAAATTTATCGTTTTTTTTCTGTTTGCATGTGTTTTCTTAAGTTGCAGCGCGTTGAGCTCTCTCGGCCACCGTAGTGTTAACTGTTTTGAGAACAGCGACCTGAGTTTAGAGAAATGTGTCAAATCGATTGAGAAAAACTGTAATATAATAGGCACAGACCAGTACCGGAACTAACTTAACCCTGCGCTGACGTAATTTCTGATATATATATATAGTTAAAACGGCTAATTGTAGTGGATCAGAGGCTATATGATATAAATACTGTTCAGTTTTTTGCACAGATCAGTTGTTTCATGTCTTAACACCTCAATGTATCGTCACAATCCACAGGGTTTAATTCGGTTTTGTCTGTTTTTGTTTTTACTCTCAAAGCCATGGATCCCGTTGACTGCCATTATATGAATGACAGACTGCAACGGTTTGAGTTAAAAATCTTTGTTTGTGTTCTATTGGCCAGGATATATAAACTTGTATCCACCTTATCTTTCCCATAAGAGTGGGTGCAGCCATTTGTAAATTTTTTGTGTCTGGCTTCCGGTCTCATCCACTTCCAGCTATTTTTAGCTGCACAAAAAGCTGGTTTTGCTGCTTGTTATTGCAAACACTTGTGTTGTACCATATTATTTTTATGTATTATTTTAATTATGAACACACTGGTTTGTAGTGCAAACTGTTTTAGCGTTTGCTGCACTTCGATATTCTTCTCGTTATTTCCCTATGGCGGATTATGAACCAGACGTCTAACACATTACCAGAAAACAGCTTCCGCACTGAAAAATAAGGTGGATATAAGTTGGAATAATTGATAATCAGAACAGATACAAATGAAAAGTTTAATGTTCATAACATTATTATAAGGCAACCACTTTAAATTAAAAGTAAATAAAGATGAAATACTTGTGATTTTGTAAAAGTCAAGTTGCTTTCAGCTGAAGACAGCTCACACATGCATTTTAGTCTGGCTTAAGCTTTGTCTGTGAAACCAGGCATAAGAGTTTTAAAACTGTAAAATAAAATAAAATAAAACATCCAGCTGTACACTGATGCTTATAGTTATGAATAAATCATTAGTGAATTATAAAGTTGTATATAATTAACAAATACAATGTGAGCAATATTAGCAAATAATGGAACAAAAAATAATGAGCATGTTTCCATTCTGGAAGCCGATAAGTACTGAACAATCACTGTTACCAACCCAGTCTCACGGCAGTTCGTGATTTAGTCACGTAATTTAATCTATTTATTCGTGGCAGGGACACGTTTATTTCGTTATTTTCGTAAGTCCAGCACGTTTTTTAAACTAATGCATTTCAATTGGATGCATCTTTCGTGCAACTGCACGATTCTTTCTGCCAGTCGGGCTGCAGCAGAGAAACTGTTTAATCAACATTTATTCACGAGATCTTATCACGGATTATATATGTGCAGTGCTGCTGCTAGCCATTTTGGTGCCCTAACCATAATTCCTTTATGATTTTAAACATAAAGACAGTTTGCCAGTCTTTTATATACCTCCTACTGTCAAAGTCAAACTTCGTCAGGTGCTGCGCAAATTGCGCAATCCAACGGACCACTGGGGGCACCATCTCTAGAGCAATTAAATACTCTTTGCCTGAAAGGTGCCTAATAATATATACTGAAATAATATCGGCATTATAATTATTGACTATGATTATTGATTTTTCATTAGGCTAGTTTTGGTGCCCCCTCAGCACTGTGCGTGGTGGGAGTGGCGGCGTTGTATATTAATTATTATTTATTATTATTTCGGTCTTTTTCGGTTATTATTGCGAAGCTGGATTGCTTTGCTGTTTATTGATATTTTAAAAACTATAACGCTACATCTATCGACATTTATTTAGATGTTATCATTGTATTCATTCATTTCTTTATTTTAATAATATTATTTCGGTCTTATTACCGGTGAAATGTTACAGTAAGCCAGAACACGGGCCGAGCGGGGCTCATTCTAAGCACATTAGCCACAATGCAATGCGGACATTCATATCAGAATCTGACAGCGATCAGCGGGTCATTAACGACACTATAGGCTATCGCATTAAGCAGCCTTTACAATATATTTAGAGTCTAAAGTTTAAAAAAAACATTGAAAAGCCCAAAGATCTGTAGGCCTCTCTGCTAAATGAATTTAACATACGTTTGTGATGCCCTTTATTTTAAGTTTCTTTTTTTTTTCTTCTTTTTTTGGTTCTTTTTATTTAAACTATATTGTTACTAAATGTGAAAATGTGTAAAAGTAATGTGTCAAGGACTTGATATTGAATTCTGTAATTTTAAAAATTCAATAAAAAATAAAAATAAAAAAAGTTTAAAAAAGAACCATTGCGCATCTTACAGCAAAAAAAAAACAAAAACAAAAACAAAAATGACATTTAATCTGTGTTTTTGTCATCAGCAATACAGTATGTTGCTCAGTTTTGTTACGGTAAGTTAAGCTCCGAATTTTTTTTTTAAGTTCCAGTGAGTTTCTTCTGTTGTCCTGTTGGAGAAAAAAAAATTTTTTTTAAATTCGTTTAATTTAATTTTTCGCAATGTTTTTTTTTTTTTGCACAACAATATCCGGATGACGGCGCTACCGCCAATTAGCTACTACTTCCTCTGGAGTCGTTGAGTAAGGTAGGATACAATTATTGGCAACCTCATGAACAAGTAGCCTATATAATTCGATGAAATATGTATGCAAAAGTGTATTAGTCAAGTATGTTGCTGGGGTATTGTCATGTCATGCCTTTGCCCTATTTTAACTTTTTGTGACATTGTTTTGGTGTTCCCATTTGTCTGATATAAAACCCTCTCGGGGTTGTATTCACTATAACAACCGCATCTCTCTACAATATCCTATTACATGGCTACTTACCAAATAAATCAATCATTTGACACAAAATATTGAGTTTATTTTATTGATTTAAATACGATTTTATTGCTTCCGCTAAAGAAAATAGTCCGTTCAGTTTTTTTACGGTTGTAATCCTGCAACGTAAACTTCTGTTTAATTATCCGGACTTCTTTCAGCGGATTGATAGTTGTCCTCCAGACTCCGAGTGAACAGAACTGCTTACATTTTAGTTTTTGCGATCTTCAGTGCTCATTAAAAAGTTATATTTAGCTGCACCAGTCACAAAAATGTTATATTTTATCCATTGTTAAGTAAATTCATTGTCTCGGTCCCATTAACTGCCTTCCCCTAAACGAGTGTTTTTTTTTGTTTTGTTTTTTAGATTCTACCAACCTACCTACTAGTAGATCACCAGTAGATCACCACAACCAAAGGCCCTTTTAAGCGCCAACCTATCTGGATTTGTGCACTGCCTCTCATTTCTGTCTGTGTCTCTTATCTCTGTCTGTCCCTCTGTCCATCTCAGTGTCCGTCTGCCCCTCTCTCTGTTTCTGTGATGAACACTACACGTGTCACCGACTGTCAAGATGGCTATTACATGGAGGGGAGACGGATGGCTCTTGAAATGAGCTTAGAACATGCTCTGACTGAAGCCAGGGTAGGTGCTTTTTAGGTGTTGAATTTTCAGATGCAGTGAAGTAGAGTGCCTACATCGGGTCCAGAAAGCAGTATTTTATAAGGCTATTATATAAGCCTAGGTACCTCAGACTCGTTCAGTCTGTGATTGCGTCTAGCTGCTCTCAATTCTCAAACATTTTCATGAAAGGGGTGTAGAGTTGGTTTTTACTTTTGAACTCCTTGGTCCAGCCAAACTCAATGCATTGATCAAGGATTCTTCCCCCCCCCCTCAAAATATATAGGATATGAAGTGTATGATAAGAGTTTTTTTTTCATATCCATTGCATCTTTTGTTAAAAATAAATTAACAGCCTAATCATAATTTTCACTTCAACCCCCAGAAAAAATCAGAGGAGCAGAGGCAAGTTGCCCCTCCGCCAGTCCCAAAAAGGGTGTGTTTAGGGCTTGGCAAGCCAAGAGGGAGGCGTGGAGGGCGGCCCAAAGCCTCAGCTACTGGTATTAATACTAATAGTAATTGGTTACACATTATTGTCAAGAAATCAAGTTGTGTTGCTGGTAGACTTAAGTAACATGTACTTGTATCCAGATAATGAGCTCATTATAATGAGGTTGAACCATGTGGAATATGTTTATACTGTTATCAAATCAAATACTGCATAAACATATTCCACATGGTTCAACTTCTTATTCCACAGGTTAATTGTACTATTATTTCCATTTATTATTTCCTAGTTCTGTTGTTATTCATTTTTTAAATGTAATTTCCCCCGTATTTGAAATGTATAGATATGTAGATTCAACCAAAAAAGTATGCATTGGTGGTCTAACTTGGTTTTATTCCTCTGTGTGCTGTTGTAGTTAGACACAACCAGATCGGGAACTACCTGCTCACTGAAGAGCTTCCTGCAGCCAGTCTTGATCCTCAAGTGGAATTTGGTAAAATATGGTCAAATACATTTGAATTATTATTAGGTAATTTTCTGAGGCAGATCTGAAAGCAGGGTTCACACAAATCCTGGAACACCTGTATCATTGGAGACTAGATTGCCATTCATTTAAAATCCTGGCAAAAAAAATGTAAAAACTCGAAAGCTTGCCAGACCTGTGGCGGTTTTTGGGCTTCCTGTTTTTTTTTATAAATCAGCAAAGCCACGAGTTGTGTCCACAATGGGCTGAATCCTATTATTGAACCACTTTTTTGTAGTAGTTTCAATTTTGTCCCAATGGAATTCCATCTCAGTTTTCACGTTGATACAATTTACCCTGATCCATGTTTCAAAGTATGCTGAATTTGGCCCTAGACTGTGGGAAAGTTGATTTGGAAGAGTTCTGAAATTGATGTTATTGAAAGCATTGGCAAGATATTTACCCATTATTATGAAATAATGGGTCTGCATAGAAATGGTCCTTTGTCAATTAAATTAATATTTGTCTTTGCAGAAAAAAACATGGAGAGCCTCTCTGCTATGATGTCTGACTCCCCTGAAATCCAGAGGGCATCATCATCATGGACTTTCAGGCAGCAGCAAGCCTCACAAAGATGGAAGGAGGCAAGGCCATTCCACCTTAAATGCCTCATCCAAACTCAGGATGTTGGCCAACCATTTTGTAGCCATTGCAGCAAGCCTGCGGTTGTTAGGTGAGATCTCATTGATGTTCTTTCATACTTTGTAGGTTTTTTAGAGTGCATCACTAATTGATGTCTTCATGTTTCGGATAAACTGCATGTTTATGGTGGAATCAGGGCTGTTTCAAAGAGTTGATTCAATGACTAAATTGGTTCATTGATTTCGTTCCTAGATGTAGAGAATGTCTACCAGATCAGTGGTTCTGTGAAACCTGCGATACCAAGAATCACAGGAGATGGCCACTCCACGATAGGGAGTCAGTCCTTGAGGGCTTTTTTAAAGCTATTCCCCCATCCACATATTTTGTAAGAGGGGAGGGAGGATACAGCTCACACGACCAAGGTAGGTAATTGCAAAACTCTTTTGTACTCTTGTCTAATAAATCTGGTAGGCTAATTTTGTGTTTATCTTTCCTTTGCTAGCTTGTATTTTGCCAATGGTGAGAGTGACTCAAAAATGTCTCTGTGAAGTCCCCAGCATAACTGTGTCACCTGGCAAAGCAGTCATTTTAATTTCCATCAATGGTAATATTTCCAAACTCTGATCTTTTTTCAATATTCTGCTTTTTCCCCCTTTTTTTGGCTTTGCTTTGCAATGAAAATAACAGTACTCAAAAATTACAGAATACATCTTGTCACTATGATAAACCAACAAAAATATACTAATTTGAACTATGCTGGTGTGATTCTACTCAAGATGTAGCCCAAGTGTCTTAAAGTGTGCCAGCTGATTGTTTCTAAAAGCTCAGGTATCCATGGGTTTGTTTTCTTATAATCCAAGGGCGTTATGACATGCACCAGCCATTGTTTGCATGCCAAACATGCCAGCAGCAGTGGGCTCCAGAGTTCATGGACCTCGTAAACAGTGGATACTGGCCAGCTTCCACCAGCTCTTCTACTTTGTATTCCCTCAACCTTTTCAGCAGTGTAAGAGAACTGAAAGTCATCGCGCCAGCGCTATCCAGACAAGCCTTTGCAAAGCTGCTGGAGCATCGTACAAAGTGTGGTGGGCGGGTAAGTGTTCACCATATTATAGAATTGTTTAACATATGCAGACATCTCCGAAGTAGCAATTAATATAATGCATCTTTCAGTCAGGACCAGTGTGCGGGGACACGCTGCAGCGCAGCTTCCTGGAGTTTTCCTATTGTGCTTTTGAGGAAGATAACTTGTCCTGCGGTGCACCTTTCACCTGCCCCGCTTGCACCCCAGACATGCTGGCAATCTCTGTGGATGGCAACAGGAAGCTATACCGGTTTCTCCGAAACGGAAGGTGATATTTTTTTCTTCCAGTATAGATTGATCTACATTTTTTTAGATTCAATATTTAGCATGGATAAATGTTCTGTTTCGTTTGTTCCTCAGCTCCGACTCTTCGTTTTTTGAAGGGGCATTTATCGCAGAAGACACATCTGTGTCTGCATTTGTTGATGTCTTGCATAAAGCTGTGAAACAGGCAGGTTTCAAATTATTTGTTAATTAAATTACTATGCTTTGACAGCCCAGATTTTCTTTGCATTGGTGAAAAACTGCCCTCAACTTCAAAATACAAGGTGTATATACAGTATGTTTATAGTGTGTTTCATTTACATCACAGCTACCTGGACAAGGCAGATGTGGGAGCTCCTCGTGGACAGCAGCAAAGGAGACTTCTAGGAGGACCTTCAAGTTGGACGAAGAGGGCATGGAGGTTGCGGTGTGTCGGCATGGTTTCCTCCTTAAAGCGCTTAATATGTTCAGAGGTGAGATTATAATAAATTGTTTGCTGTTAAATGTAACTTTGTATTGTTGCTATTTGTATGTCGCTTTGGACAAAAGCTAAATAAAATAATAATATATGGAGAAGCATCTCAATTATCACTATTAGTGCAGCTTATACCACTGCTTGGTTGAGTTTCCCATTATGATGCTCTCTTTAGAATGTACAATAATAGGATATTTGCATTTCTAATACAATTTGTATATCCCTAGGTGAAATCTTTGCCTACCCCATGTATCTGCACAAGGAGTTGATGAGTTCAAAGCCAAGGTTTATCGCCATGGATGTAATGTGTAAATACTGGCCATATTTACACAAATCAGCAAACATCCTTCCTGATCTCCAGGGGCTAACATCAATCAGGCCTTTCCTAAGCGTCATGCACGCTACAGCACATTCCACTAAGTGTGAGGTATGTTCAGTGTTTATTATGTTTAACTGTATCATCGGAAAATAAGTCCCTCTGCTGCACGTCAGGGTCCGGTTCGCCTTGTCGTTACTTATTATCCGATAATGACCGGCGGACATTACATTATCCCTTACATGTCTTCTTACTACTAGATTACATGGAGTGGCAAAAACCAAGAAGGAGCAGGGTCAACTGCGGGGGAGGAAGTTGAACAGGTGAACAGCTACCTCTCCCGCTGTGCCTTAACGACTAAATACATGTCGAAAGGAGGTGATTATAGTATTTCTCTTCTAATGTAATTTTTTATTGCTTATTGCATGACATTCACTCAACATTTACTCTCAACAGCACGTGTGGATATGCTTACAATCCATGCTATGGCCTGGAACTACAAAAAAATCACAACACTACATCGGGCATTGTCTGCAAGATATGTGAAGGTGTGTTCTCTGTAAATGGTTTCAATTTGTGGTTATTGTGTAGCTTTGTGTAACTGCATTGTTTAACTGTCGCATTAGACTTGCCAGAGGCTTCAGGAGGAGACTGCAAGTCTAGCGGAGCTTAAAGAAAGCTTTGCTTGCACCGATGAAGCAGTGTGGGTGTCTGATGTGAGGGAATGGGCAGCTGGTGGTAAGTTTGAACCAATAACGTGTTTCACTTTGTGCTTCCTCATTGGCGGCGATCATTTAGATCATGATATTTAAGCTGCCTACTGCTTACTATGCTGCATGCCACTATCTCTGTAATCCTTTTTTGGCACCCACCCCCTCCCAACTCGTGTTGTGTTTCCAGACACAACAGGTACTTCCCTAGAGCAGTCCATTGAGGGACGTTACCTTAACGTGAGGCAGCGGAAGCAGGCTCTATACCGCCAAAATGGTATAATTACATTGTCTATATTTAATTGCTCACTGTATTTTTGGTCATTGTTTTTACCTTCTGCTTCATGTCTTTACAGATAGTGGCAAGTTCCGTCACCGGCTGCGGAGGAAAATTGCTGAGAGCAAGAGACTGCTATTGAAAGACATAGAGACCTATAACAGTCATGGGCCTGCCATGCCAATTGATGTTAATGAAGTGGAGCAGTCGCTATCAGGAGACAACCCGTCCCCAACATGGCCGTGGGAGGTTCATGGCAGCGGTAAGCGGAGTTTCCTGAGGCCTCTGATTTATTTTGTAAAGACTCAAGTCAAAATTGTTATTTATACATTTTCTTTACCTCTGTTGTAGCACAAATCGAAGACAAGTTGAAAATTTTTAACAAAGCCATGCTGAAAATGAGACTGGAGGAGGAAAGGACAATACTTGTTCAAGAGATGGCCCAGCACTGCTCATGGTTGCAGAAGTTGCAGGCAACTCTTAAAAGAAAAACTTCAGAGGAAGGCAAGTTTCATCTTTGTAACCATACCAATCAAACAAGGAAGTGATGGTGATAAGGACACCATACTTTAACTTTACCCAACAAGAGACGTATCTTACTAGAAAGCAGTTGAAAAACATTACACTGACCATCTAATTTTGGTGAGTTATAACAAATATTACAAAGCAAGTGGATATGTCATGGTAATTTGGATTTGTTTTTCACTTTTCACTTACAGACAAGCGAAACAAGGGCCTTTCCTGTCTCTGCAGAAGACGACTGTCTGAAGTTTCGGATACGTTGAAAGAGGTGCTCCTTCAATACAAGGCTGTTTTAGGCCCTCAGGGCTCTGCTATAGAACTGGAAGATAAACAGGAGGATGAAAGTGATTTCAGCAGTCCAGACACCAGTGAAAATGAAGAGGAGGAGTGCAGGTAATGAATATGTGAAAAGTGTCATTTGAATATCCTTAATTTATGTAACCTGTCAAATTGAGTAAAGATAACATTAATGCTACATTTGTTTTCCAGAGTTTGAATAGGGACATGTTTAATGTCTACTCCTTGGTCTGTTTGTGTCTGTGTCTCTCAGTGAGGAGCTACCGGGCAGGTGTCTGTAATCGCTTGATTGCGGCCTGGGCAGTGTAAAAGGACTTCATGGGTGCCATTCCGGGTTCCTTCTCTCCTGTATCACATTGTTTTGCTTTTTAATTACGCCACACTTTCATTTCATACCATATCATTTATACTGATTATTGCTTATTTCTCATTTTTCATCTCACATATGTACTGTAATAAATCACTATTTTTTGTATCTTTATCCACGTGTGGTCTCCTATTTCATGTTGCCTGGGCAAAAAGGAGCCTGGTCAGGGTTACACTGTTGTTCCATTTTTCTGGACTTGTAAGGTTTATACATGAGCT